>AP025070.1:6643245-6873243 GCA_036186865.1 Eustoma russellianum
ACGCTTTGTATTCTCCTCAGTGAGATACGGCGGGTGCACCGTTCCCGACGTTAGGGCTCGGGAGCGGGGCGCTACAACATCGGACCCTCAACCACAAGGACATCGATCGATCGATGTCACTTCAGCCCCTGACATCGATCGATCGATGTTGAACTGAATACATCGATCTCTAAACCAGGTGACATCGATCGATCGATGTCAGGCAGTTTCAAATTCTGCCATCTTCTGAGGACATCGATCTCTCCCTTCCAGGGACTTCGATCGATCGATGTCCTCCAGAATTCAAATTTTCTGAACATTAGAACAAAATCCAAGGCAGATTTTTAAGGTTTTCTCTTTCCAATCTTCTTCAAAGTTCTTGTGGACTTTAACCCAACATATTACATGCTTCCTTGACTATTGTATACATGTCTAAGATTCTCTAGGGTTGCTATCCAAGATCAAATCACTCCATAGGGTGGCTAGAGACTAATTGGGCATTATCTTGACATTTTTGAAGATGAAGACTTGGTGAAGAGCCTCAAAAACGTGGTGAATTTCATCTATAAATAGAGGAGGCTTTGATGAAGCAAAGACACACTTTCAACATCATCTAGCTTCATTTTCCATTGTTGTATATTTCTCTCATACTTGTAAATTTGTTTAAAGCTTGTCTAGCTTTTCTTTGATCTTTATTATTGCATATTGAGAGAAAAAGAGTCAAGCACAAGAGGAACCATAAATATTTGATCTCTTGCTTGTGCTTAGACTTGTGAGAAAGTGTGATCCTTACCATATTTCTTCAACCCACTGTGAGAAGTTCTTGAGGGAACTTTTGTTGAAGTTGTGAGGAAGCAAGAAGTTGTTCTTGCTAATAGTTGTAGTTGCTGTGGTTGCACAAGTGTGTTTTGTGCAAGAAGTTGCTGTTGTTGTGGCTTACACTAAAGTGTTAGTGTAAGTGTTGCTGTGGTTGTTCTTATTGTTCAAAATAAGAAGAGTAGTTGTTGAAAATCCACATTGGAAACAAAGTGGTAGTGGAGTAGAATCATTTACGATTCGAACCACTCTATATCCGGTGTACTCATTCACTACTTCTCATCTCCCATTCTTGCTCTGATTTTGAATATCTTTTTGAGTTGAGCAAACGAGAAAATTCCGCAAAATAGCCAAACACTCTATTCACCCTCCCTCTAGAGTGTATTTCGGACCTAACACCTTTGACCTGGCAGCAGAGGAACACCATACTGTGCGCGTCTCTGGATTCGAACTCATGACCTCTTGTTGACAATCTCCAATCCGAGTACCAACTGGACTATGTCCTAGGGCTGTCGATTGAACGGCCTAACTCTATTAAAGATTGAATCCTCAATCTTGGATATCGAGTATCAGATTATTCTATCTATAGAGTTTTATGAAATATAAAAATCCGAAGATTTGTTTTGAGTGGGATTAGTTCAGCATAGCTGATCCGCCAAATTTGATTCACTAATAAAGTGACTAACAAACCATCAAAGTAAAAAAAATCGGGTTGACACATTAACATGAATACGACGTCAATTTCTAACTAGTTCACTATGCACATAAAAATTTTTTTATTTAAAAGATATCCAATACAAGTACTTCCATCTAGCTAGATTGAATCCTTTAAAACGGAAAAACGTTACACCTTAAGATACTGCATGCTTTATCACTAGATTATACCTTGGGGGAAGAATAGGTTAGTAATTCTTATAAACTTGTATTAGATGATGCTGGCTATAACATATTCTTGAACAATTAAAATTGAATTTGCAAAATTTTGAATTGATAAAAAAACTACATTTGGATTAACTTAAGTTTACCTCTGGAAAGAAAGAAAAATAAACAGACAAGTGTTTTTCTTTTTTTGATTTTGCATTCCTCTTTTGCACTCTGTGTACAAAACTGGTATACACTGATATACGAAGCCTTGTTTTTTATACGAATCCCACATCTGAGTTTCAGTTTGGACTCATGAGTTAGAAAACAACGTTCCAGGTGTACTAGGCTCCCGCATTATACGCAGAATCTGGAGGGAAACCAGATCGATTTGCGATCTGATATACGCAGTCTTATCATACACTTAAACCTAGTATGCATGGCTGATCTATAGAGCAATTGTGTATAGATTTATCTCTAATAGGTCATGTTATTTAGAATCATGTGATATAAGATGAATGGTTATATTTGCTATCTGACCTTGATATACTACAGCTTTTGAGATTAAGCGTATAATTTTATCACAAGGTGATCACCTCGACTTTGTACTTAAGTCTACCCAATGTTTAGATGATCCATAATAAACCAAAATAGTTTGAGTCCATCAAAATGTTCAGGTGGAATCTTTATTCAAAATCTTACAGCAACTACAAATGATCGACTGATAAAATTGTTTTCTTACATAATTAAATGTAACTTTTTTTAAAAAAAAACGAATATATAACATTTTTTATACTTGCTAAAATACATGTCAGGACATAGTAGCTAGAGACACATGACATAGTACATGCGAAGGTACATGATATAATGCACATGAGGATTCATATGTTTGCTGGTTTTGAAGTCTCAATACTAACCACTTTGACAATGTGTTATTGATTATTAGTGTATAGAACAACGATTTGACATTGAAAAATATAAAAAGAATCCGTTGATGGTATATAGATGTGTTTTTAGAACACATAGAATTAAGGAATTCTTTTGAGAATTCGTTTTCTTAATGAAACGTTTTCATTTTCTAATGAGTCAACGACACAATATTCCTTGACTTCGGAACATGGTGGAATAAATTCAAATGACTCATTAAATTGGTTACGCTTTTTATATTGTGAATTAACAGTTAATCAACACAGCCTGACGTAATTTTCATTATACGTCATTGAGAAACGACATCTATGTATTTCTAACACATATTTATAGTTTCGTACATCCGACATTCCATGTTCTGTCATAGACGAGAGCCTATGCAGGTACTGTTGTTGTTGTTTCCGTTGATGAAATCTAGAAGTATTTGAAGAGATACATAGAATCGTCATAATTCTGCCAATTGTCTAATTCAATTTCAGGTAGATTGGGGTTTAATTATGCTCACGTGAAACCTGAGCATATTTCACAAGCATCCAAATACTTATACTATTATTACTAAAATAATACCTGCAAAGTTGAATATCAAAATTAACACTTTTAGTAAAGTCATAAATACTCTTCTAACTAATAATTAAAGTTCTATCCATTTCCGTTTCAGCAAATGTTGGTGAGTAATGTCTCATCATTCCTTAGTTTTTCCCCCTTAATTATCCTTTTTTTATCTTTTTTTTTTCTTCATCATCATAATTTTTTATTTTCGCACTCGACAAACATTAGTTAGCTGTCTGTACAACATCTATTGTTGTCCTTTGGGTAAAAGTTTTAGACATCTTAATTTTTTTCCCTTTTTATCTTTGTCCTAGAAAAGTTTAAAATGTTCAACCAACAATGTGCTGAGCTGCCGAGTTAGTAGAGCTCAGCTGCTGAACTGTTCCGGACAAACTTTACAGAGCTCGGACGAAATTGACCAGAATTGCAGATAAATATTGTGAGCGTGTTAGTTTGATTCTTCGTAGTTATCTAATTGATTCCTTGTATTTATCACGTATCTATTATTGATTTAACCATTTTTAATTGGTATCTATATATTTTTACCATACTTATACTTGTACATATCCTTATCATGGCTTGTAAATATGATAGATACGATTTGTTTGGATAGATAAAATTTGCACTCTATAAATTGACAAACCGAATAACAGAAACGCAGATTTACGATTGGCAAGTTACTGGTTTTACAAGCTGAGATAGCCATAAAAAACACAAGAAAGTGTCCTTATGGCATAGTCCAGTTGGTATTCGGGTTGGGGATTGCCAACAAGAGGTCATGAGTTCGAATCAAATCTAGGGGCGCGCACAGTGTGGGTGTTCCTCTGCTGCCAGGCGAAACGCCTGGTGTGTGAGTGGGCACCTTGTGTGGGTAACTGTGTAAGATCATGGCCTGGAGTGTGAGTGAGCACTGTGTAAGATCTCACACAATCTAGGAGTCCAAGATCTCACACAATCTAAGAGACCGCTGGAAACCTGCTTTATATCCTCCACACAGCTTTTTGGGGCTGAAACAGTGGGGGTCTTTTGGGTTAGGGTTCAACCTTTTACCAACAAAAAAACACGAGAAAGTTTTAACCATTTTAAATTTTAAGAGGTAGCAGGTGTAGTTGAGTCGAGACTCTGGTTTGTCTTCTTTAATTAGCCTAGCTCAATTAAAGTGGCTGAGAGTCAAAGAAAATCAAAAAAGAAAATCAAAGTTTAAAGTACAATGTTACATACTTTTCTATATAAATAAATACTTTTTTATGATCAGTAATTAATAGTGAATTATGAAATAAAATCAATTGTGTAAAAATAACAATAATGTATTGAGCAATTTAAATTTTGAATAAGGTTGACCTAACAGATGTTACTCTCTTTATCATTTCTATTTTACCTTGTCTTAAAATTTTTGTCATCTTTCTAAAACTAACAAATATTAGCAATTAAAGTTTCTGCACTACCCTTTAAATTAACTCTTATATGATTTCTCTCTATTTTTTATTTGGGAGAGGCATATCAGCCCCAAATGCCTAGACATGAGAGAAAAGTAACTTTTTTATCATCATTAAATAAAAAGCCCAACTAGGGCACGATTTGGAAAAATTCCCTATATAATCAAGATGTTTTTGTCAAAAAGTCCAAAAACGCCTTGTATGTTACTGCCAAACACGTCCAAGAATCGCCCATGGAAGCTATTGTCAGTTGTGTGTTAGTGAAAACAGTATTGCACATAACCATAAGCGATATTAGAGGGAGAAAACCGCCAGTTGCTTACATGCTATTGTTACTTGTGTCTTAAGTCTGGACGCTATTTTCACTTGCGTCATAGGCATCTTGACGCGAATGGAAGTGGCGTCTAAGGCATTGGACACCGTTATAAAAAGCCAAATGCTTTCTCTCACCTCAAATTTTTACTTCGCCGCATAAAAATCAAACATTTTTTATTTTTTTTTTTGTAGTAGTGGGTTAAATTGAAAGAAATCTTGATAGACAAGGAATCTAAGATCGGACAAACTAGTGAGAGTTGCTAATTTAATTAGTTTCAAATTTGATATTTATTATGTTGTTATTTCTTGTGAAGTGTGTGATTTTATACTATTGTTTTCTTGTGATATGCATGATTTTATTGTTATTATTTATTTTATATAGTTTGATTAAAATGCATTTATTTATTTTGATCAGTTAAAATTTATATTAATTGACCATGTAAACTTTGTATCTTTTTATTTAGTTATGTTATGGTCTGTTTTTATTATAATCATGTAAACTTGTGCATCTTATGTTATGTTGCAGCTACCTCCAGAATGTTGCTCAAAGCCACCTAGAAGTTTTCCTACGAAGTTTGATTTTTAAAAGCCTTATACAACTTATTATAAAGACAATGTCTATAACATATGCGTAAATTATTTGTTAGGAAGTAACTTGGAATCTCGTAGACCGATTTGAAATCAGACATATATTGTTCATATTGCCAAGTATATGTTGCCGGATATTACGAAGCAACCAATCCTATTTATGCTCGCTCTCTTTGCCAACAATAGCATAAGTTAATAGAAAATATGGTCAGCAGCATCAACCATAACAGCAATCAATAAAAGTTTTGTTAAACTTGTCATACAAATGCGTATCATCTATCGATATAACCAGAAGACAATGTTTGAACCCTAACATTGAAGGTCTAATGCCCAAAAAACTGTTCCAAACACCTTCTGGTCGGCAGTGATCAACTCTAGTTCATCTATCTACAAGACTATGGTTCTTTCATTTGATGCCTCTATCACAGCCATGTAGCGAGACAACTCACGGAAAGATTCAAGTCAATCACCATACACCAGTTTCATTGAGGATTTGCTATTCAGCCACGCTTCTTGTATTTGATGTCCACATTTAAGCTTCTTTTTATGGATTCAGAACATTTTGAGTTCCAAAGTCTATATTTTGTCTAATACGTTATCTAATCATCCACCCAGCATTCTTGGATTCACATTCCTATGATGCAACATGATATTAAAATTTGTGCAACTATGGCTCTCACAGAATTCTAATCTTTCAATGGTTGTGCGTTCTCCTCAGGCTTCCTCTATGTCGCCACTGACAAAATAAGGTCTTCTAATTTACGTACCTAACGTACTAATATTCTTTCGTGTTGGTCATAACTTTGATAAGATTGTTATGCTTCACATATCATAATTCCACATCATGTTGCACATCTTCTTTTGTTTTGAACAACATTGTCTCCTCTATGTGATCAGGTTTACTCTATTTTTAAAGACGATATTTAAGTCTGCCTCAACCATGAATGCTCGTGTCTTTTGATAATCTCTAATCTTCCAAAAAAAAAAGAAAATTTTAGTCAAAATGAGATACCACTAGTGTAGGCACCTCTTCTTCACCATCCTCTTCTTCGAGGTCCTCCAAATAATCTTCTTCATCGTCCTCCTCATAATCCTCGAATTCATCATCATCATCATTGTCATCATCGTCAATTTCTCCATCTTCTATATTAGTTTGATCTTCTATATATGCACATGATGAGCAACTTCTAATCACATTACATGTAGATCTAGCAACAATATTTCTGTTTATGGTACCACCAATAAGATTTGCGATGGGTGATGGAACATCACTCACTTTCACAGCTGGAAAGGTTGGACAACGAATCGGTATTCAAGAGCTGATTCCAAGTCTTTTTTGTTAAAGTTGCTAGCCAAATTGTAAATATAACCAGCTGCATTAGACTAGAAGGGGTACTGACAAAACAAATTAATTGCTCCAACATCTGCATCCAGATTCAATTTCGATTTAACTCGCTCGTTAAACTCTGTGTATACGATATCACTTACACTCTTATCATTTTGGTGGGAGTACACTCATATGCACTTCCATTGTGTGAATTCAGAGTTTCACCTTCATAATACAAACCAATTTAGATTTTTGAAGTCATTTCCACTATTTAGAGATTGTAAAAAAAGATTTTCAAAATAGTTTCTTCATTCCAATATCATTGCAATTAAATAGAGCCTGATTATGGGAGATTTGAATTTTTTAGACGTCCAACGCCTTGGACATCATTCTTAATCGTGTCCAGGCACCTAGGACGCGAGTGACAATAGCGTATAAACCTCGGACACAAGTAACAATAGCGTCCAAATAGCTTGCATTTTCTCGCTCCAATACTGCTTTCACTACGACATTATTGACAATATTGTCTAGGGTTGTATCCTTAGACGCGTTTGGACCGACGTCTAAGACATTTCTAGACATTATTATCAAAAGCGTCCTCGTTATGTGAAGAATTTTTCCAATTCGTATTATAATTGCTGATTTTATTATTAAAAGTATAATATTTTTGGCTTTGGAGAGATCATCTAACAAAACCTTAACATATACAATGACTTGATATTCATAGTTAATTCATCTGCAAGTCGATTACTTTGTTTTCCCCTTATGTTGTTTAGTTTTTTCTCTCTCGATTATCAGTACAATTTAACTCTCAAAATGGATCTTTCATTACCTTACTAATTTTTATATTGAACTCTATTAGTTTCTTCAGACAATCAAATAAATAACTGTTTTTGACATATTAATGTTGCAACCATCCAAGGATATAAAATATGATGACTTATTCATGGATATAAATGTCATAAAAAGGATATTGAGGAACAAATTTTATATTTATAGAACTTCTCTATATATAACATGCCGATATCTTTTGACCACGGGGTCTTAGCTTACCCACGTGGGCTAAATTATTGTTGTATGCAAAATATGAAGGACGGTATACTTCGACTAAATATGTTGTATCCAAATCTAAATAACAATTATAAATACAACACACATTACAATAAAGTAAACATTTTCTCGCTTCTATTTTTTCGTCTTATTGAAAAAAAAAATACTTTTACAGAAAATGATGGCACTATTTATAAAAATTGATTAGCTTACATTAAAAAAGGTATTTTAAATATTAAAATAAGTACCATACTGAATTTTTTTACTCTCTACGGCATGATTTTATTGTATCAAATTTATTCAATCACATAATTCAAATCAAATAAATACAAATAAAATTAAAATTAAATCTGATTCAAACTGGAACTATAATATGTTAAAAAAACGGTAGGACATAACTTAGTACAAAAATTATAAGAATCTTGTATGGATAGTTAGTTAGACAATCTGCAATATGGATATTCTAATCCTGGCAATGACTTGAATTTAAATTCTTTTATGAATTTATAGGGTAAAACAAACTCTATAAGTTAATCACTATACTACATTCCTTGATTTATATCGTCCACAAAATCTTACCGACAAACCAACAGAAGGGATTCAACCGTTTTTTTTTTTTACTTTTATGAAGAAAACATTGAGATTTGTTATTAGACACTATCACAAAAGAAGCTAGAGAACTTTTATGTTAAAAAAAGAAAAACATAGTATGATTTTCTTAATTGTAATAAATGTCAAAAGACTGCTCGATGTGGCGGTTCAGATTTGAGAAGGTTAAAGGTGAGACAAAATATGAGTATTCCAATCACGCGTCGTCACGTATATAAAAGTAGTTTGTTAAAGAAAGGGGTGCTGCACTTTTTTTAAAAAAAAAAGAATTTCTTTTGTACATATGACGACACGTAATTAGAGGTCTCATATTTTGCTTCATCTTTATCTTCCTTATATCTGAACCGTCGGTGTGATGGCTCTATAAACCTCAGACCATCTCCAATGGAAGCACCAAATCACCTATTTGGTGCAAAATATCACTCCAACCAAGCACCAAATCATGCACCAATTTGGTGAAAATGAATAGTGTTGCACCAAATAGGTGCAACACTATTCATTGCACCAAATCACTATTCATCCTCCACATCATCATTTTAATCATATTAATTTAATTTTAATTTCGTTAATTTCGTTATAATAATTTTAATTTTGTTAATTTCGTTATAAAAATTTTAATTTCGCTAATTACGTTATAAAAATTTTAATTTCGTTAATTTCGTTATAAAAATTTTAATTTTGTTATAAAAATTTTAATTTCATTAATTTCGTTATAAAAATTTTAATTTCGTTTTTAAGAAAAAATTATATAACAAAAAATTAAAAATAAAATAAGATTCACAACTAATATTTAAAACAAAGTTACATTAGTAAATGAAGTACATTAGAAACATAGCATAAAATATTTCACAACAATAAAACTTAATAGCAACAAGCTTACGAAATAACTAATACAATATAGATATAAACTAATAAGGCTTGTATTATAGTGGATGATGAAAGGGATCTCAATGCACCGATCATAGAATCCACAGAAATGCCATCTCCAAACGTTGAAATCGTTGAAGATGAAAATGTTCGATTTGAAAGATTTTTGGATCGATTTAATCAAATCAAAAATAAAGAAGCTCATATTGCTCTACGCAATGACTTGATATATCATTTATGGGAGGAATATACTAATTCGGAAGGGCATTGAAATTTAATTGTCATTGTAATATTTCCTATGTTGTTTGGGTGTTTTATTTTTCTTGTATGTTTGTTTGTGTAATAAAATCTAATAAATTGTACTATTTTGTTTTATTTATAATTTAATTTTTATTTTTAATTTTCAAATTTATAGCAACTCCAACACGTTAAGATTTTTATAAATTTTTAATTCATCGTCTTACATTAAATTTATATGAATGTTAAATTTATGTTAAAGTATTTATAATAATGAATTAAAAATAGAATGATAGAAGAATCTTTAAGGAATATTCTTATTTGGTGTTGGATTTGGTATTTGTGGTTGGAGTACTTTTTACTGTTTATTGCACCAAATAGGTGATTTGGTGCAAAATTTGGTGTTTGTGGTTGGAGATGGCCTCAGGAAATGAAGGGGAGATATGGTATCTGTACGAATGGGATCTCCTGACCCTCCATGTGGGACGGTAACAAAGGACCGCGTGTCGGTCACAAAAAGGGTGAGAGAAAAGGCGGTCAGGAGATCCGGACCCATCCAGTACCCACTTGTGTACCGACTAAGACTTGATGCAACGGGAAGAAAACTCAGTGTCAAATACTAAGACTTGATGCAACGGGAAGAAAACTCAGTGTCAAAACAAGAGTCCACATCAACCATCAGATGGCTACTCCAATTTTACATCAAAGGCATTAATCAACTTCATCACTGATATGACATACCCTCTCTTCTTCGTGTGTTTGTATCTCTGTTATAAAAATATTATGATTGTTTAATATAGCTTAAAATATATTAAAAAATTAACTATGATAATATATATTTTTAGGACGAAAACAGTATTACTGCTTCTCTTGGTTATTTCCAAACCCATCCTCCTGTATCAACCCCCTCCCCCAAAAGAAACGGAAAAAAAAGAACCGCACAAGTAGGGGTGTTAAACAAACCGAGCCGTTCGCAAACTATTCGAGTTCGGTTCGTGTTTGGTTCGTATTCGTTCGTTAATTATTTGTTAACGTGCCGAATTCGAATAGGTATTCGAGTTCGTTTAGTTAAACGAGCCGAACTGTTCGCGAACAGTTCGGCTCGTTTAAACACTTATAAGGTTATCGAGCCGAACTCGAACCAATTTTAAAGTTCGTTTAGCTAAACGAACCGAGCCGAACTATTCGTTTAGCTAAACGAATTCGAGTTCGAAAACTTAGTATTCGGTTCGGCTCGGTTCGTTAACACCCCTACGCACAAGGAAGGAAGCTTTAGAGGCTTTTTGGAAAGTAATTATATTTATATTTTTTATTTTTTTTATTAAAATGATATTCGGAAGAATTCGATTAAAATTGAATTTGCAAAATAAAGGGACTTTATTAAAAACACTCAAACAAATTGGGTATGGATTTGGTGACGCTGATAATGGTTTGGACGCGTCTGCGTCTGACACATAACACTGACGTAAGGTTTAACTGGGTTTAACTTTTTTTCTAAACAAGAGGGAACACGTGTCAGGCTCTCATTGGCCGCGTCTCTGTGACGCGCGTCACCGAATCTATTTCCCAACAAATTATTCACTTCGCCATTTTTTCCGGCCAAATAAAGGGATGCCGAGAGACAAAAGCGTCTCCTCAGGAAAAGTCGTTGAATGCGCTGAAGTTTTTCACTATCTAACCGAAAAAATGGCACCACTGTAATTTCGCCATCACTGTCCTCACCATCATTCCGCCCTTCAACACCGGCACCATTACTTTCTTACATCCACCACGTTTCCTCCACCACACCTTCCATCACCTTCTACCACCTCACCGCTTCACTCCCTCTTCCCGTTGACTCGTAGCCCTTCATGGAAGCAATGATCCTTGATCTAATTCTACGTGTCTATTATCACGTCTAAATGCCCTTTGTTCCATCTCTCTAACGGCGTCGTCTCCTGTCTCTGCATTCGTTATTGACCTTTTCTGTCATCCTGCTTTACCTATTGGTGTTCAACTAGATATTTTTCACCTACTCTTTCTTTACTTCTGTAACTCCGTTGCTCTCTTCCTTAATTTTCCGACTCTCCATCCAAATAGGACCAAAAGCTTCAAAGATATGGATGAGCACGTTGATATTCACAGCTTTTCTCCGATACCGGCGTCCCATATGCCTATTCTTGTTTCCACTTTTACCCTTGCAAAAAGTTTGAAGAGACGCCTCCTCCTCCTCCTCCACACGCCACCACCGCTGGTCCCAAGGCCGAAAACGCTAATCCCCTTGCTCACGAGCTCCCGGATTTTCCTAGAATAATTTTATTTATTTATTAGTTTATTTTTACAAAATTCATGAGTAACATAGAACTCCAATTCAAGTTTGTTCTGAGAGAACACATAAACGCGTGCTACTTAATCATAATCATGAAACCATAAGAGCTTTTGGTCGAGTCAAGTATGTTGCGGCCAAGATTTGCAGAATAATAGTTGATTTCTTTATAACCAGTATAATTGTTTCCATTTCCAATACAGTCAAAGACATATTTTTCATTGACTTTAGAATATGATAAAATGAAACAAAATAAATCACTAAATTATTTGCGCTTTTTATATTGTGAAATAGTAGTTGATCAGCACATCTTGACGTAATTTTCATTATGGGTCATCGGAAAACAACTTCTGTATATTTCTAACATAAAAGTATACTTACGTACATCCGATCTCTCATATCCCGTCGCAGGCGAAAGTCTATAAGAAATTGGTCTATGTTGTTGTTGTTTATAACCAGTATAATATATCTTCAAATAACCTAATTTTTCCCTAAGTCCTCCTGGTAACTTGTTACCAACTTTAATCCAAAAAATCCTACATGTCAGTCCCAGTATTGTATATCCGCTTTTAATGTCTGCCCAATAATGCCCTTAGGCACCTGAACGTGTTCAACTGCTTGCAATAATTTTGGGCTCGGCAAAAACTGCAGTACTATATTCACTTTCTGCTCTTTAAGTTGTCCAACATTTTAACCAAATTCGATTGAACAAGAATGGTCCTCTTGCATTTCATTAAAATTCCACAAACATGCGATCTCTGGGTAGCAAAGATTCTCTCTCTCAAATGCAAAGTGTTAAAAGCTTCACTGTAAAACTCCTCATCATGATGAAAAGTACAAGATATAAAATATCTATATATGTCTGTGACATTATATAAAATTATATGGGAAAAAATCTGTTATTCCCTATTCATTCTACTGTTGAATATAACACTCCTCCTGATGAAAAATACAAGATATAGAATATGTATATACATATATATATGTATGTGCACACACAGTTATACATACATACATATATATATACACGTGTATATATATGCAGGTTGTATATATGTATATATGCTTATGTATATGTGTGTATGATGTATATATGTATGTATTCTGTATCTTGTGGTTTTCATCATTAGGAGTGTTACACTCAACTATTAGAGTGTTCTAAAACATCAAAATATATATATATATATATATATATATATATATATATATATATATCGTAGGTTTTTTAGAACAATCTATTGTGAGGGCATATGAGACAGACAATGGCGTCCGTTAGAACAGTTAAAAGCCTTATTATAGAGGGGAAAAGAAGTAAATGCATGTCCAAACTGACTTGGGAGGAACAGATTAGACATGGTCTACTAGAGTTGCACATCTCTCAGGGCATGATTCAGGATATGAGCTCATGGAGACAGGATTAAGAATAGCGAGGTTTAGACAGGATATAGAGGCATCTTAAAGTACATAAAAGGGCTTAGATACTCTCTCAACGTTTGATTGACTTTGCAGTTCCTGTGTTTGTTTTTGTCTTTCATTATTTGTCGTTCATTATGTATCTATACAGGTACGTATAGAGTCGGGGGTCTTGGTGGAAGGAAACTCTATATCCTTTGGGATAGAGGTATTGTTTGTCTGCCTCTCACCCTCCCCAAACCCTAGCGATACCTTTTGCTATTGTTGAGATATGCTGGGTACGTGTTGTTGTTGTTTTTTATTGTGAGGACATCTATAGTAGACCAATAAAAAGAGGAGATAATGTGTGAAAAACTATTATAGATGTGTTCCCAATGGATTGTTTTGAAAAACTACTATACACACACACACGTTCCACCTATTCTTATCAATGAAGAATACATTATTCTTATCAATGAAGAATACATGCAACACTCTCCTATCACATGTTGCAAACAAATATGTGATTTTCTGTTAAATACAAATAAATTTGAAGCATTTTCACTTCTGATCTTTAGCTATTCGATTAAGCTTTATTGGTTCAAATGGAAATAGTCATTATAAGTCACTATCAAAGGTTTTCTAAATACTAAAATTCCTTCTGAAACTTATAGGTTTCCCTTTTGAATCTTGTACATAAACGGTAATATTGCCAATAGTTTCGCGTCAAAATATATTTAATCCCTTGAACTGTGAGTTCTTATGGTCCCTACATTTCTCTTCTATACGTTGGGGGTACCACTATATAACAACTATACATTGAAAGATGATGGAACCGACCATGTTTTAACAGTGGCCTATAGTCCTTAAGGGGTTATGTTGGTGGTTAGAGGTTTCTATTTTGAGAAAGTATTTATAAATTGGATGCCCTTTTTAATGTTCTCTTTCCATTTTCTACCAATCCTTTTCTTATCAGTTGTGCTTTCAGATTTCAACATCGGGCTGCCCCCCTTTTGTACTCTTGTAAAATAGGTGGGGGACCATTGTGCAAAAGTTGGAATACTTGAATTGAACTTCTTGGGAAAAAAAATTTATGACGAGAAACCACAACCGGATTCGGTAAAGAATAACGAATTAGCACTTCAAATCTGCTCTTTCTCTATTCCATTATCGTAGAATTTATAGATTTACAAACGGAAAGATAAACGCAATCTAATCTAATCTAATCTAATCAAATATCTATTCAATCTGCTAATACAAATAATAATGAGATAAATATAGACATTTATGGGATAAGCATGGAATCAGATCTTCAAACGGATCTCCCGTAATCTTTATCCAATAGCCGAGACTGACCACTGCTGTTTGGCCTTGGCAGGTCTGCTTCGGCAGCTCACGTCTGCACTTCAGCCTCGGCCCGACTTGGCTTTAACACCCCTCCCCCTCAAGTTGGAGTGTGTAGAGTTGAAACACCCAGCTTAGACAGAATAAAATGAAATTCTTTAGTGCCGAGAGACTTGGTTAATATGTCTGCCAGTTGGTGGGAAGTGGAGATATGAAGAGGCCGAATAAGGCTGTTCAAAACTGCATCTCGAACAAAATGACAGTCAACTTCAATGTGTTTGGTGCACTCATGTGCCACTGGATTGTGCGCAAGATGGGGGGCAGATTTGCTGTCCGTGTAGAGAGTCACATGTGCTGTTTTAGGATTTCCGAGGGACTGAAGGAGGCCAACGAGCCACTTGAGTTCACAAGTGGTGTAGGCCATAGCATGATATTCTGCTTCAGCAGAGGAACGGGAAACAGTAGATTGCTTCTTGGTCTTCCAAGAGATTAAGGCAGTGTCAAGCTTAATAATATACGCTGTTAGAGACCGGCGTGTGAGGGGGCAGCTGGCCCAATCTGATCAGAGTAGGCTGTAAGTCCGAAGTCACTGGTGGAAGAATAGAGAAGACCTTGCCCAGGATTATCTTTCAGATAACGAACCACTTTCAGTGCAGCATGCCAATGATCTTGCCGTGGAGTCTGCATAAATTGTGCTTGAGTGTGAACAACATAAGAGAGTTCAGGTTGAGTAATGGAAAGATAGACCAGGCGGCCAACAAGTCTACGATAAGAAAATGGATCGGCTAAGACTGGACTGGTCAAGGTCGATAGGGTGTGTTACTGTTCAAGAGGAGTCGCCGATGGTTTTGCCCCTAGCAGGCCACAATCAGAGATTATGTCAAGTGCGTATTTTCGCTGAGAGATAAAGAGTCCTATGCTGCTGCGAGCAACTTCAAGACCAAGAAAATACTTTAGGGGACTGAGGTCCTTCATGTGAAAACAACACTAAGGTACTCCTTAAGTTGGACTGTGGCACTAGGATCATTACTTACAATGATGAGATCATCAACGTACACCAAGAGAAAGAGCCGAGTGCGTGCGCAAGTATAACGAAAAAGTGAATAATTAGAATATGATTGAACAAAACCATAACCTCGGAGTGCGTCAGAAAATTTGGCAAACAAGCATCGGGGAGCTTGTTTGAGTCCGTATAGTGATTTTCAAAGTCGACAGACCTGATTGGGGTCAGCAGGGACAAATCCAAGCGGAAGTTTCATGTAAACTTCTTAAGTGAGATCTCTATGGAGGAAAGCATTACGAACATCCATTTGACACATAGTAAGATTTTGTGCCATAGCAAAAGCCGAGAGCACTCGAACTGTAACCATTTTAGCCGTGGGTGCAAAAGTCTCATTATAATCAATACCTTCAACTTGACGATTTCCATGAATGACGAGCCGAGCTTTGTACCGTTCAACGCTACCATCAGACTTGTGTTTGATCTTGTATATCCACTTACACCCAATAGCACGTTTGCCAGGTGGCAGTGGTCCGAGTGTCCAGGTTTGATTGTCCTCGAGAGCACGAATCTCTTCCTGCATGGCCGCTTGCCAGCGCAGATCTTTGACAGCCTGAGCATAGGACTGCGGCTCGGCACTTAAGGTAATGGCCGCAAGGAACGTGCGATGGGCTGCAGAGAATCTCCGAGTACAAAGATAATTATAGATAGAGTAAGACATACCTGGATGAGAGAATGGTTTGACTGAGGTGGTCGAGGGGCTATACTTAGCTGAATTGACCTCATAATCTGCAAGCCGAGCCGGGGGTTTCTTCAGACGATGGCCACGACCAAGCATCGGAGTCGTTGGCTGAGGGGTCACCTTGGCTTGTTCATCAAGAATTGCCTCTGATGTGGTTATCTGCATAGGCTAGTCTGACGGAGCACAAATATCAGCGGGGTCGTCAGTTGTCAACGGGACAGAGTCCGAGGTGAATTGCGATTCGGCCGAAATAGACGGTAATTCGGCTGATGTGAGATCAGCAAAAGGAAACTCAGTTTCAACAAAAGTGACGTTGCATGTAACAAAACCCTCGCGGATGTTAAGGTTATACACCTGCGTTCCTTTCTGTTCAGTTGGATAACCAATGAAGACACATTTACGGCTTCTGCTTTGAAATTTATCACCTCTCCACGATCATAGTGGACATGGCATAAACTTCCAAACACTCGGAGATGTGTGTAAGTGGGGGGTCGGCCAAACAGTACCTCATAGGGCATTTTCCCTCCAAGCAGAGGTGTAGATATGCGGTTGATAAGGTAAGAAGCGGTCAGTATGCAATCACCCCAGAAGGAGATCGGCAGATGAGCTTGAAAGCGCAACGCTCGAGCAACATTTAGAATGTGACGATGTTTGCGTTCGACTCGACCATTTTGTTACGCAGTGTAGCGGATGGAGGTCTGATGAAGGACGCCATGTTCGGCGAAGAAACCCTAAAGTGAAGAAAATTCTGATCCATTATCACTAGGGAACACCTTAATCTGCCGTTCGAATTGTGTTCTGATTAGTGCAAAGAACTGTTGCACAATCGAGGCAACATGGTCTTTAGTTGACAAAAGATAGACCCACACCGCTCTTGATCGATCATCAACAAAGGTCAGAAAATAGGACGCTCCATATAACGTTTTCTCTCGAATAAGGTCCCCACAAGTCACAATGAACCAAGTCAAAACACTGCTCAGCTAAGGTGTTACTTAATTTAAACGATCTTTTTATTTGCTTTGCCCGGAAACAAACTTCACACGATACATTTAAATTGTTATTGTGACAACCATCACTATTACAAAGCAATTGCAAGACACCACTAGACGGATAACCTAGTCGATTATGTCACAGCATCCAATCTTTCTTCACTCTCTCAGAGAGGTTCAGCTCGGCAGGAGGTGAGCCAAGGACGCTGTTCAGCTCGGCAGAAGGACCCTTCAGGAAGTATAGCCCAACAGTCAGCTCTGCCACTCCAATCTTCATCTGTGCATGTCGGTCATGTATCACACAACTATCTTTAGTAAACTCAATGACATACTCACTTTTATTCAACAACTGAGATATTGATAATAAATTGCATGTCAGGTGGGGCACAAACAACACTTTGTCAAGTACGAGATGAGGAGTAATGTATATTGTCCCTTCCTGTATGGCTTGCATTTGAGTCCCATTGGGCAGTCGTACAGCATGCCGAAGAGTTGTCACAGAATTATGTAAAAGGGAGACATTACCAGTCATATGGTGAGAAGCTCCGGAATTAATTATCCAGATGGAATGTGTTGACTTACCACTCAGCCTCTCAGAGGGCACTTGTCTACATGCATTGAGAGCTTGGAGGACAGAGTTTATATCTTCTTCCGACAGTCTAGCAAGCAGGCCCGAGGCCGAGGCCGACTTACCCGTAGATGCTGTATTGACTGATGCCGCTGACTGTTTGTTCCGAGCAGAGCTGCCAACACTCTTTGTTTGTTTGACGCGAGAAGATGTTTTCGGACGATCTCCCCACCAGTCTGGATACCCCACCAACTGGAAGCATGCACGGACTTCGTGTCCTTTTTTGCGGTAATGAGAGCATGTCACATCAGCTTTGGCCGACCTACGGTCACTTCTCTGTTTTGCAGTGACAGACACTGCAAATCCAGCCGGAGGAAGAGGGTCTTCCACGTTCACCATTGATCCAAGACTCTCTTCCTGTACTACCATATGGTAAACACGATTCAGCGAAGGAAGAGGATCCTGATTCTATATGGAGGAACGCACCATTCGATACGTTGAATCCTCCAAGCCCATAAGAAACTGGTGTATCTTATCCGCCTCTTTTCGTTGAACCAGAATCTTCTGAAGATTACATGTGCACGAGACACATGAACAACTTGGAACATCATCATAGTCCTTCATTTCGTCCCAAATTTTCTTCAATTTTCCGTAATAAGCCATTACGGAGTCAACATTCTGTTTACAATTTGCGAGGGCTTTCTTTAACTGTTGGACCCTTGGTGCATTCATCACAACAAAACGCTGCTTCACATCATCCCATAGCTCCTTTGCATCTTCAGCATAGGAGATAGTGGAACGAAGGCCTAGTTCTACAGTGTTAAGTATCCAGGCCACGATCATAGAGTTAACTAGCTCCCAATCATCCAAGTCGGGAGAGCCCTCTGCAGGTCGTTGAATAATGCCATCGAGAAAGCCGAACTTCCTGCGGGCAAGTAGAGAGCCTCGGATTGCCTGTGCCCATTCTTCGTAGTTCAGCCCAGTCAATTGTATTGGAGTAATCAGGAGACCCGGGTGATCCCCAGAATGGAGATCATATGGGGACACAATTTTCTTGGTTTGAGAAGTGGAAGGAAGAAAGGGCCGAGATGATGATTCCGTAGCCATAGTGAGAAGAAGTGCCTTATCGTTCAATCAGAGGAGATGAACCTCGCTCTGATACCATGTAAAAAATAACGAATTGGCACTTCAAATATGCTCTTTCGCTATTCCATTGTCGTAGAATTTATAGATCTACAAACGGAAAGATAAACACAATCTAATCTAATCTAATCACCATTAAATCTAATCAAATCAAATCAAATATCTATTCAATCCGCTAATACAAATCAAAAGAATAATGAGATAAATATAGACATTTATAGGATAAGCATGGAATCAGATCTTCAAACGGATCTCCTGCAATCTTTATCCAATAGCCGAGACTGACCACTGCTGTTCGGCCTTGGCAGGTCTGCTTCGGCAGCTCAGGTCTGCACTTCAGCTTTGGCCCGGCTTGGCTTTAACAGATTCCTCTCATTTGATCTCACGGTACGATACGGATGTAACTCAGGTGCCCAAGACTCGCTACGACAGAGTTTGGACTGGTCAGACAGCCACACAGGGAGCCCACTGAAGACAGTGGAGCTCAAATACCATGCGCTTACCTGGAAATAGAGTCGAAAATCTTGTTTGGGACAAGAATCGAACTCTCGCCACTCTCTCGAGCCTCCACCACCGGAACTATTGGGTCGATCATGTCATGGAGACAACTTCTTAGAATCTTTCTTCAGTTTCGTTCTATGCTACTTATTTACAAAATTATATCAATGAAATGGGGTTACTTCATGTATCTCAAATCTGTAATCACACGTTAAGTATTTGATAAATTATTAGATTGAGTCATGCATCTCGATATATTTGAGTTCATATGCTGTGTAGTTCTTCATATAAAAATGTAGACTTGCCTGATGTGAGTTCAGACGCCACATTCAATATATGGATATAGCAATAGAATGGAAAAATCAGTAAAAGAAACTTTTAACAGATAAACTTTTTATGTGTATGACTTGTATGTAGGGAGAAGTTAGCTAATGAGAGTAGTACTTTTGTGTGGAGCAACAAGTTTGTAAGCTTTGTGTTATGAAGGAGTCTGCAAGGCCACAACCAGGTTGAATTCCTTCGGGACGGAGTAAGGCCCCTTCTCATCTCTTACGAGTCGTCCGGCGTAAAAGACAGACGGTCGAATTTCTTCACCACAAGAGACGGCAAGAGACAACTGCATAATACGTGTCTAATGAAGATTGTAAAATCGGGTCAGAATATGGTCGCAACGGGTATTCGGTTGGTCGGAAAACGGTGAGAGAATCTCATCTGGATAGATGGACTGGCCTGAGATGACCTTTTTTTGTGATTAGGGTTTCTGTTCATGTGACGTGGGAGAAACTTTTACGAGTAGAGGTGTTAACAAATCGAGTTGAACCGAATATTAAGTTTTTGAATTCGGATTCATTTAGCTAAACGAACTATTTGGCTCGATTCGTTTAGCTAAACGAACTATAAAATTGGTTTAAGTTCTGCTCGATAACCATATAACTGTTTAAACAAGCCGAACAGTTTGCGAATACTTCGGCTCGTTTAACTAAACAAACCTAAATACCTGTTTGTCGCTAAACATCTACTTTGGACCAGTTTTTTTTATATGATTTCATTATTTTTATCTAGACATGTGTTACTGTATGATTTTTTCATCGTCTCAACGGTAAAGGTATCCGAGCCCTTTTTATAAAGCACCTATTCTTCAAGGGCATAACTTATCCATATGACATCTCTTCTTTACTCGTGGCACTTCTATCGGTGCATAGGCTTATTTTCCTAAATATTGTTTTAGGATGACTATTTCTTCAACTATGTCCTGGCCTAGGGGCATTTTTTTTTAAAAAAAAAAAACTTTTAAAATGATGCAATCCGATGTGGCAAAGATGTTATAACCCCTTATATTGAGAGTTTTTCTGAAATATGACCATCGGCCGAAACAATTTCGGGAAAAAAAGGCCATCTTAAAAGAGTATTTAGAAATATGGCCTTTTGGGCCTGTAAAAGTGCAGAGGGGAGATATCAAAAACTCAGTAAATGCGCTGCCCGCAATACAAACCACACTCAAAACATGCCTGTCATAGCAGTACTTTATGTGGGGTTGGATCACTCGCGATGAGATCTCCTGTCCCACTTTCCCCTCATTCCATTCGTCACCACACGACACGTGGCACCAAAGGTGGGTGGTGAGGCTAGATCAGGGTGACCCTCATCTAGCTTCACCACTCACCCCTGCTGTCACGTGTCGCGTGGTGACGAGTAAGGTGAGAAAAAAGCGGTGAGGGGATCATAACCCGGATCAGTGGATTCAACACTCTACGTGTATAGGTGCAAAAAATAAAAAAAATTAATAGTTATCAATGTGTGGTAGGAATTATAAACTTATGATATAACATACACAATGGTCATAGTTATGGTCAACAAATGTCATTTCCCTTCAACATTACCTGACTATGGCGCATGTCAGATACATTTTTGCTACTAGGTTCTTAGTGTGACACGACTCTTAATGAAATCGGATCTTCGCAAAGAACTAAAATGACATGCGTGATAACGCCGTTAGCATCTCGTGGGAACGTAGTTGGTTAAGAGATAATGTTCTTAAAAACCTGCGTGGGACGAATGACATTAGAGGTCCTGAAGATATTATAATAAAGAAAACAATTCAAAGCTCAAGTCAGTTACGTATATACATGATGGTGTGTTGTAGAATGAAGGAAACCTATTCCACTTCAGTCTTTTCTGTTTGTTGTGTGGCTGTCTCCCTCCAGTGAGTCATTCTTCCCATTTTTATACATTCTGATTAGTCAATGCATGTTATGAGACGATAAATAGGCGCCACATGTTCTGCCTCCGTTGCTGAGAGGTGTCTGCATGTTGACCAAATGGTGCCAAGTGTCGGATTATCTGGCCAGATCGATTTCTGGCAGATGTCTGCTTAGATAACTAGGCTGAACCGAAAAGAGGTCTAACACTGAAGACGCGGCGAAACAAAGAAGTCGTAATCAACGAGGTCCGGGCAGACCAGTAGCGGAACAGCAGAGCAAGTAGATTTCAGCGCCTTGTGGCTAAGTCTAACAGAATCGTCCAGCGTTTTTCTGGCCGAGCAGAGGTGGAAACAGGGATGTTGATCGAGACTCTGCTCTGGTAGGTGACATTGACCGTTACGGATTTACTCGAACACGCTTGTTTTTACTCCGGGTGGGAACGTCAACTCTCTTTATGTTTCTTAGGTTCTGGATGTCATCAATGCCAACTCAAATGATTTACGAGCTCTAAGTCTTGATTCTTTTAGAAGAATGAACTTATCTGCTTCGTGGAAATTCTTTGGCCAAGAAATGGTGTTTGACAATAATGCAACGCCAGTTGAGGTCTAGATGACTTTTGGTCTCTTTCTGAAATCCCTACAACTTTGATCTTTTGTACTTCCTCTGAATGTGGCATGTGTTGATTTGTGACCTTATCTGTATTGTTCTCCAGTCAAATGGAATTGCTGGCAGCGGTGAACGAGAGGTCACTCCAAAAAAAGGTGGATGTCTCGGCAGAAGGTAGTCTTTCTCAAGAAAATCTCTTGGCTTTGTCCAGCATTCGTCTTTTAGGAGTGCACTTTTTATCTAAATTTTATTGCACGCAGAGGTTCACTCCCCAGATACTCCTGCTAAGTCGGCGAGAAGGGTGAGCATTACTAGTCCTTTTTGGTGTTTGCTATCTTACTTTCTTAAGCAGTTTAAACTTATTCGTACACCTGCTTCTGCATTTCAATTGTCTGAACACCAACCTCAATCTTTCTTTTTATTGTGGGTTGAATTTTGGCCTGTGCTGTCTTTTCTCTTTGATTCCATTGTAAGTCAAGGACACATTCTTCTCTGACTTTGAAATGTAATGGAATAATGCAAAATCAATCACTAAATTCGCTACGCTTCTTATATTGTGCAGTTGATCGATACAGCTTGACGCAATTTTCATTATGAACCATCGGGAAACAACCTCTGTGTGTTTCTAACACATGGGTATAGTTGCGTACGTGCGAACCCCATATCCCGATATAGACGGGACCCTCTAAGACAATGAGATAATGTTGTTGTTGCTGATACTGCTGTCTTTTCTACTTCTCTTCTTTTCTTCAATATTGATTATGTTTATTGTGTACTCTCTGCAGCAATTAAGAGAGAAAAGATGAGAAAAACTTGCTGCTAATCTGGTGAAACAAGATGAGGAGTTGACCTTAAAGCTGGAAAATGATGCCATAGAACGTTCCAGGTCAGTTGACTTAGCAGTCTTAGGGAAGTATAGTATATGGAGGAAGGAGAATGAGAATGAGAACTATGATTCAAATGTTCGTTTAATATGTGATCAAGTTATCATGGCTAAGGTATATGCAACCCTTGCAACAATGAAAAATACATCAAATTTGGGTCATGAGCTACAAAACTAAATCAAGGAAAGTCATCGTGTTTGCAACTTCTGATTCTGATCTACTACATAGGCAGTCTTGATATTGACTTAATAAGAAAAGATTACTTACTTACACGTTATGTGTTTATATTCATGGTCTATTTGTATGAAATGCATGACAGTGCTCAACTTAAAGCAATGAGCCAAGTACTGTCTAAAGCTAAAGAGCAACTGTATGAATGCAAGCTTGTGACTGCAAAGCTCAGAGCGATGCTGCTATCTGCAGATGAACAAGTTTGAGGCTTGAAGAAACAGAGCACGTATATACGTCAATTGGCTGCAAAGACAATTCCAAACGGAATACACTGCTTATCAATGCGACTGACAATTGTTTATGATCTTCTTCCGCCTGAAAAAAAAAAAAGAAGGAAGTTTCCAAAAAAAAAAGTGAGAATCTAGAAAACCCAAATCTCTACCATTATGCACTCTTCTCAGACAACGACCTGGATGCTTCAGTTGTCGTCAACTCTACCGTTGTGAAGGCTAAGGTGCATCAGCTAGTAATTTGCTTGTTGAGCTACTATGTTCTATTGATCAGCTTCACTTCCATTTCTCTTGCAGTATGCTTAACTTGGTACTCGAATTTCTCAGTTTGACAGCTTATGATTTTATTTCTTTAATCATGTGTTCCCTCTTGTTAGCCATTGTATTAGAGATGCTAAATGTGGATGCCTGGAGAGAGGACACATATTTGCTGGTTTATAGTTGGTAGTTGTGGTAGAACAGTTTTTACTTTATTAGATGCTATTTTCTTGCCATCTGTAGTAATTTGTCGCTGAACTATGTTTGTGCTCTTGATTCAATTGATGCTAATTTTTGTAGCCGTTACTGATTCTGCCAGTTTGATGCTTACTATAATAGCCATTAGTAAGCATGCAAGTTTGGTTCTGTCTTTCTGCCATTCACATTTTTAAATGGCTGAATTTCTTTTGGAATTGGGGCCTGAGAAACACATTTTCCATCTTGTCACTGATAAATTGAACTCAGGGGCAATAAATATGTGGTTCCTGTTGAATCATCCTTGCAAAGCTACGATTCATGTCGAGAATGTTGATGAGTTCAAGTGGCTAAACTCATCTTATTGCCCAGTTACTGCGTGAACTTGAATCTGCTGCCATGAAGAAGTACTATTTTAAATCAGCTCATCCGACCTCTCTCTCTCTCTCTCTGCTGGTTCATCCAATCTCAAGTATCTTTCGATGCTTAACCACCTCAGGTTTATCCCAAATTGGACAAAATCCTGTTTCTCGATGATGATATTGTTGTTCAGAAGGACCTGGCTGGACTTTGGTCAGTTGATCTTCACTGAAAGGTGAATGGTGCTGTCGAAACTTGTGGGGAAAGTTTTCATCGTTTTGACAAGTAACTGAACTTCTCTAATCCTCATATTGCACGGAATTTCGATCCTAATGCGTGTGGATGGGCATATGGTATGAACATATTTGATCTTGTGGCATATACCACAAATGGCAGTATGTTCCATAGAACTTGATCTTCCTTAAGAAGCGTTGAAAATTTTATGAGCAAGACATTCATTTGTGATCTCTGAGTATAATCTAAAGAAACTTCTTGTGTTAAATTCTTGACTGCAATACACTTAACATATTTTCTCTGGTTAGTTTTGTGAAGGAAAAAAAATGAATTTACTCTTTCTAGTAAGCCTATTCAGTTTTTAGTTCTGTTATTGTTTCCATATCCGATGGAGTCAAGTACGTACTCTTCCTTGATTTTGGAATATGATGGAATAAAGCAAATTGACTCACTAAATTGGCTGCACTTATTATATTGTGAAGTTGCGGTTGATCGACACAGTTTAACGCAATTTTCATTATGGGTCATCGGAAACAACATCTGTGTGTTTCTAGTACATGGGTATGATTGCGTATATCCGACCCTCCATACCCTGCCATAGGCGGAAGCCTTTAAGGCAATGAGATAATGTTGTTATTGTGCAGTTTTGAGTTGTGGTATTGTGTGTTTCTGTAAAGCTTTTCTGACTGGTTGGCTATAGGCATGATTGCATTATCTTTAGCCTGTGTTAAACTTGCAAGTACAACCTGGTAACTAGTTGGCATGACTAAGTCACTGTCAAATGTTACCAGATTCCTACAATTCAACAACGCTATCAGGTCTCTATAGTGCCAAGTTATGTGAACGTGGAGCGTGAAAGAAACACTTTGGCTTATTTCTAATTTTATATCTTATGTTGAACATGATATTTTTATTTTTATTTTTGCTATAATTTCTAAGTTCTATTGATTTTTGTTGTCAATTATGTCAATGTGTCATCCGAAAACAATTTCTATGTGTTTCTATAGGCAGGAGCTTCTAAGGCAATTGAGTCACGTTGTTGTGTTGTTGTTCTACCAATATGTCAGGATGAAGACAGGGCTCTATGGAAGCTTGGGACTTTGCCACCCGGATTAATCACATTTTATGGGCTGACACGTCCACTTGAGAAGTCATGGCATGTGTTTGGTCTGGGTTATAATACATGCATTGATCGCTCCGAAATTGAGAATGCTGCTGTTGTACACTACAACGGGAACTTGAGCCTTTCACAGATGATCTTTACTTTTTTCTTGGTTTGCTCGACTAACTCTGGTCCGGTGATAGCTCACTCTTATTCTTCCATGTGATTCTACTTCATCTGCTAATCCTATGGTTGCTCACTTGAAAATTGGATTTGATGTCTGATGCTCTCATCCACTTGCATTCAGCCATCTTCATTCTTTCTTGGAGAAACTGACAACTCAGCCAACTGTGAACTTCATTATAGTAGGATCTTTTTTGTATTCTTCTTTTAGGTTGTACCCCGACCAGTAAGGGTCCCTGTCATCTTTGGTTCCACAGGAAGTGTAGGGATGTAAATCAGAAAAACTTGATAGATTCAGATAAAAGACATGTTATATACACAGGTATGTAAATCAGGAACTTGATAGATTCAGAGAAAGGGCAGATTATATACACGGACACAACATTATGGAGCCCAAACAATGGAATTCTCCACAAATGCCCCCGGAGGTATTTGAACTCCTAACCTTCCTCTTTAAAGATGATTAACCCTTGTCTGTTTCCATCAAGCTATGTTCTAGGAACTTTTTTTTATTCTTTGAACAACTACTCATTCATACTAAGAATAACTTTTGATGATTGGTCCTTTCAACTGTTGGAACTAGTAAGATGTGATGTGTACTTTCATGCCTGCTGTAAAGGCAAAATGAAGAAAGGGAAACTAACACGTGGCTTGTTTCTTGTGAAGGTTATTTTATAGTATACATCCTTGAAGATGCTATGTCATCCTCCCCTTGCTCTGTTTGTGTATAGCAGTAGATCGACACAGCTTGACGCGATTTTTATCATGGTCATGGGGAAACAACATCTACGACCTTTTTGGAATGGTGGGGATTTGCTTATCTAAAATTTGGTCTAAAGTGGGTGCTGGCAGCTTTATTTGTTAATTTTACTTTTTGTCTTTCTTTTCTTTTCTGGAAACCATCCTTTCATTTAGGTTTCAGGACATTTTCACATTAGAATGCATGGCTTATTAGCCTGATTTGTTCCAAGCAACAAAAGGGAAACATATTGTCTACCTTAGTCATCTGCAATTTGTACAGCCAATCTGAATTTTGGCTTTTGAAGCATCTACTATTTGCGCAGCTCGACTCCCTTCGTCTTCTTTCCGCGTATGATAGCACGGAGTAGGGATAGTTACATATATACATATCCATGTCACTTTGATTCGTTACTATGGTTGCAAATGAGTCAAGCGGTGTGTGAGCTGAGTTCGGTTTGGATTTTCGTTCGGCTAGGTCAGTTAGATAAAGCTCAAGATCGAACTGGAATCGGCTCGAATATTTAGCGAGTCAATCTTGAGCATATCGATGTTTGAATCATTAGTTCGTGAGCATGTTTGAACTTATAATATATGTGAAAATTACGCATGATTTCATGTTGTATTAGTATATTTATTTGATACCAATAATGAATTAAACATGATAATAGCCAATTATTGTAACGATAAGTTTGCTCGCTACACTTTGATTCATGACTGTGGGTGTAAATGAGCCAAGTGGTTCGTGAGTCGATCGAGTTCATTTTAGATTTTCCTTTAACTAGTTCAGTTCGATAAAGCATGAGATCGAATTAGAATCGGCTCGGATATTTAGCGAGTCAACTTTCAACATATCGATGTTCGAATTGTTAGTTCGTGAGCATGTTTGAACTGATAATATATGTAATTTGATGTTGTATTAGCATATTTGTTTAATACAAATAATAAATTAAACATAATAACAGTCAATTATTGTAACGATAAGTTTGCTTGTTAAAAATTAATAATGTTTCAATAATATCAGCGAAAAATGCATAATGATATATACGATTTTTGAAATAAAAGACTATAGTTACTTATGGTCAATTAGGCTCGAAGATATTCAAGTGTAACTCAAGTTTGAAGACGCTCGAGTTTGAGCTTGAAATCGAATATCATTTAAATATCGTGTTTGACTTCAAGTTCGAAAAATTTTGAAAATGTTTGACTTGATAATTTAATTTTCAGATCGACTCGGATCGTTTTTACCGACATTGAAATTGACTTGTCGTTGATGTACAGACATTTGCTTGTTGTGCATGAATTTCACACTAATGTGATCATAAATTCAATGCAATGAATTGCTAAGGATGGTCGGAAGTTCCAAATTCTTCCTCTGAGAAAAATCAGAATCAATGCTTATCAGCTTAGCGGTTTTCCCGATGTGATGTGATTCTGCCAACAGTTCTAATATTCTGACTTTGCTCATTTTACATAACATGCTGCCCTGAAACAGCATTTACAAGATTACCTCTGCCTCCCATTTTCTTTAAGATATAAAAACCACCACCATTCATTGCTCAAAAAGCCCTTTTGTTTTTTATTTTGTTTTCAAGTGCTTAAAATATTCTCTTTTGTGATCCACCAGGGTAGATTTCAGCTGCCCACTATGCAATTTCTTGGATTTGGAATCAATAACCTATCAATTAATTGGGTCCTTTAATAGTAATATATGTCCATTTCTTGAGTCTATGCCTCTCAAAATCTATATATCTTAGTGCTAAACCTCATAGGAAAACCATTTGGAAAGATCAAGTAAGATTTTCAAGTCCTGGTCTCTTTTGATCCTTTTCCTCTATTGGCTGCTTATGATCCACATGCATCATGATTGTATCTTCTCCTAAATTTCCCTGAATCTTAGAGATATCCAAAAGTTTTGTATTGTCCTTTTTTTTGATTTTTTGTATATATCCCCTCCTTAAAGATAATTTGTTGCTATCTGTATAAGTTGTTTACCGATAAGAATTGGTCAAAGATTTTTGTCAACTGCCATTCATAAGTCGATACTACACTACGAATCTAAACCTTATCAATATTGTAAGGCATTATTTGATTTTATTCACTTTGTTTCTTGTTTTTGCAAGTTCTGGAAGTCAACGGTGATTAGATTCTGCTTTGGCCATCTAATTGCTTTGCCTGAAAAGAGATATCTAACGTTAAAGTGGATTTCTTTACTCATATATCAGCTTTAAGTTTCATTAGTTCTCATTGTGATTGTTTACATTTCTAATCGAGTTAAAGACACATTTTTCCTTGACTTTAAAATACTATGGAATAAAACAAAATGACTCACTAAATTGATTGTACTTCTTATATTATAAAATAGTAGTTGATCGACACGGCTTGACGCAATTTTCATTATGGGTCATCGGGAAACAATTTTTGTGTGTTTCTAAACCATGTGTATGGTTATTCACATCCGACCCTTTCCTATACCCCGCCATAGGCGAGAGCCTTTAAAACAATGAGGTAATGTTGTTGTAGTAGTAGTTCTCATTGTGACACATAATGTACACTAAAAGCACATTTAAGTAGATAACAGCTTGAAACTTGAGATAATCGTTGTGATACATGAACTACTCTCATAGTAATGGAACCCAAGGAGAGTACTTAGTCCTGTTTAGAACATGATTTTTGACATCAATTTGTAACACTTTGAAACTTAGGCACGACAATTTTGATGTCGGTTGTGACAGCATCAAACTTTGAAACAACCTATGTGTTTTCAACACATTGAGTACATCCGAACCTCCATACTTCGTCATAGACATGAACCTTTAAGATAATAGAGTAATGTTGTTGTAGTAACAACATCAAATTTGATATAATCGTTGTTATACATCAATTATCCTGATAGTAAAGGTTCCAAAGAAAGTAATTAGTCCTATTTAGAACTTGATTTTCACATCAATTTTCAACACTTTGAAACCTACGCGTAACGAGATCAATGTAGAGTTATGTGCAGTCTAAGGTTGATCATTCTGTTTACCATGGATGAAGCTATACTTTTTTTCTCTCTCTTGAGCATAAATTCTTCCTTTGTTTGTCTGTCTTTTGCCGTTTCTTTGTAATTTTTTTTTTTTTTTGTATATGTTTGATAAATACCAAAGAAAGAGTAGTTAATTTACTTGTTTATTCTCAGTGATTGTACAAAATTTAACAGTAGATTTTTTCCAATTTTGTAAATTGGAGAAGACAAGCGTTAACTGGACATTCGACCAGCTTTTGTTTTAAACTATGTGTAAGTAGTTATCAAGTTTTCTAAATTCGATATAAGCAAACGTATATGGGCATATGAGTAAAAAAGATTTTATGTTAGATCAACGAATAAATAGGAGTAATATTCAGTAACTAATTAATGATTGGAGCAAACATGACTAGTTGTTTCATGACCAATCAAATATTGGATATATGTGGACCTCCTGTTCTGACTAATCACCTCCTTGCATGTAGGTAGATCTCACCTTATTGTGTCAACAGTTGATCGATGACCAACATAAAATTTCTGATGATTACGTAACATTATGTTATATACAAATTAAATGCAAAGCAAGAGATGATAAATTTGTCTCTATAATTTCACATATACTCTATACATTTTATTTATTAGAGAGCAAACATTCATAGCTTTGGTTTTATACCGTTGATCCATGACTAACATAAAATTTTTGATGATTACATAACGTTATGTTATTTGCAAATAAAATACAAAGCAAGAGATGATAGATTTGTCTCTATAATTGCATATACTCCATACGTTTTATTTATTAGAGAGCAAATATTCATAGCTTTTGATATGTCTCTGTATAACAACTTTTGATTTACCTCCACGTCAACGTAGGTATGCTATATCTATATGTGTGTGTATTTTTAGTTTTCCTCGTTGCATGAAGATTGTTTTGCATAATATATTATATAGTAGTTTCGAGTTTCGTGCATCTTTGGCAACGGTTGACATTTCCATCAAATATAAATTTTCAAGCTTCCACAACATACCTTTGTACAATTGCCATCTAATTACTTTTTGATATTGACGTACTCGAACTATATAGCATATTTTGACGCGTATATATTCCTCTGGTCGGTTTGATAGTTTAAAAAATATATTGGTAAAGGCAGGCGTCAAAACAATATTATTTGAAAAAGAAACATATACATGTTTAAAGGCCACGCATCCACCAGATCTTCTGAAATTTGTTATCATCGCTAGAAAAATTTAAATATGATATTTCATCATCCACGCCAATAATTTCCAACATTTTTATTTCTTCCTCTTCTACCTATCATTTTTTCTTTATACATGATATGCTATATATCACTAGTTTTCATTTTCAATGGAGTCAATGACACACTCTTCCTTAACTTTGGAATATGATGGAATAAAACAAAATGATTCACTAAATTGGTCGCGCTTCTTTTACCTATCATTTTTTCTTTATACATGATATAATATACGTTACTAGCTTCCATTTCCAATGGAGTCAAGCACACGCTCTTCCTTGACTTTGGAATATGATGGAATAAAGCAAAATGACTCACTAAATTGGTCGCACTTCTTACATTGTGAAGTAACAGTTGATCGACATAGCTTAGCGCATTATTATGAATCATCAGAAAACAACATCTGTGTGTTTCTAACACATGAGTATGGTTGCATATATCCGACCTACCATAACTGTCATATACAAAAACCTCTAAAACAATGGGATAATATTGTTGTATAATATACGTTACTACTCGATAGTGATACATGATATAACTTATGTCAAACGCATGAACAAATCATTATAAAATTGGAAGATAAAAAATTACACTATATTGTTAAAACGCTAAGCATTATTCCTTATATCTTAAAAATATTCTCACACGTATGTATAAAACCAGAAGAACTTCCCACTTGTAAATGTTTCGACTTGAGACCTTTGGCGGTTGGGATTAGATGAGGTAAAAATGAGGTAAAACATGAGGCCTCCAATCACAGACTGCCACGTGTACAAAAGTGGAAGAAGTTTAAATTTTTTTGTTTTTAAAAAATAGTTACTTGCTGCCACGTGTACAAAAGTGGAAGAAGTTTAAATTTTTTTGTTTTTAAAAAATAGTTACTTGTACACGTGGCAGCACGTGATTGGAGACCTTATATTTTGCCTCACTTTTTGCCTCTTGTAATATCAACCGTCGACCCTGACCTATCATTTACTTCAAGTATACATTTTTATCAGAAGTTTAGATTATCTAAAGGAAACTGATTTAGTTTATTTTCGGAAATTTTACAGGAATACTATCTCGTATTTTTAATAGAATCACGTCACTGATGCATAATTCTTCTTTACTTTCATGTATTTGATTAAATAAACAATAGCTGTTATGGTGACGAAATTCAACTTAACCGGTCCAGAATCCAAATAATTCAAAATATCCAAAATCCGGCTAAAGCGGTCTAAAATCAATGTAATAGCTATAGCACTTTTCACACAAAAACTTATACCGTAAGATTTACGAATTGGTCTCCCAATAATCAATATGCCATACACTTCCTCACCACACTAGGTAGTTACGTCTATGGCGCCCTAAATTATGACACATCGGTTTGGAAAGACACGTCTTAATAATATTCAATTAATTACATTGCGATATTCTGATATGTGAAACTGCACATCACTAAGGCTGTTCAACGAATCGAACAGTTCGTGAACTGTTCGAGTTCAGTTCGTGTTCGGTCGTTAATGGTCGGTAAACGAGCCAAACTCGAACAGCTATTTGGGTTCGTTTACTAAAACGAGCCAAACTATTCGCGAACTATTCGGCTCGTTTAAATAGTTAAAGGATTATCGAGCCGAACTCGAACCAATTTTAAAGTTCGTTTAGCTAAACGAACCGAGCCGAATAGTTCGTTTAGCCAAACGAATCCGAATTCGAAAACCTAGTATTCGGTTCGACTTGGTTCGTTAACACCGCTACACATCACTGTTTCTTCTTTCGCCTTCGCAAGTTAGTACAAATTTATTTGTTCCTGCAACAGATATTCCTAAGGTAAAATTTCCCTATCCACGTTTTCAAAAATTGATAGCTTTTTGGCTTGAAAAATTTAACAAGAAATCAATTTGAAAATTTTTAACCAATGAATTTCGATAGCATAATGATACATCTTACTAAATTTATTTTATGAACTATTGAATTTGAATTTGCGTCAACCTTCTGTTGACGAAAAAAAAGAAAAAAAAAATCTTTCTTTTAGTGCGATGGTTACACCAAGTCACTGCAAAATTGCCAAAATCGGTAATTTATTAATCCTTGTCTTGCCACCTGCCAAATTTATTTATTTTTTCTTCTACAACCTTCATACACGTATCAAGAGTTAATGATACTTTTATTCATTTCTTTTTTCAAATTTGCACAACATCCATAATTACTGAAATTACATATTTTTCTCCTAATCTTGTAAAACTTCGACAATGAACATCTATCCACCGACTTCTCGCCTTTTACATCCAGTGAAGTGCCTTTAACTAACTCTAGTAACTTTCAGGTGACCGTGACTATTTCATACTCATTAAAACCGGATGAGATCTGAAGAGGTAAAATATGAGGCTTCCAATCACGCGACGCCACGTGTATAAAAGAGTTTTTTTTTCTAAAAAAAGAAAAAAAAAGTAAATAGTGGGTCCTTTTGTACACGTGGCGTCGCGTGATTGGAGGCCTCATATTTTGCCTGATATTTTACCTCCTCAAATCTCATCCGCATTAAAACTACCGAGTAGGACGAAAATTCCCCACTTCACCAAAATTATCTCTAACCTAATTCTTGAACTAGCCTGATTATACTAGGGAATCTTCTCCTTCACGTGCTCAATCCATTAGTGGTACCATAAAATTACAGTTTAGAGTTGAAAGTTTGAATCTTCAGCATGTAGTAGAACAAGTTGAAGACGAAAATGACACTTCGAGTCAGAAGCCAATTGATGAAGCCGGATCTTCACTAAAGGTCTAGACGACTTCAAATTAACTCCGTCAGTTAACTTGAAGAGTTGTTAACTGGGCTGGAAGTTGTAGCTGGAATAGCCTCTAAAATATCCTGCACAAGAAAGCACAGGTCAGAGGTCCCGGGGGGTTGGCCCCGGAAAAAACCCTCCAACGCTCAAGTCAGTTTGGGTCATATCTCACTGAGATTATAATTTAGATGGTGAGTTAAGAGTTTCTCACAGTATGGGCCAAAGAGTAAAGTGTATAAACTTGCTTTAGGGTATGAGTGTTTTAATTATGGGTCTTTCTTCTTTGTCTTGGTTGGCTTGCTTTTATAGACCTTTTCCCGCCTTTGGCTTCTGATAGTGGATAAGACGTTTGTTTGGGGCAGAAAGCCTAGGACGTTGTAGGTCTGCTGATGTGACCAGTAGCCTTACCGATGTGACTAATAGGCCGGCCTGGCTGATGTAACTAATAGGCAGGCTGTTGTGACCTTGGCGTGTTCAAAAAGAATAACCAGCTGTAGTTACTATATTCGAATTGCACCTCTGTCTGAGGGTACCACGAGGTAATATCGTGCTTGGTTCCTTTGCTGAAGTACTCTGCCGGAGTGCAAAATCAAGTCTTGCCGAAGTGCATGACTAGGCATTGCCCAGTTGAAGCGGTCTGAAGTGCGGCACTGAGACATAAACTGAAGTTGGTGCCGAGGTGCAAACCTTGACATATTCTTCTATGTTATAAGGGCGTCATGATGCCCCGCTGAGGTGCAGCTAAGGCTGAACAGCCATGCTTGGGCGCTCTACTGCTGAACTGCAGTACTTGAGTGCTGAGCTACTGGAATTGAACCGTTGACTGTTGTTGACTAACAGACGATTTAATTATGGTTTATCACCAATCGAGTGAAATACAACCAGTAAGATTTGATATTTTCGTTTTTTTAAAAGTTTCGCATTGATTGGTAATTAGTGTAAAAAAAAAGGGACCTTTTTTGTTCAAACGTTCTATTATCGAGTGAAAAAGGGTATAAAGTATGTGTATGTAGTCCTAACTTCAGTTTTATACTGTCAACTTCATTCAGCTCCTCTGCTTTCTGTAGCTTAGGCACCATATGCTCAACTAGAACTCCTCCTTTAAGTAACAGTGCCTTCAGCTCTAGCTTGCTTATTACAACCTTAACTCTCACAACGCCGTTTACTTGTCCTACACATACAATAATGTTTGAGAGCAAGCATACAGTTATTTTCAAGTTCAATTCAAGCCTCCTTGTCCTCTGGTCATGCCCATTACACTTCTTGAGTAGTCACAGTATAATATTCATAGATATTAAACATAATGATGGGTCAAACCATTTAAAGTATCCACAGTGTTCACCAACCTTGCAAAAGAAAAAAAAATGATAGCTTAATTGGATTTATCCAACAAATGTAACTAACCTAAATGCAAACATACAATAAGACTATAACTAAGGTTATGTCTAATAGACTTTCATGTTTATGGGTGACTTGATGGATGTTGCTCAATCTGGTTTCATAAAGAATAGGTCAATGCTTGAGAATGTCTTCTTGGTGCAAGAGTTGATAAGGGAATATGGACGTAAAAGTGCTTCTCCTCAGTGTATGCTCAAAGTTGATATTAAAAAAGTCTTTGACTCTTTGGATTGGTCCTTCTTGCGTTCAGTATTATTGGGATTAGATTTCCCTGTCCGTTTTATTAACTAGGTGATGGAATGCGTTTCTTCTCAGGCATATTCTATACTGGTTAATGGCAATTCGTACGGATATTTTCATGGTAAAAGGGGCTTAGGCAAGGAGACCCCTTGTCTCCTTTTCTTTTGATTATTGGTATGGAATATCTGTCTCGTCTTCTTTGACAATTGCATACTGATCCTGATTTAATTTCTATCCAAAATGTCAAGCTCAGTTGATTACTCACTTATGTTTTGCTGATGATCTAATTATCTTCTCCTGTGCTGATGTTATTTCTATCAAGAAGATTATGGATTGTTTAGTAAATTTTAGCAACTGTTCTGGTTTGTTGGCGAATCTCAACAACTCTGAAGTTTCGTTGCGGGTGTGGCCAATGATGCTGGCCCTTTACAGCGGATCACTGGTTTTCCATTGGGCAGTATACCTTTCCGCTACCTTGGTGTACCCATAGCAGGGCAAAAATTGCAGTTTATTCACTATGCGCCTTATGTGAATAAACTGCTACAGAAGATTAACTTGTGGAAGTCCGTCACTCTCTCTTATACGGGTAGACTGCAATTACTTATTTATGTTTTCAAGGATTACATTGTTTTTGGCTTAGTACCCTCCATGTACCCTACTTTGTAATTAAACAAATAGATATGATTTGTTTACATTTTCTTTAGGGTAAGATTGTAAATGGAGATAGAAGAGCCTTGGTGGCTTGGAAGGATATCTGTCTACCAAAAGTTGAAGGTGGGCTTGGCATTCATGATCTGAAGGCTTAAAATGCAGCTCTCCTTATCAAACATTTTTGGAATCTTCATAAAAAAAGATTCATTATAGGTTCAATGGATCCATCATAGGTACAAATTCTACCAATTTTTGGGTTAGAAGGCCTGGTAATTCTGAATCCCCTCTTATGAAAAGAATGCTGCATATTAGAGACTCTTTAATTCAGATTACAGGTAGTTGTGATTCAGCTATTAAACAACTGAATGATTGGGCAAAAAATGGTCATTTTTCGCATGGAATGGCCTAAGAATTCTTTTGGCCAAGGGCTTCCAAAGTTCCTTGGTCAAATGCAGTTTGTGACCCTATTATTAGAGAAAATCTCACTTATTATCCTAAGGTTTGACTCATTACTCAGTTAGCAGCCTAACGTTGATGAAACTCACTTAACAACAACTCTTTTGCCGAAATGTCTCACTTGTAGCCAGGTGACCGTTGACCGACCGTTGACCAGCCGTTGACTTTATCAGACAAACCAGAAGTTGACACGTGGCGACCCTTTTAAATTAAGAAAATAAAATTGTATTTTAGAATAAATTGATTTAAAAAGAATTTAAAAATTCTAAAAAATTGTAAAAATTAAATAAAAAATATTTTAAAAATAAAAAAAAGTAGGAAAAAAGATAAAAATAATAAAAAATTACTCACAAGGCCCCAGCACTCCACCCACCAACCCTCCTACCACCGCACACCACCCCCCACCCAACCCCCCCCCCAAAAAAATTTTTTTTCTTACTTACTCATAATGTTCCGACCACCCGGTCCACCCCCGCGTCCCCTCCCCCACCCCGCGCACACCCCAAAAAAATTTTAAAAACTATGATCGGGAAAGCCATAGCAGGAGAGGCAAAGGCAACCTTTTTCTACATTTCTGCCAGCTCTCTTACAAGCAAACGGGTAAGTTATATGACGATAGCAATCCATAGATGGTCTGTCATCTATCTAATTTACCATTTCATGAGATTAGTGTTGATGATTATGAACGTGCATAGTGTAAGAGAAATTGACAAGTAATAATTAAGATTTGAGATCATAACAGGAACTTCTTGAAGATGATGGCCCAAATACTAATTAGCTCATATCGGTGAAAATTAGTTGCAGGATATGGAAAAATTTTAAAATTTTTTTGGGGTGTGCGCGGGGGTGGGGGAGGGGACGCGGGAGTGGTTGGGACGTTATGGGTGAGTTAGGAAAAATTTTAAAAAAAAAATTCGCGAGAGGAGGGGGTGGGGAGGGGACGCGGGAGTGAACCGGGTGGTCGGAGCATTATGAGTGAGTAAGAAAAAAAATTTTAAAATTTTTTTGGGGGTGGTGGGTGAGTGGGGGTGTGGTGTGGGGTGGTAGGGGGTAGGTGGGTGGAGTGCTGGGGCCTTGTGGGTAATTTTTTTTATTATTTTTATCTTTTTTTTCCTATTTTTTTTATTGATAAAATATTTTTTTATTTAATTTTTACAATTTTTTAGAATTTTTAAATTCATTTTAAATCAATTTATTTAAAAATACAATTTTATTTTTTTAATTTAAAAGGGTCGCCACGTGTCAACTTCTGGTTGGTCTGAGAAAGTCAACGACTGGTCAACGATCAGTCAACGGTCACCTGGCTACAAGTGAGACATTTCGGCAAAAGAGTTGTTAAGTGAGTTTCATCAACGTTAGGCTGCTAACTGAGTAATGGGTCAAACCTTAGGCTAATAAGTGAGATTTTCTCTCTATTATTACTCCAAAACATACCTTCTGTTTATGGCTTGCTGCCCGAGGTAAGCAGCAGACAAAAGACTGAATCTCTTTTGTCCAAACAATTACTTGTTCCTTTTGCAACATTGTTCGAGAAACTGCATCTTATTTGCTGTTTCAATGCTCTTTGATGAGGGGTGTGTTCTCCTCCCACCTGTACCAGAGGCCTCTTAGCCAGGTGGGATGTAAATCGAGGGATGTGCTCCACCGGCAACCCTGCAAAGGGAGAGGACACTCGAGACTCAGCCAGCCCAGATGCAACCCTTGTAATATTTCAACAAAGATTGTCTCCACACGGACTCGAACTCGGGACGTCGGGATTCTAGCCCCAATCACCTTTGCCACTTACCACTGGACTATGCCCCTTGAGGCGCTGTTTCAATGCTCTATCATCAAACAAGTTTGGTCATCCATTTCGGCTTTGATGAACATCCTGGCAAACTTCCGAAGCATGCACCGCATGCTCTCTTGGGCAATGACTCGTCTGAAAGGCAAAACCCTTAGAGTCAAAGCTGCCAAAATTTGTATAGATGCTACTATTTATTTTATTTGGCATAGACGTAACAAGTACTTTTTTTATGGACAGAAGTTCATACCTACAGATGTTTCACATAGAGTCCTGACTCATGTCTACAGAGTGATGCATAAGACATATCATTCACTACTTAGAGAATATTAGTCTTCAAAGCTAGTATTTAGAATTTTCTTATGCTCACTAGGTAATTACTATTATTTGGAGTAATTGCCAACAGGTAGGCATGTATGTTTAGCACCCTTTCAGATTGTATTTTGATTGACCCTTAACTATTTGGTCAAGAGATCTTTGACTAATATGATAATTTACATTTTTCCAAAAAAAAAAAAACTTCATATTTTGGGCTTCATATTTTTGGCAGCCATAGAGCATTCAACCTAGGTTGTCATCAGTCCAAGAAGTCATCAATTACATGTTCATTCCACAGTAGCATTTCTTTCTTCCCCGCTGACGCATTGAGCTACAAGACTCTGAATCCATAAGCAAAAGACTTTCTAAGGCTGAATCGTTGGATATTTTGGAACACACACGAAACAGAATCGTAGAAAAGATTATGTGATCTTTCGAAACTATCATAATTAATGTTAAAAGTATATGATACATTAAAGAGGTGTTATGTATAAACTCCGAAATCAGTTTCAGAATCGAAATTATATATACTATAATGAAAATATATATGACTTATAAACGAAACCAGTAAGAGACACCAGTATTAGTAATTATGACTTATATGTACTGTACAAAATTTTCTAAAAGACACCAATACCAACAAGTATATTTTTTATAAAAGTTAAAATAAATAACATCACGATTGACTTGTTTGGAGCATATGATGACATTGGAATCAAAATCAAAATTTACTGAATATATGTGTATACACACACCTAATCATCAATTATGTGTGTAATTGTTTTAACTATCAGAATTCAATGACGTATTCTTAGTAAGTTGCATAACGAAAAAATTCAACGAGATATGCTGCCGAATATTTGTTAAGAAACACACAACCACTAAAAACAAGACAGCAGATCTCATCACCTAAACAAATTGTAGAAACTAAAATATTATACAACACCAACATTACTCTAATTGCCTTATAGGATCCCGCCTATATATTTTAGTAACTAAAATATACAACCGCGAACTAATTAAAGAGATGGCAAAACTTAATTAATGAAGTAAGGAATAAATTAATGAGTAATTAATTTAACCATTATGCTTGCATTAAAACATTTTCAATTTTGAGCTAAACTTTTTACCTATATAATCCTCCACCTGCCAAACGTCTCTCCTCGGCTTTTCTCTTCCTTTGTCTCTCACCTCTAATCTTCCATTACTGCTAATTCGTTAACTAATCCTCCCAAAATCCTCACTCCACATGCCAATGCTTCCTTTTCAGCAACCGCCTTCACTTTCCTCTCCGATCACCGGACCAAATTTAGTCACCAAAGCCGAACGACTCGTCTTCGACGCCTCCTATCTTCAACGCCAATCCGACATACCGGCGGAATTCATTTGGCCGGACGACGAGAAGCCCTGCCGAGAACCACCGCCGCTTCTTAACGTGCCACATGTCGATCTAAATGCCTTCTTCTCCGGCGATCCTGCAATTTCCGCCGACATTGTCGAGGTGGTGAGAAATGCGTGTCAGAAGCACGGTTTTTTTCTGGTGGTGAATCACGGAGTCGATTCCGAATTTATGGAATTGGCGCATAAAAAGATGGAACTATTTTTCGAGAAGCCGCTGGATGAGAAGAAGAGAATACTCAGAAAGCCAGGTCATCATTGCGGTTATGCCAGTAGTTTTACTAGTAGATTCTCCTGCAAGCTTCCTTGGAAAGAAACTCTCTCTTTTCAGTACTCCGCCGATAGCCGGAGCCCCGCCGTCGTTGAGGATTACTTCTTCAATGCTCTCGGCGAAGATTTCACAGATTTCGGGTATATATAATCTTCTCCTTTTTTTTCAGTGTACTGAATACTTCGGTTAGCTTTTAAATTACATCAATTAAATTTATAAAATATGACGGGTTAAAAGCTGGTTAAGTCATTTTATTTTCTAAATTAAAAGAATACTTCATTTTCTTCTACAACTTTAGAAAATCAAATACATAACCTTTTAAAAAAATCAAATACACAAACAACTATGCCAGTGAAATAATTGATACACAATGTTCAACTAATACAAATATGTAAATGAGTAGCATTGGACCTTATTGTTCTAAACGTAATCATCTGGCTGATATAATGATAAAAAGTAAATATTAAGACCCATAAACTTTTGCAACTGATGAATATTTTTATAATCGCTTTGTCTTTTTAAGGATATGCATGTTTAGCTAAAAAAAAAGTGTTCCGTGCAAACAACAACATTACTTCATTGTCTTATAGACCCCATCTATTCGAGGTATAGAGGTTGGATATTCGCAACCATACTCATGTGTTAGAAATACGCATAGCTTGTTTCTCGATGACCTATAGTGAAAATTGTGTCAATCTGTATCGATCGACTGTGATTTCACAATATAAGAAGCGTGTCAAATTTAGTAAGTCATTTTGATCATATTCTCAAGTCAAAGAAAAGTGTGTCATTTGATCCACTGGAAAACTCCATCCATCTTGAATGAACATTCTTAATGTCATCTTATATGCCATTTATATGAAATCTTAATCGAATTCATCTTAACAAACATTTTTTTTTTTTGTGTTTTCTTATATGTGTTTGTACTAATATTGTTTCTTTTGATTGTGCAGGAAGGTGTATCAGAAATATTGCAAAGTCATGAGTGATCTCTCACTAAAAGTGATGGAACTATTGGGAATCAGCCTTGGGATTGGACCTGAATACTTCAGGCAATTCTTTGAAGGAAACGACTCTATAATGAGGTTGAATTATTACCCACCATGCCAAAAACCTGATCTAACGCTTGGGACGGGTCCTCATTGTGATCCAACGTCTCTAACCATTCTTCATCAAGATGATGTAGGAGGCCTTGAGGTGTTTGTGGATGACCAATGGCATTCCATTCCTCCTCTCCCTCATGCTTTTGTGGTCAACATTGGAGATACTTTCATGGTGGGTTATTATTTCTTATATACATACAATTTTACATTCAATGAACTCTTAAACTCTCACATGCCTATAGATACAGATAACCACAAAGGAAAAATAAATATTATAGCTTAGTCAGCACGTCATCCTGGCATTTGCTACATTTGCAGCAAGCATCAACAACAACATTACTCAATTGCCTTAGAGCCTCCCGTCTATAAGGTGGGGGTCGGATGTACGCAACCATACTCATGTGTTAGAAACACATAGAGGTTGTTCCCGATGACCCATAATGAAAATTACGTCAAGCTGTATCCATCAAATGCTTTTCCATTTTCAATAGAGTCAAGGAGACACTCTTCCTTGACTTTGGAATATGATGGAATAAAGCAAAATGAATAACTAAATTGACTGCACTTCTTATATTATGAAGTAGCAGTTGATTGACACAGCTTGACGTATCATTATGAGTCATCGGGAAACAACCTCTGTGTCTTTCTAACACATGAATATGGTTGCGTACATCCGACTCCTCGTACACCGCCATAGACGAAAGTCTCTAAGACAATGGAGTAATATTGTTGTTGTTGTTGTTGTTGTGGTATATCGATCAACTGCTACTTCACAATATAAGAAGTGTAGCTATTTTATTGAATCATTTTTTTTATTCCATCATATTCCAAAGTTTAGAAATGAATTTCTATTAGCTGGAACTTCTAATATGCCCACTGTATTGAGAAACACTAACATAGAAAGATGACATATCTATATCTATGTGTGTGTATATATATGTGTGTATATATATGTATGTGTGTGTTTAAAAAGAAGGTTGTGACGCCAGGAAGAAAATGTCGTTCGAAAGTGTCAGGACAGCAATTTTTCTGTCTTGATACAATTTTTGTTTTTGCATACATATGCTTTGCTTTCAAATTTCATTTTAAAAAAAACGACGTCATTTGTGTACGATGATGATGGTTTTGTAATTATCTTGCAGGCACTTTCAAACAAGAGATACAAGAGTTGCTTACATAGGGCTATAGTCAACAGTGAAGCTCCTAGGAAATCTCTTGCTTTCTTTCTATGTCCAAAGATGGACAAGATTGTGAGCCCTCCCCAACAACTAATAACTCCTGAAAATCCAAGAAATTATCCGGACTTTACATGGTCTACATTTCTTGAATTTACACAGAAACATTACAGGGCTGACATGAATACCCTCGATGCTTTCATCAAATGGCTAAGACATAGAGGCCATTTTTGTCAAGACATCCAGCAATCAACTTGACGGGGAAACCAAGGGGGGGAAATGTATACGTATATTACAAGGAGGATATATGGCTGGACCAACTTCTTGAAAGCTGTATTTGAGCCAGATTATTTATAAAAATTAAAGTAATTACGGCGAAGTCTAACGATATGAGAGGCAATACTAATGACTTAGTGTATAGAATATAAGAGCAACTTGTACAATGGACTTATCAAAGTAATTAATAAAGAGGCTTAATGATCTTTGTGCTCTTCTGTTTTGTTTCTCTTTGTCCTTTATATAACAGCTTTTGGCCTTTTGCTTTGTTGAATCTCGACTTTTCAGCAAGTCAGAGTATACATGCTTTTTGTTTTTTTCACTAAGGTTAAATTTATATAAATACAAGGCAAACATGTTTTTTTTTAGTCTTTTTCTTCTCATTACACAAAGTAAATATGTTATTCGATATACATCTCTTCAAATCCATACATGACATATATAGGCAACAATGTAAATACTGTTTTTGGATTATATTTACTCGGTCGGTCTCAAAAATATTATCATAGTTAACTTTTTTTCTATTTTAAACTATTAAAAAGATCAACTATGCCAATATTTTTGAGACTAACTGACTATTGTTTATAAAGAAAACTTATTCTATATTCTATAACAGGGTGAGTCACATTTAACCCCTACCCACTCTAAAATGGTAGCATCCACCTTAAAGCCTGCTTGAATACTGCACCTAAAGTGTAGTATTCAAGCATTTTGATGGACAAAATTACAGATTGCAAATATCCTCTAGTTATATACAAAGGTTATGGATGTAAAAAATCATCTGTAATGCAGATTGTATTTTTGATTTAGCGGTTGTTTTAGAAAGTTCAAAAAGTTCTCTGAGTCTTATGCTTTAACTTGAAATGAAATATCATTATGTAAAGTTCAAGATTCTAGATTTAAGTCTTTACCTATCAGATTAGGTATCCATGTCATCTAAATTTATTGGTCATTTAATAATAAATTAGCATCAACCTTGGAGCAAAAGGTGAAATCCCTCGCTCTGGGCTCCCACCGCCCCAGTCCCAAAGAGTATTGTAGAGGATGAAAATCAGGAGCCCATCAGCCTACTAGGTTGGATGAAGACTTACGCAGCGACCCACAAAAGATGCCCTCCACAAACGAGGCTTGCGTCCTAGTAGCACAGGAGCACCCACACTGTGATTGTCCTATAATCGAACTCTTGACCTCTTGGAGCAAATCCCAAGCTGAGTACCAACTGGACTACGACCTGGGGGCAATTAGCATGAAACACAAGGTGCTCCCCCCTCCCCCCACAAACCAGGTCTTCGGCCTAGCAAAAGAGGAACAGACACATTGTGTTTGTCCTGTAATCGAACTCTTGACCTCTTGGAGCAAATCCCAAGCTGAGTACTAACTGCACTATGACCTGGGGGCAATTAGCATGAATCTTCCAAAAGGTTGTACCTCAACCAGTAAGGGTCCCTGCCACCATCGGTCCCACGGGAAGTGTAGGGATGTAAATCAAGAACCTGATAAATTCAGTCAAATGGCAGGTTATATACACGGGTAAAGCATTATAGAGCCCAAGCAATGGAATTCTCCACAAATGTCCCCGGAGGGATTCGAACTCACAACCTCCCTCTTTTAAAGTGATTACACTTTGTCTATTTTCATAAGGATATGTCCTGTGGGCGCAATTAGCATGAATCTTGATCCTGCTGGTGATGGTTTCATCATTGATTTACTTTTTTACATTGTGTACGCAGCACTTACCATGAATAACAATTAGAATGCTACATATGATCCTAAATGTGGTTCTAGCATTTGCCTTTTAATCATGTAAGTTCTAATTATGATTTTTTAAATAGAAATTACTTATATTTAATGGTTAACTCTTCTACCAATATTTGTATCCCCCACTATATTTAGTAATCGTACTATTTTGAGTCTCACAATAAAGTCAAACTTTGAAATTCATTGTGTTTATCTAAGTATATTCTAAGACACCACCGCTAAAGCATCATCCGTACTCTACGCGAGATTTTGGATGTATTAGTGACAATGTTAACCGGTTTGATTCCCGAATACGTTCGACTCACAACAAGTCCAGACATCTTTTGTTGTTTTTGCAGCAAGTAAAAAACAACCATGGTCACAGTGTAGCACGATATCGAATACATATCTTCGTGTCAATAAGAAGGTGTTGATTGGTCATTAATAATGACTCACATATATTTAAACATTTGATTTATTGATGAACAATTAATCGTATGTTGTAATTTTTCTTAGTCAGAGTGCTTTAAGACTGTTTTGATGATGACCCGCTTCATAAAATCCTTTTCCTTTTGTATTACACACATAGATACATGAAAATATGTATATGTGTGTGTGTGTGTATGTGTATATGTGTGTGTATCTGTGTATATATGTGTGTGTGTACACACACATGTCTGTGTGTACCTATGTATATATGTATGCATACATACGCATGCCTTAGTGTATGTACGTATATATGTTGTTGGAAAAGTACTTCAAAGTACTTTAAAATTTGTTCTGAACTTATATAAAAACTTGTATGATGTTGTTTGAGAGATTGAAAGATGATTTGAACACTTTGAACTTTGGAAGAGTTACTTAGATCGATCCATGTGTAGGCTGGATCGAACCAAGTGGAAGCAGAAATGAAGTTGAGTGTTCTGTTGGACTTGGATCGATCACATCGATCGATCGATGTGACATGGATCGCTACATCGATCGATCGATGTGGTATGGATGCAAAGTTGGAGCTCTCTGTCCAACATAGATCGATCACATAGATCGATCAATGTGACTCCAATCGATACATCGATCGATGATGTTGGTAGGATGAAAAGCTGGAGCTCTCTGTCTGACATCGATCGATGACATCGACTGATCACATCAATCAATCGATGTGTCAACAGTCAGAACCTTTCATTTTGAATTGCATCTCTTGATCCAAGATTCACCTCCCTTCATACATGAACGGCATGCAACTGACTTGGAGGTTATCTAAATTGCTGAAATGGGTTTTAATAGTGATTTTTTACACAACCCAAGGCTTATATATATATATATATATATATATATATATATATATATATATATATATATATATATATATTATGTCTTGTTATCTTGAACAAATACGACAAGTTTTGCAAAATCTAAAAAATTTCATCACTTTGTCATCCTCCATCTCTTCTTCCTCCATTATCAACTACTTCTACAGTAAGTTCAACCTCTCTCTAGTAGAGCAAACTAAAGAGAGTAAGTCGTTATATCTTAGGAAGCATTAGTCTTGTTGTCTACGTTGTTCACCGGTAGAGACTAAATTGCTTTAAGGACAGCTTTACCTTTATTGTTATCTTGTTTGGTTCATCGTATATTCTACCATATTTCTAACATATGTATGCATACATGGATGGACGTTTGCACGTACGAATGTATATGATATGGTTCAGGTGGAAATCAAACGAGAATAACATGATGCTCGCCACTGAGGACAGAAATATAGTCTATGGATTTGGCACTATAGAGACATTACCATTAACATGTAACAAAGAAAGGGAATAAGTTTACTTGGAAATGCTATTCATTTCATCAGACCCAAACGCCCTAAACAAACAGCCCTTTAGAATATAACTAACTGATGAACGTAAAACTGACACCTAGAAATCATATGGTCGAGAAGGAAGTAGAAAAAGAACAATATGGAATGACATGGTTCCATTCACTTTGTGTTGATTTGGACAACATGTGAAAAAGATTGGTTCTTCTAGGAACAACTGATGAGGCTTTTGCATATATACATATTCTCCAATCCCATCATGGAGCTGAAGGCTGAAGCAAGCATATATGACCATCTCAAATAATTATGCATGCAAGTACTATGTAGAAAAGTTGAGAAGCTGTCGGAAGTTACTGTGCCAAGGGCCTACTTCCATGGTTTCAATGTCCAGAGAAAAAAAGGTGGAAGGAGATTATGCACATGGGTGGGATCATATTATAGAGGGAAAGAAAAAACTGTATTGGTAAGAAGAGAAAATATGAAGGGATTTGTGTTTATTGAATCCTTTCACTAATATGTCAGCACAGCATATTTCTATTATTGTATCATCTATGCAGGTACATATAGAGTTGAGATCTCATTGTAAGCAAATTTTTTGTCATTTAGAATGGAGGTATTGTTTACCTGCCTCTAACTCCCTCTAGACTTTACTAATAGTTTTTGCTGTATTAGGGATATATTAGATATGGCGGTTGTTGTTGTTGGTAAGAAAAATGTGAGAGTATATTCCTAAGTGAGGTCTGTCTTGCTTAAACGGCTGACTTCTTCTGCAGTTGTTTGATATCGGCCTGTTTCTTTCGTTTAATGGATGGTTCTGTCACCTTTTAGACTAGGCCTGTCAAAACTTACCAGATATCCGACATCCGAATTCGAATTCGGCTGTCCGAATCGAATATGGTAAGAGTTGTACATTCGTTTCACCGTATTCGAATTCGTATCCGAATAGTATTAGAAAAACAAATACGAATATGGTATAGTCATTACCGTATCCGAATATCCGTATCCGAATAGATATTTTTAAAATTAAATAAAAATATATAATAAAATATATAATAATATATAAAAAATATGTAAAAATATTTATTTTTAAAATTTTAAAAAAATATATATGAAAATATGTATACCACTGTTGTAAATTTCCTGATTTCGAATTCGGATATCCGGATTCGGATATTCGAACAAATTTGAAATAGATATAGTACGGATTCGGATATCCGACACCGAATTCGAATCCGAACAAATTCGAATTCGGATGACTTCCTAAATATCCGTCCGGATTCGGATACGAATTCGGATATAGTTAGACAAAAACGAATTCGAATACGGATACTGTGTTTTATCCGTTTGACATCCCTATTTTAGACCATTAAATCATACAAAAATTCTATAATTTATGAAGCTTTGTATAATCAAAACGCAAACTAAAAGAGAGATGATGATGATGATGATAAAAGATGATCAGTCAATCAAGAGATCTCATCAGGGAATCAACAAACTTTGACATAAATATTGCATGGGAAGGGACACACATACACACATATATAATGTCGTTTTTGATACACTAGGCTTGGTATATATGTAACACAGTGATACACAATGATCATTAATCAGTCAAGACCTCTCCACAGCTAATCAAAGGAACTTTGACCAAAAAATAATTGCAATGGTGGAACTATATGAAAATGGGAAAAGTACATTGTCAAATAAATTAGCCTTCCAATAGCAATTCGTCAATTCTTACTCATAATAATGTGATATTGCTACAAACAAAATAATACGAACTTGGCAGCACATTTGGTCCACTAGCTTTGTGGTTTTTATTGGTTAGTGAAAAGTTACAAATTCATCCATTCAATTCCTTATCATCATGTTTCCAATTCTAAAGCACCTCTCCATCATTTACAACGCCTGAGTATTCTGCTGACTACCTCAAAAGATTACTGATTTGTAACATTGAGGTCATGAGTTCGAGCCGTGGAAACAGCCTCTTGCACAAAGTATAGGATAAGGCTGCGTACATCAGATCACGAAGAACCGATCCGACCCCTTTCCGAACCCTACGCAAACGCAAGAACCTAATACATCGTAGACGCCCTTTAGTGTTTTAATGAATACAATTATAGAAGGAAGCTGCGTCTGCTATTGGAAAATGTTGTCTACTTGTATCTTTTGTACAAATCTATTTACGTAACCGCGTATATATGTGTATAAATACAATACATACACATATACACCCATGTACATGATAAACGGCAGAAAGTGATAACAATATTGATGAATTTCATTCATTCATTCATATCAATCATGTACAAATTTTCCTATACTTATACAACCGGATATCTACATATTTTTGGTAACGGAATTTCTAATTCCTAAGATTTCTCAATTACATCCCTACAATCACTCCCTCTTCATTACACACGTTTTACACACGCTTTGTATACAAGGAAAGAAAAAATATACTCTCTTAACACTCCCCCTCAAGTTGAGCAGGGGAATCAACAATGCCCAACTTGACCAAAGTTTCGTCGAACGCCCTCCCTGCAACGGCCTTCGTCAATATATCAGCAAGTTGATCTTCTGACGGGATAAAAGGCAACTCAATAATCTTCTCTTCTATTTTTTACGGTATTTGTGACTGATTTGGATGGGGTATTTTGTAGAATATTGGCAACCTGCACACCCAGGTCCGCCAGAGTAGGGGTTTGTGGTTCGTTGGTTTCTGGCTTTGACATATTTCTGGTTGTTTTGGTTCTTGATGACAGGGAAATAATCAAGGATATGGCAAGGTAACAAGCAGTCGGCTGAGATTGGTAATGGTTTACTGGTAAGGTACAGCACTATGCTGAGTCTGGTAGAAGGCTGAGACAGGTATATTCAAGGCTATGATGAATAACACTTCTGAGCCTAGATTCAACAATCACTCTGCAGTCTGGTAGGTGGAGTAGGATCACTCCTGCTCTGATACCATGATAAACGGCAGAAAGTGATAACAATATTGATGAATTTCATTCATTCATTCATATCAATCATGTACAAATTTCCCTATACTTATACAACCGGATATCTACATATTTTTGGTAACGGAATTTCTAATTCCTAAGATTTCTCAATTACATCCCTACAATCACTCCCTCTTCATTACACACGTTTTACACACGCTTTGTATACAAGGAAAGAAAAAATATACTCTCTTAACAGTACATACATATGTGTAAACACGGATGCATCTATATATATGCTAACCTATTCAAATACTTAAACACATATGTGCACACACGTCTACGCATAAGTTTAGCTATTCAATGGTCGATATGCTTATCAACCGTTTTGCAATTTGCATGTAGCGACAAACATAGATAGCCAATCCCGACATATTTTCATTCCCAACCCGCAGATGCTTAGCATCAGCTTTTCGTGGATTCAAATGAAGTATAGCATATAACATACGTGTAATCTAATTTGTATGTCTATATATCCAAATTAATTCGTGAAATAATCTATTATATATATAGACACATAGAGATATGCACATATATGAAGTACACACATGCGTGCGTAAAAATATGTATATCAATTACTTACATATGTATAGTTGCAAAAAGTCATATCTTGATCGGTTAATCTACCATCCTTAGAAAAGCTAGAGTGAAACGAAATCAAAATGGCAAAAGTAGCCAATTTATGAGAACAAAGTTTACGATATATTTTTAAGGAAGAAAGGGTCCAATTAGAAACTTCAACATTGATACTTGGATCGCGTATCTCTACACAGTTGCTAAAAAGTCCAGAGAAGCGAAAGTACCAAAAGAAACAACCGCAATACGTACGTGACACTTATATATGTATATTAAATATATCAAAGTAAACGTTAACTTTTCTCTTTTCTTCAAACAAACAATCATTAACACTAAAAATAAGTTTCTCCCGTACTTTAAATTTGATCACTAACTATTATAGCAATATATTAGCTTAGGCAAAGCACTCATCACAAATATGGCAAAAGCATAGTGTGTTTGCAAGTGTCTTTGACCAATAACATGTCTTTCTTTTCGTCAAAGTATAAAAATGCGGCTATTATCTTTAAATATATAAGATGTTTACTATGTAAAGGGTTTCCATTGATATGTACACATGCTTGTTCTGTAACATCTTTGAAATATAAATTAAGACAAATTTACCCCACTTCTAAAACTATTTACTAATTAGACAGATCATTTAATGTAACAGTTGTACTTCCACCCTTTATTTTAATTACTTTTTTATACTTTCTTTTTTTAATTTTCATTTATATAAATGTCCACGTCAATTTAGACACGAGTAATCTTGTACATTAGGACAAGACAAAGTTATCAGATCACGATACGATCCAACATCTCTTTGTATCATGTGTAAACACGGAAGGTTAGTGTATTTTTTAAAGTTATCAACCATGTACACCAAAATTACGCTTTGAGAAAGCTCATCCACGGCCCCTCACTTTTTATTAAATGAATTCATTGTTCTTCTTCAATCCCTTGAGAGTTCCATGCAGCTTTCCTCTCTTTATTATTATTTTCTTACTTTTTTTGTTTGGTTGTACTTTTGCTTCGCATACCCAGTGGAATCCATTCATCATTCCATACTATTTTTTTCCCTAGCCGGAAAGGCCTTTTGAGAATCCTTCCAAAACGCCATTTTTCTTTTTATCTTCTACCGTAACTCCAATTGGCCATGGAATTTTCATTCTTCCTTCTTATTATTTTCGTCGTTACCTATTTGGTATAGTTACGCATAGTACTGTTCAACGAACCAGACATTTCACGAACTGTTCGAGTTTGGTTCGTATTCGTTCGATAATGGTCGGTAAACAAGCTGAATTCGAACAGCTGTTTGGGTTTGTTACTAAAACAAGCCGAACTATTCGTGAACTATTTGTGTCTTTTAAACAGTTAAAGGGTTATCGAGCCAAACTCGAACCAATTTTAAAGTTTATTTAGCTAAACGAACTAAGCCGAACTGTTCGTTTAGCTACACGAATCTGAATTCGAAAACTTAGTATTTGGTTCGGCTTGGTTCGTTAACACCCTTAGTTACGTGGGCCTTGAAGTAACATGTAAGATTGCTGCTCTGTGACCTTGAGGTCACGAGTTCGACTTGTGAAAATAGCCTTTTGCATAAAAAGTAGGATAAAGTTGCGTACATCAGATCTCGAAGCGATCCGGTCCCTCTCTGAACCCTGCACAGATGCAAGAGATTACTGAACCTAGAATGTCTTTTTATTTGGTATAGTACTGATAAACAAGCGAATTGTGTACATTTTTTACAATGCAATCATGGAACAAGTATTACTTCTCGATCATGTTTGATAATTAATTCTCGATCAAAATCTTCAGTTGTACTATATAATCATTATAGCAAGGTAGATATCAGGTGGAAGGTTCGATATTACATCTCTCTTTCCCCTAATATGAATATCACACGCAATATATACTATGTGCTATATAGATTTTATTAGAGGCGGATGTAGAAATATAAATTAGTTATGTCTATATAGATAGACATCAAGCACAAGATAATGCTAAAATATCCAAAATAAAGAAAACGTAAAATAATAACTGTATTTATCTTGTTGATTAGGATCAAATTAAAAATAGTAGTGGAATCCAAAGGATTAATTAAGTATAATCAAAATTTGCTGAAAAACAAGTTGGTTTGGTTGGTGACAATACAAAATTAACTTTTTTCTGTATAACTTAATGCTATTTTTTTCTCTCTAGAACTTAGACATGCAAGCATCCTTACATTCTTATTCTCTCTATAATTTTTTATTTAGATTGAAACGATACAGTTTTACCCAGGCCCAATAGTTTGGATTTTTTTAATAGTCGGAGAGGTGTGACTGATTGGATTGATCGTAACCTAAGGGCATCACAGGGTAGAGGACAACCTGGTGAGCAGTGTTCAAACATATTTCGCGAGACCATCTATCAAATTTGGACGATGAGAAACAAATGTTTATATGAGGAGGATTTTCATAGACCAAGTGTTTTTACTGTAATACGGACTATATACGATAAGGTTTGTAATATTCATATAACACGGCAACATGCAAATAGTGATTAGACATAAGTGACGCTATATATAACGCGGTAGTTGTGCAGGTCATGTTGTACAGTCGATTTGACTCTTGTTTATGTAATAAAATGATCTCTTGCCAAAAAAAAAACGATACAGTTTTGGCTTCCGATATACTCTATATTTCTAAAATATATTATCATAATTTGACTTGATCATAGTTAGTGAGAGGTGTCATTTATATTTGTTAATGCTCGCTAAGTCCTTAAGTTGCAACCATTGGTTTTGTGATTTTTTTTTCTTAGTGGAGCGTTTTAATGTTAAACTAGTGCGCAACTCTTTGTGTGCGTGTATAAACCGAATTTATACAACATTATTATCTTATTGTCTTAGAAGCTTTCGTCTATAACAGGATATAGAGAGGTCGAATGTGCGTAACTATACCTATGTGTTAGAAACACACAGAATTTATTTTTTGATGACCCATAATGATGGGTCAAACTGTGTTGATCAACTGATACTTCACAATATAAGAAGCGTAGTCAATTTAGTGGGTCATTTTACATTATTCCATGATATTTCAAAGTCAATGAAGAGTGTGTGATCGACTTCATTGGAAACGGAAAGTGTATAAACCGAATTCAATTCTTGAAATATGCCAAGAGAGAAATTCGCAAGGCTTGCTGGAGGTTGGATATTCCCTTAATTTGCTTAATTTCTGCTGCAAAAATTGCATGTCGCAAGGTCCTTTCTATGACAACAAACCAAAGCACCCATGCCACATCACAAGCCCAAATGACGATTTCTTTCTTGTCGTTGGCTGCAAAGGTGTTAGGTCCCTTAGAACACACTAGAAGGGGGATTGAATAGTGTGTTCACCAAGTATGGATATTTTAAGGTTATTTTTCGTTTTGAAGTGCAACCAATACTTGGGTGTGTTCTTTAGAAAGAATAAAGACTTGAAGGAAAATAAAGAACACAAGTATGTATAGAGGTTCAAGTCAAATGACTCTACTCCTCTACATTCTTGATGTTTCACAAGAAGGATTTTGAAATGGGGATTGTTATTTCTTTTGGGGGAAACAACAATCAAAAACGAAATCCAGAAAATACAAAAACTAGGCACCTTGCCTAGACCACAACCAAGAATTCTAACCCTTTGAAGTTTAGCCTCCAAAGATCTTCTTTGCCCTCAAAGAAATCTTGTAGGGAGAATAGTGCACCACACACTATCAACTAACCCTTCAAAGTCTAGAAATCTCAAACAAGAAGCACCCTTGCTCCTTGACCAACAATCTACCCAATCTCTCACAATATGGTCTCACCAAGAAGAAGACTCTTCTTCTTCTTACAATAATCACTCTCAACAATAAAGTAAAAAATATACAAAGATTACAAGTATTTTGAGAGCTTGAGCTTGAGAGAATTTGAGAGCTTGCAAAGTAGAAAGTTAGAGAAGAAAAATGGAGGAAACCCTTGTTTTATCAACCTTCAAAATTCTTCCCGTTTGAAAGCCTCTGCACAGCCAATAATGGGATTTGGCAGCTTGTGATGGTACTTTATCATTCTTGGAGAACTTCTCTTGGCATTTAGCAAAACATCTTGGAGAAGCTTCAGAACCATGGCCAAGAATGGAAAACTGGCAACTCTGGGTGTGAGAGAAAACCTGTGAAGATAACACTAAAAGAAGAGGGTACAAAGAGTCAACTGGTTAGAAAATGAAGCACAAGGACTTTTGAACCGTTGGTCACATGAAGCGCCTAATGTGTCTAGTGTATAGGCGTTCAATGTAACATTGAGCACTTAATGTGAAAGAGAACAGTCGTTCGAAGTCACATTAAGCGCCTTATGTTGGCAAATGAAGGCGTTCGAAGTCACATGAAGCGCCTAATGTAGCACTTCATGCTTGTTCGAACTGAAACTGACATTTTCTCAGAAAAGGACTTTGGGAGAGCGTGTCCATTCAGAGAAAAGTACTTTTGACTTGGTGAAAACACTTGAAGCGCCTAATGTGGCGTTCGAAGTGTTCGCACTTTTCATCAGGACACATGAAGCGTCTAATGTAGGCGTTCGAAGTGTCCTGACTTTCAAACACTTAACATGAAGCGCCTAATCTAGGCGTTCGAAGTGTACGCACATCCAGACACTTCACATAAAGCGCCTAAAGCAGGCGTTCGAAGTGTACTGGACTCCACCAAGATACATTAAGCGCCTGAAGTGAGTGTTCGATGTATACAGACATCAAACACACAACATGAAGCGCCTAATTTGATTTTCCAAGTGCCAATCTTGTGCAAATCATCAAAACCAAACCATATCCTAACAAAAGGTACTCACAGTACCCCCCCAAAAATATAAGACAGAGAGCCTTTTTCTAATAGTTAATAAACTTAATCCCCGAGAAAAAAATCAAATCAAACTTTTTTTCGTTTTCAAAAATTTCATTGTAAAATAATTTCCATCTACAATGAATATTATAAACTTTGGATATTGGGCTCCATATAGAAGTGTTCTAAACTAACACTATATGGTCGGAAAACCTTTATCATTTTATGGCAATATCGTGGGTTGAGCTGGGCGATGATTTTCATGGGTGGTTAAAAAATACCATCGTTCCACAATGAAGAAAGAACAAAAATTTAATAATTGTATAAGAATATACCAATCTAAAATTTGAGTTGTTATGCCTGTTGAAACATCGTCAGACCCATATTAAATTTCTCCATATATGTAAAGTATAAGTAAACAAATATTAATCGTCTGATGTATAAAACTTCAGCAAATATTCAAAGCGTCCTCTCTCTTTTTAATATAAAAGTCGTTCTCGGTGCACTAGATTCTCGTGTTTGTGTAAGATCCGAAGAGGAATTGGATTGATTATCGATCTGATGTATGCAGCCTTACCTAGGGCTGTTGAACGAACCGAATACTCCGCGAATTGTTCGAGTTCGGTTCGTGTTTGGTTTGTATCGTTCGGTAATTATTTGTTAACGAACCGAATTCGAACAGGCATTCGGGTTCGTTTAGTTAAATGTTCGCGAACTGTTCGACTTGTTTAAACAGTGATAAAGTTATCGAGCCAAAATCGAACCAATTTTAAAGTTCGTTTAGATAAACGAATCAAGCTGAACAATTCGTTTAGCTAAACGAATCCGAATTTGAAAACCTAGTATTCAGTTCAGCTTGGTTCGTTAATGCTCTTACCCTACACCTTGAGTAAGAGACTGTTTTCACAGCTCCAATCCGTGATCTCAATATAGGACCTTTCTGAAAGAAAAAGTCGCTCTTTTAAGTTTGGTAACTTGTCTGATGGTATGATAAGCAAGTAGGAATTGATAAGTCAACTTAATTAAAGTGATCTTCTCTTTCAAAGTTAATTAAATTCGATATCTCTTATTCAACGGATTTCAAAGCACTTTCTTTTTGCCTTTTTGCATTCCAAAATGATTTATGTGGGGGAAATATCAATTTCAAACTACATGTTTCTGTGCTTGAGATTCAATTTTGAATATCTACAAAAGTAGACGTATGTTCGGGCTCGACGACGTCAATATGATTAAGTGCTATGAATGTTAATTAAAATAGGTTTTTCGTACTGAGAAAGATTAGTCATTGTTAGCATTTAGAACTAAGGTCATACTTATACATTATGTCACCATCTTTTTTCTTTTTCAATGTGGGATTTTTTTATATATATATTTCACCCTTCTTAATTTGCCCTAATGCGGGTTTTTTTTATCTTTACATTTCATCTTCTTTGATGTGTCCACGTTTTCATTGGACCTAACTAAGAAACCTAGATTTTCCTAATGTTTCAGATTTGGCCCTTTGCTTCGGCAACTCTAGTCGTCCCGATAGCATAATTGTAATGAATCGAATTTACCTAACTAGTTACGAGCCCAACGATGTCACAATAGACAAGCATTACTAAGTGTCGATTGAATCATACTTTTTGTTCTTGTCGATTCGAAAAGGATTAATCATTGTTGATGTTTAACACTTGAGTAATACTTATATATCATGTAATAATCTTTTTTCTTTTTAATGTGAACCTTTTTCCTGGGGGAGGGGGGAGGGTTTCTTTACAATTTGTATGATCAAAAGTAAGCCATCTCTAGGACAGCTTTTCATCCACCCTAAAGTTTAATCAGTTGAAGATCTGTCTCCCAAAAAAAAAAAATATAGATTGAAGATACAGAATCTCTGATGTTGCCCTCCACAATTAATTGTTTACTTTTATTTCATATTTCCCGCTTCCAACTCACCTGATCTAATCTTTTCTACAAGACAATTATGTATTAAAAAATGGTCCAAATTTGACAAAAGAGAATTAGTTTTATAGTCTTATGTGTCGTTCTTGTCCGCTCCTATGGTAAGATCAAATTTTTTTTCTTTTAGTTACTTTTCTGTACATATGCCAACCAAAAAAAAATATTGACACAGGAATTCCAACCATAGTTTATAACAAGAAGTATAATAATTTTTACAATTAAACCCCGATGATACAAAATTCACCTACTCAGATAAGACAAAAATTTTCAGTCAGTCAAACAGCCAACGTAGTCCAGGCTCAGCTACTTGACTAGTCAATCTCGGCCAGAAGATACCAGCCTCAGCATCCATCATCAACAGTTGAGGCAGGTCATCTAAAGTAACTAAGGCAAGTCCAAGTATAACTCTTAGTCTGTTCGGCTCGGCAGATTTCACTACTTTTGATCAAACCACACAGCGCAATTCAGCTAGGCCATATTCCTAGCGGAACTCTAATGGCACCTCGGCTCAGCAATGTGCTGGTTAACCAAGGCAACCACTTCTGGTCGGCTTCAGCTATATTCAAATATCAGATCAGCAATGCATAACTTCACAAGGAATCAGGTTCAGCTCGGCCTCAGAACAGTCTCGGCCTCAGCTTTCTGATTGCCCCAATCCCTAGCCTCGGCTCCATTAACTTGGCTAGTTCGGACAAGATATTCATCATTTTTACTGCCGTCTGGGACCCACCAAGACAATTCTGCAAATGCTTTCTAGGTGTCAAGCATCGCTGGGTTGAGTAGAGAGCCATTATTGCTGACTGCCTACGTGTCATAGGCTCAGCTAATGGCGCAGCCGCTTGCGCAGGCATCTGCCTAGTCACACTGCACACCTACGACAGACAAAGTAGCCCTCCTAACACACGCAATAGTCCCATCATCGGGCAGAGGGATTGATCTTATCAATCTTGTGCATAAAAGACCCTCGAAGACAGACGAATGGGGGGAGCCCAACTAAACTTCCAGAGTCTTCTTCTCAAAGAAAAGAACTCCATATTCTCCAACCTTCTAACTCTCTGTGAGATATCTCTAAAACGGCATCTCAGCCGACATTCAAACAGTCATACTCTCAGTGAGACCTTGAGACAGGTTTATTCTTAACCTTTACTCCAGCATATACTGCATACAAAAATACTCATAACTGACTTGAGCGTCGGAGGGTTTTCACAGGGCAGTGCCCCTGGGCCTCTAATGTTTCCTTTCCTTCTCAGGCTCCATTGACGGACCCAAACAGAGAGCTCACGACGCACTACAAGGATCATCTCCGATCCATCTGGTGAAGATCCGACTTCATCAAACCCAATTCGATAGGATCAAATTTCACCAAGCTTCAAGGAGGGACCATGAAAATTTACTGGTAGAAAAATAATACATATAACACACACAGATATATATATATATATATATATATATATATACATATATGTATATATATATATGTGTGTGTATATATATATATATATATATATATATATATATATTCTTTTTTTATCTTTTTCTTTCGTTTAAGACTGGTCGAACAACTTTCAATTACGACAATATGATAATGAAAACAAACACTAAATACATTGGTTAAAGTGTAGTCTTCAAATCATTGCAAAATTTCCACTTAGATTTTTGTAATTAGGTAATCATAATATTTTGATGACTTTGAATTAGATGTAACCATGAGTAAAATTTAAACCAAAAAAGGGTCATTGACTTACTATGATAAGCATGTATAGTTTAACAACGGTGTTTTACATTTATTTTCAGAATTAATTATAAAGTATGGATATTTTAATGAACTAATTGCCTTGATCGTACAATAGTATCTACCAGGATCTATTGATGAGAGCTAACAATTAAGTTAAGCATAAAAGACTAACATGTCATAAAACGGGAATGCGAGCTAAGCTTTCATAGTCTTTTCTTTTACTTTCTTTTTTTCTTTATTTATTTATTTTTTTATTTTTTTTTTTTGCTAAAGCTTTCATAGTCTTATAGACGTTCAAGTCATATAAAGAGCTCGTAAAGTTAACAAATAAAAATAATAGAAAATTTTCATTTTTTGTGTACATTGTGAAGCATTTTTATTATTAGTCGTCAGAAAAACAACATCCGTGTGTTTCTAACATATGGATATGGTTGCATACATCCGATCTTCTCCATACTCATCATAAACGGGAGCCTCTAAGACATCATCATCATCATCCGTACCCAGTATATCTTAATGACATCAAAAGCTATCGTCAGGGTCTGGGTAGGGGAAGTGGTAGACAGACAATAGAGTCTGCTTTCAGTGAGACCCTCAGCTCTGTATGTACCAGTAAGACAATGAGGTAATATTTTGTCTTCATCAAACTATAAAGGTATGTGACATATGAGCATGTGTAATGCATGTGAATTTTGTAAGGCATAGGTCAGTTGGTTCTGGAGGGATGGATTTGATACAAGGTACAAGGTTCGAGTCTCGTAGCCTGCAGTGTGGGAGCAACATCTTCAGACTCCAATGGAGGCTTTGAAGGTGGGTACTTTGTAGGTCTGTAGGCACTGTGCTTCCCCCTTAGCGGACCGTTGAATACCTGATTTACATCATCTAATCTTTTTTGTCAGGCCGAGATGTGTGAGGTCCTTGGGGTTAGGGATCAACCTTTTGCTACCCATAATCAGGAATATCCCAGTTTCCCTTGTGAACCAAGTGGTGTCTATCGAGTTTCTTTAGAATAAAATAAAAATAAAGGAAAAGAAAGGGTAATCATTAAAAAAGAAATGGCTGCAAGTGGAGAAAATACGCAGACAACAAGGTTATGTACAAAGTCAAATGAAATCTTTAGACATGACAGTTTTGCTTAATTAATCAAATACATTACTATTTTATTAGATTAGCCGTCATGTTCTATATTTTCATTTTTATTTTCATTTAGAATGGGGGAAAAATGGAAAACACGTTACTAGTATGCCAAGAAACGGCAAGGACGGCTATTGAAGAGAAATATAACAACAACAACATAACCAAATTACCTTATAGACTCCTGAATATCGCAGGGTACGGAGGGGCCGGATGTACATAACCATACCCATGTGTTAGAAACACAGAGATTGTTTTCTGATGACCCATAATGAAAATTGCGTCAAACTGTGCTGATCAACCTCTACTTCACAGTATAACAAGCGTAGCCACTTTACTGACTCATTTTGTTTTATTCCAGCATATTACAAAGTGAAGAAAAATTGTTGTTACATATCCTTATAACCTCCTCGAAACAATATAGATAGTACCGTCCTAAAATAGAATACAGTCAGTTGTACTATTTCTGGTGGCTCTTTTCAAGTAGTATATTCACTTATATAACTCTTATATTATATAAATACATTTGTTGTAACCAAAAGAGGGAAATTCTCATCTGCAAATTTATCAGGCGAAATTTCTCCCAGCTCAATTCACAAATGAAAATAATATCCTTCCCACCCTGACCTAGCAAAAACTTTTTACGTCGTTAAAATATACTGAATACGAGTTGTTGCACGATTTAACTTTCATACTCAGTTGATTGACGGGAGCAGGCCCCCTTATTGCATGTGGGGGTTCGGACACGGAAGAGAAGTATTTCTACCACCATGATTCTATTAATTGGACTCTATCATAGAAATCATGTTATATAGTTATCAGGTTTTTGGTGTTCAAATGACTTGACCACAGAGCCTATCATTGTGAAAAATATTTAGAAATATACCAAGATCCCATTTGTAAGAAAACAAAGGTATTAAAGTTGTCCATAAAAAAAAAAAACCCTTTTCTCACAAGTTAAAGCATAAATAAAAAGGCTTTATCGATAAGATATATCATCTGGTATAATGGATTATCTGAATACCCATTTTCAATTGAGGCAATATTAAAGTTGCCCATAACCATAGTGCTCGTTAAGTTCCTTGCTTCCGGGAAGATAGAAGTACGGATTACTTTTTTTATAACCAGTCCTTAGAGTTAATGAAAGGAAGTCTTAAACCTATAAGAGATATTCTTTTTTCTACTACACGTTTAAGTGATTCTACTATTATTTAGATTTATGGACCTAATTCAATTCAGTAGGATTTTTCTGTGCCTTATGAATGGAATTATAAGTAGAGGCTTAGCCCACCTACCAATCGAAGAGGCTCATAGTAAGCGTAAGCTTACCCGTAAGCTCTTTTAAAATATTCGAATAAGTCGTCAATATAAATGAAATAACTATGTAAGGCTCATTATGGATAAATAGCATTCCCCTTCTCCCTAATCTTTCAGTTTTCCTCTATTTATATTTGTGTCATTAGCCAATAATTAATTATTAAGGCACCAACATAAGACTTATCAGTACATGATAAATTTAAACCGGCATGCACGACTAGTTTAAAGCCCTTATAAGGTGTAAGTGTGGTTAGTGTAATGATAAATACACAACGTTTTTTTATTTATAAAAACATACGTCTTTATTTGATCTATGGTGAAGAATGAATTATAATAAGAAATTGATGTAAAAAAAGACAAGGATGTATATCTTGCACATGCGTTAAATTTTTTTAAATTTTTTTTTAACATCTACATACATTGGATTTGAATTGGATAAAATCAAATGTAATATAAATAGAAATAGAATTTTACTCCAACACTTGGAAGACGACTCAAGATTTGAATGATGATGGATGGGTTCAGGGCAAGTTTCACCGCTATTATTATGAACATGTTTCCATTTTGAAATCCAACAAATTTCATTGACAGAATAGAAAAAAATGAAAAAGAGAAACACTTTGGTTGAATTGAGTTGGATAATTTGGGTTCGGTCTTGGAGACAATTATAATTCTTATTCGGATTATTCGACTCAAAACATGTTTCGATTGCATTTATTTAAATCATATGGCTCAATAAATTCGCCAAACGAAGAGTTTATGCATATATGCTTATGTAAGTAAATGTGTGTTTGGGGGCGGGGGGGGCGGGGGGGGGGGGTTTAGAATAGTTAATATTATGCACACTTGAACGGGTTCAGATCAGGAGAGGTAGAGAATGAAGCAAAATATGATGCATCCAATCACCTACGTGTACAAAAACTCTTTTTTTAAAACAAAAAAAATTTTAAACATCTTGATTTTTTGTATACGTGTCGTGATTGGAAGACTTATATTTTGTCTCACGACTTATATTTTGTTTCACTTCCTGCCTCTCCTGATCTCAACCGCATTTGAACCCTTGTGAGACTATTCAATATAAGGTTAACTTTTTTTTAAAAATATGGCCATGAATGTACACAAATGTTATTTATTTATTCTGTATGGTGAAAAACTGATAAGTTAAACTTGACAATTAAATCAAAGCATTCCGTTCAACTTTCGGGTCACCTTGTACACAAGTTTCAACAAATCTCTGATGTCCATTTCTCAATCCATCAGACTAAAATTATCTACACACACAAACACAGAGAGATACACAAACGCACATATTTTACAGTTGCTAACAAAGACATAACAACAACATTACTCATTGATTTAGAGACTCCCGTCTACGACGATGCATAAGAGGGTTGGACGTACGTATACTCATATGATAGAAACACACCGAAGTCGTTTTCCGAATTTAGTAATAATAAAAATTGCGTCCAGCTGTGTCAATCAACTGCTACTTCATAATATAAGAAGCGCGACCAGTTTAGTAAGTCATTTTGACTTATTACATCATATTCTAAAATCAAGAAAGAAATAAAAACAACTGGGCCTAACAAAGACCTAATCTTAGGCCCTAAATTTTATAGCACAAGCGTCCTTTTACACAGAAAACATCCTCATATAGAACACCTAAACCACCACCAAGAAACTCAAAACAAAAAGAACCAAGAAACTCAAAACAAAAAGATAGAGAAGGGGAATCCTACATGCAATTGGGGATGGAAAGCAACCCAACAGGACCCATAAACACGAAAAAGGACACTAATTTACAAGCAGTCCCAAGATTCTATAATTATATCCAGAAGAATGGCTTCAAGCCGCAGAATTCAAGTTGGGATATAGGGCTCAAAAAGAGTGACACAAGGGTCGGGATCATATTGCATGATTTCTGCAGCACGTTCAAATTCCTCCCTCAAAACCTTAATGCTGTACCTGTCCACCACTCGACCCAGATCATGCGAAACCTCGAATGGATCCTCTATACATATTAAGTGACGGTCATTTCCAATCCTCCGCGTCCAATCCTTAAACCGTTTGCTACAAAAACACCACACAAAAAATGACATCAGACAGAGCACAAAAGTAACTGCAGCAATTATCCCGTCTTCCATTAGTGGTGGAGTAGTATATATTTTACCTCAGAACGCATCCTCTACGAACAGATATCACATCGTTCCCATAATCATGACAGTAGGCCCAATAGTGGAAAAATGCCCAAAGCAACCTTGAAATGCTTTCCCCGTTATGAGATCCAAAACCATCAAGCTTCTCCACATGATCAAAGTATGCACATTCAACATTATCGACGGTTACAGAATATGTGGGATCCATTTCCTGGAAAGCAAAAAAATGCACCAGATAACACTAACCACTTTACTAAAAGAACTAGAAAGCAATGATAATATAGGAGGTGATGGCATGAAGACAGATATCAATATGGTGGCCGTTCTCCTGTTGACATCATGCCATTTGTACACAGGATTCACTGAACTAACACGCACCATGAAACTCAGGACTTCAAACTAAACCACATGGAATGAGTTGAAAAATTGATTAGAGGGTGAAACAGAATCTAAGCAAGAAGACGTCTAGCCTGAAGGCGAAAAACAAAAACTCCTATGCGCAGAAGTCACAGCCGGTAAGCTAGAAAGTTCAATACTTACTAAACTTTCCCTATATGTGCCTGAGAGTTGAAGGATAGATCAGTGCTATATAATCAATGCCCTAGATTCATCAAAGATGTGTTATCAGGAACTACTTCAATGTGAGCATCATCATATGCCAAAATTCAAAGCATCAGAGATGAACCCATTTATGACTCCAGCTGTTCTATGCCACCATTACAAGTTCAAATCATGATCTTATTTCTCTCCTCACCCCAGGGGAGAGGTAAAACGAATTGAAACATTGAAATATCTTAAAAATTAGAGGGGCGGCCTTGCAACACAGACCACAGGTGAAGGCACAACCAGAGACCAACATCTTAAAAGCATCAGAACTCCATCTATCTGGCAGTGTTTTTGACGCGCAAAACAAGCAACGGTAAATCAGCATTATAGTATCAAGAGATTTCTGGTTAAAGTTAACTGCTACACTTAAAAATGAGACACACCTGTAAACATGGAAGAATCGCCGGCCTACGGAGTTGTAAGAAATGGATGCACATCAACACATAACTGGAAACAAATAGTCAAAATCAGCTCATAGCTAAATATGTACCTTTAAAAATTCTATGCAGCAATATTTGCCAACTTACGCATAACTAGATAGGGTCCCCCGGTAAGTCTCATTAACTCCTCTTGATTTGGCCCAGTGTTTCACCATGAATGCTAACTGCCTCAATCTCACATCTATCTCAGCATAATCTCGCAGCAATTTTGTGTTTACAACAGCCAAAACATTGTTCACACAAATGTCACAAGAGATACCAGTTGTTGGATCCATTAGCTTAACTATGGGCACCCTGGCTCGAGTTAACGCCTGCAGAAAATCGTAAACCAGCAAACCAACTGAGTTCAACTAGAAATAGACTATAACAAAGGATTTTCTAAGTGACTGCCCTAGATGCGACATCTGGAGCACCACAATCACATCTCAACGTAATTTCAAAACCTGCTTCTGCTGATTATGTATTTTTAAATTTAAAAAAGCAACTGAAAAAAATAAAATGTTGAGCCAAAGAAATATCTGAAATAGAAGGGGCAAATGAAAAACAAAAAAATATATATAAAAAAACGTTGATCGCAAAGACAACTCAAGTCAACTAATGCATGCATTGTGATATATAGACTTGTATTCTTTTGAACAAATAATACTACAGAATCCATACCTGCACGTTCAGGAAATTCTCTGACAGCAGTAAGTCAGCCAACTTCAACAAGACTTCAGACTTCTCAATTTGAACATCCTCTATTGAAAGACAAACATCAAGATCACTTTTTGGAAATCCAAAAGAGTTGGCACATGATCCATAAAGATATAAACGAGCTCCAGGCCATTCTTTAGTAACAACATTCTCTAGCAAGGCCAGTAGTTGCTTCTGCTTTGCCTTTTCATCCTCTGCTGGTATCAGTGACTCATAAATGGCAAGGAAAGGAATATTCCACCGCTCTATATCACCACGACATACAAGCTGCCTTTTCATAAATCTCATCCTCTGGCCCATTATTGATTGACCTCTCTTATCAGATCTGTACTCCTGGTCATGAAGATCCAAGTTCCTCAGACAAGAAATGATAACAAAAGCATGCAACAATTTGGACAACCATAAAATCACAGAAGAAGAAAAGGTCACTGCCAGCAGTATGTTGAAAATTTCATCTGCTTCTAGGAATCTATTTTACTCCCTCAGTCCAATTGTTCTCCTCTAGGTTCATCTTACTACTACCATTGCTCCCCCATCCTTTTTTCCCTTACCAACTACTAAGGTAAGTACAAACACTGTTGTTCTTTTGAGTTTCTACATGCTCTAATACTTCCGATTACAACTCAGCAGACACTTTTCCCTAAATACATATGTGGTATCATTAACAATGTAATTAAAAAAGATCTGAGAACGTCTTCTCTTATCTAAGCTTCTTTCCAGGGCATTAGCCCTCCCCATATTAGATGGTTCAGCTGCGCCGGTGCCAAGAAATAGCTGAGAACTACGATGGGATGCATAATTATGTTTTTCTTTCCTCTCCACCCGAACTCGCCCTTTCTACTTTAGGACAATGGATAATAACTACAAATAGCTCGAAAATATCGAACCTGTTTCCACATATTCACATTGTAGATCAACTCTATGCTATACCACTAAAGCTAGAAGAAGATAGATATCACACGCATGCATATGTGGAGGTAATATTGCAAGATTTGACTAGGACAAGAATAAAATCCAACAGGGTATCTTGACATCATCCATCAAACTATCCATTTGCATGGTGCTCGCACGTTTTAGAACAAGAAGCATGCAGTTAGGGATCATAACACAAAATGAAGTAGCCCAAACTCTATGTAGGTTGAGTGATTCTCTAGGGCTTGTATACATATATGTCCTAGCCCCTCAAATGAAAGATAATCGATTTAACCTATAATAGATTCTTACTATGAGTGTTTAGCATCGCATTTAAGAAAATATGGTGTTGGCAAATGACTTCTGTTTTACGCCAAAGAAAACTCCATCAAACAAAATAAAAATAAATACGAAAATTTCTAATGGACAAAAGACTACAAGCAACAATTCCAGGTCCAGAAATCCCACCCATATCAGGACAGGTCATCATTGTCATCCACTCTTTATATTTGGATGTGCAACAACCATATTACCCTATTGCCTAAGAAGTTTATGAAGTCATTTTGTTTTATTCCATCATATTCCAAAGTCAAAAAAGAGTGAGTCTTTGACTCCATTGGAAATGGAAACACTAGACATGCATAGAATTTGAAGATAAAACATGTGAATTGAACATAAATAAAACATACTAGAATGCTCTCAAAAGGGAAAGGAATGTCAAAGTACATTGAAAATGCACGTGGTCATAGAAATCTGTAAACGTGCACCGAAAGTTACTACCTTATCGCGAGAGCGACGATGTTTTGTTTTTTCACTTTTCTGGTTCAGTTCATCAACAAAACCAAGAGTGTCTGCGTTCCGTTCCTCCAAGTTGTCCAAATCACTCTCACCTTTGTGAACATCCCTCCTCACTGTCGTCTCCCTAATTCCATTACCTAACATTTTGCTGTTCTCACCATTCTGATCACGCAACATTGCAGCAGATGAAGCTGAAATAGAGTAGTTATTATTCAACTTCCCCTCTACCCACCTGACATTCTTATTTGTCTCAATATTGGCAAACAATTGGCCTTCCCTCTCCCCATTACCACTCTGATATCTTGATTTCCAAAAATTCGTACTTTCCCTTTCCCCATTTTGTTCCCAAGTCCTCCTATGTGTATATCTACTATTTTGCTTGACTACCATACCAGGAACCCCAACACTACCCCTATGATAAACCTCCTTACCGCCTTTCCTATCCCAGTTTCGGTCACCGCCGCCGTAATTCCTTCCTTCATGTACATAAACCCTTGAATCACTCATATTCCCGCGTTTATCCCGGTCAAAATCAACAGATGGCTCAAATCCAACTTCCATTCCGTTGAACCGCCAGCTATTCTGCGTACTCATGTGACCTTGACGAGCTACTGATTGATTCTCAGAAGAATTGGCGCCCATTGATTCATCATTACCCCTATAACTCCCAAAGACCAAACCTTTTTGCTCCTGCTGATTAGCCACACTTGCCCTCACATTCGCCTGAGGAAATCCTAGTTTCCTAGCATCATTCAAGAACCCACCAGTATTATTAGGGTTTTGGAGGAAAAAATCATGGGGAGCAAAGGGAGGAGGAGGCGGAGACTGATGATAGTGATTTTGCGACCAAGGAGAAGGATATCCATTAGGCTGGAAAGAATGGGGAAATGGCATCGGAATAGAAGGGCCGGTTGACGCGACGGAGGGGTCGTGAGGGACGAGCTGAGGCGGCTGCGGCGGTTGGCGAGAGGAGTTTTTGAGGAGGTGGAGTAGAAACTCTCCGCCATTAGCCGGTGGCGCCTCGCCTCCATCGCCTGTCATAGCTGTAATTGATCTGTATCTTAGGAAAGTACGAAATCTATTGACAAATCTTGGATCAAGTAACGATCTTTTCAGGCTTTTTCAGCGAAATTTCAGCCAACTAAAATACTACACTGTTGATTACAGAATCCTGCCGTGGGTAAATAAAAGAGTTCAGTGAGAGTCTTTCACGAATTTAGTCCACTGATTGATATGTAAGGTATGTTGATATTTTTCTCTCCGAAAAGGAAAAGGAAAAGGAAAAGGCGGTGGTAGATAAAGGGACGGTGGGCCATGGGTAAATATAGGATGAGATTATATCACTTTTTGAATTAAAAATTTAAATCTCGTCCTCATCTTTCTAACCTTAAAAGATATCTTCGAGAATATAAATGGGGAGCACATTAACTTTTAGTTTGAATGAGTAATTACACAGTTACCTACACAAGATGTCTTCCACACGGCTTCCTACTGTTTTCATTCATACAAACCAGAAAACTGAGTTAGATTTAAGTTTTTATTAAAATTAATTTGAGGACAGTTGTTTATATTTTGTATGGGAATGCAGTGAAATCTTGAAACTAACAGATTTTATTTGAGATTAGATAATATTCTGTTGTAGCCTTTCATTGTACATGTTTTAAATACGTACAATAAATGATGTGATGAGTTTCATTGTACATGTTCTGAATATGTACAGTAAATTTTACTGATAAATAATGTGATAGAGAATGTTATGTAAATTTTACTGAATATGTCATGTAAGAGACTCGCTGTGTAAGAGACTGAAACAACTCTACCCATAGGATTTGTTTTTATTGAGATTTTGATAATATGATGGAAAGTGTTAAAATACAACTCTAATTAAACAAGTAATAATTCAAAAAAAATTAAACAAGTAAAGATATAATCATTCTAGTTTTAAAAAAATGATATAATCATTTTAAATATACGTATTGTTGTGAAAATGTTTTCAAGTTACTTACATCATTTGACATAATAACATTATAAGACTTTTGAAACAATCATAAAAATATCATACTAAAAATGTTTAACGATTCATTCTCTCCATATGTATGTGTATATGCATGCGTCCACGCGCACGCACATATATATATATATATATATATATATATATATATATATATATAGTGTATATATTTTATAATTGAGATAAAACTAAAACTATTATAGTTTTAATTAAATTTAATAATCAGAATTTTGGAAGTAACTCCATATCTATCATATATGGTTTTGATAAAACTCTGGTAGTACTACTAGACCACGATTTTGACAAAACCATGATACACCCGCTTTGACTATGGACACACCACGGTTCTGTCAAAACTGTGGTGTACATTATGGTTTTGACGAACTATGTTGCGTCCATCTTTTTTATTAAAAAAACTCATTTTCTCAGCAACAAAACAAGTTTGCGTTCAATTTTTCTTACGGTTGTATTCACGCATATTTTCTATAAAAACCTGTTATTTTCTCAAAAATAAAATCTTTTTGTTCTATTTTTTGAAATAAAGTAGCATCTCCAAATATTCAATATCTTTGTATTTCGAAGATAAAATGGTGCAATTATGTAGTAAATAGATATACATCATCATCATCATCCGTACCCAGTATTTCTTGAATTTACTCACTAACACACTAGCACAACAAATACCTATTATCATGTCATTTATGCATGTAGAGCCGGGGGTCTCACTGGAAGCAGACTCTCTATCCATTGGGATAGAGGTATTGCCTGCCTAAAGTAACATAAAATGAGAATGAATCAAAAGTGTACACAGCAACAACAACAATCATATCCAGTATATCACGACAGCAAAAGCTATCGCTAGGGTCTGGGGATGGTGAGAGGCAGGCAAACAATATCTCTACAATAAATCCAGCAAACAATAAAACGAATATACAATCGGAATAAAATAACATAAACTGCACCTCAAATGTGTACACAATTATGTTTCAATGAAAAATATCGTAGACATGATACAAATGCAATTTACATCTCAAATGTGGCCACCAGTATCACAACGCTTCATACGTTTAGACCTCTAACCAACTTTACTACTTCTAAGTTGGACTAGTTTTTTGGCTGCTATTACTGTAAATATAGTAACGATGTATCGGTCCCCTGAGATGGTACATATATGTCTGTGTATATCTATGACAAGTCTGACTCTATATCTCTAACATACTAGAAGAGAGAGAGATAGTCAAAGTCAAGAGTGCCCAGATCGAGCATTTCATCTTGGTCGTCCTGACCAAATGCATGTCTCTTGTCGACTACTGGTGTATGGAAGGATATCTCCGTGTACGATAATGCTCCATCATACGCATGTCATGAGGGACCTGGAGATGTATGTGCACGCGCTTACGATGATGCTCCTGTCTATGCGTGTCCCGACGACCAACCCTTTAGTTGAGACGTTTCAAAATGTAGAAAATATGTATCGTTGGTCTACAAGGTGGAGGCGAGGGAGGTTCTTGCAAAAGAAGATACTCGAGACCCTCCGTCATTAGCATGTGCAATGCAGTCTCCAAGAGTCTCTCGACCCCTACCTCAGCCCATGTATGGTACATCTCACCTATGCTTTGTGTATACAATTTAAATGATATAAACATCAATAAATAAATATATGTAATTTATGAACACGTCTAATTTTACAATAACAAAATTAAATGTAATTGAAAATGTATACGTGCCACTCACACGAAACTAGATATAGAACCACGGAACATGGTATCGCCTATGCGCTCAACACTAGGTCGACCAAGCTTCAGGAATGTTCAAGGTCTATACCACTGTCTATACAGTGAATCATTTGTCATGACACCTACCAATGGTACGAACAAAAATACATTATATAAAAAAGGTAAATAACAATACTTAAATACTACTATACATTCATATAATTTCAAAACTACTAAATAACAATAATTAAATGCTATTATACATTCATAACAGTATAAATAAACAAATAATAAAACATTTATGCAATTAAAAAGACTAATAACAATAGGCAAGGAACTATATTCATAACCATAAAAATAAATCAGTTTTGGCAATTAAAATAGTAAATAATGATAAACAAGATTCATGTAATAACAATAAATAAAAAATGAACCAGAATCATAGAATTAAAAAAATATATTACAATAAATAAATAATTTTAAAACATTACACGAATAACTCACAATTTTGCCTAGATCATGTCTATCTTCAGTTGTATTTTTTGTCATGTACAGATTCTGTCAGCATTTCGTTCTATTTTTGAAATTTGAAAAAAAAATTGAAAAATAGGATGGTATTTTGTAGGCAACCGTAATGTGTATACGGTCGAAGTGGATGCACCACAATTTTGTCAAAACTATAGTGTAGTAATTATACGGGTTTTAACAAACTGTATATAATTTATATAGAATTACTTTTAAAACTATGATAATTATGAATTTTCTTATTAAAGTTGCAATACCGTTTTCTTTCTCCCTTTTAAAATCTCGCCTCTTATCTATGTTAACGCATAAAATAAACATCACGGTACTATTCCTACAAAATATTAGGAAAAAACACATGTTTTGATGTAAATGCCCTTCGGCCCCAAATAGTTTGTTATTATATATATTTATACATTCTCTAGTTTTGGACTCAAACTAAGGGGTGTTTGGTTGGGGTTTCTTTTTAAAGGTATGGGTTTGGAGGAATTCAAACACATAAAAGTTGTTTGTTCGGGAAATAGGGGTATGAGTTTCGGTTTGATATCCAAGTATTTGATAATAGATATCGCTCAATCCTAGTAATCAAAACAACTCACCCGCCGTATCTCACTAAGGAGAATACAAGGCGTTGATACAATTCAATTACACGTCATCAAAACAACGTAAATCGATGTCAGCGGAAGTCATAAACTAAAACCCTCGATAAAATAATCATCTTCATTAATACAATGTCTGGGCGAATCTAAATCGATACACTGGCCAAACGTAGATAAACACTAATCTTCAAAACACATAAATCTCGAATATCAAAATCACTGCCTTCACCAAGTCCTCGAAGGTCTCGTCTGAATATCCTCAGTCTTGAACTCTCTATTCCCGATCTTCCACGGTATACATTGAGGATCTTCCACGGTATCATTTTCGAGTATCATCTTTCTACTGTTGTAAACACAAAGACCAAAGTATCGTATATTTGTTTTTGCACAGCGGTGTCTCGCATGACCACGTATAATGATATACTTATTTGCAAAAGTATTACGGTAAGACCACTTTGAAACAATTGAGACACGACCATCATATCAATTTCTTTTCATAAACGATTCAAACACGGTATCTTTTCCTTTTCAAAAGAAATATATATCTTGAAAGCTACGTTTTTGTTTCGCAAAAATTTAGTGAGTTTGTCGCAAGTGGAGAAATAACTTCAAAACCTTTAATGGATAAAAGTCTTGCAATATTGACAGTCGATAAACTAAATTTATTTTGAAAAAATAAATGTGACAAGAACGAAAAATTGAAATATTGTAGAAGAAATATATAAACATATCGTTCTTGAAGAACATCAATATTTTAAAAGTTATCTTTTTTAAAGTTGTCAAAATAATTAAACCTTCATTATGTCAATATGAATTTTGGAAAAGAAGTAGTTTTGTAGAATTAATAGACCAAATGAAATACTTAGGAACAGAATCTTTGAAGTACCTAAAATATAGGTGTACTGTGGGGTACATGCGTACACGAAAATATTTAACTACTTGAGAAATAATAGTCCAATACTTCGTATATTTTCTATAATTCATCCTTATTTTCAAATATAAAAAATCTCATATGTACATTTTCTTATAAGTCTACATTTGTCGGCTTATGATAAAATCTTTAACTTAAATTGTTTAATCATTACATGGGCCAGTACATATTGATAACTTAAGGTGTTCTAGTGCACCCTCCTTACTTTATCTAACCACTGCATAACGTCCTTATTAAACCGTAGTACCACACTTGCACAACTTGATCATTGCTTAAATATAGTCACCTATAAAATTCTCCTGTATCGCCCTTAATATTATTCATCTATTCTTTCACTTGCAACAATATGTTAGTTCTCACACTGAAGTACTACATGGTAAATAAAATTTTGACATCCCCTTATTCTATATTAGATTTAAACCAAGTACCTGACATTTCTAAGAATCATTACTTAACCACAACTTTTGCAACCGTATATCTGTAGCGCCCCGCTCCCGAACCCTAGCATCGGGAACAGTGCACCCGCCGTATCTCGCTGAGGAGAATACAAGGCGTCGAATCAATCTCTTACACGTCAGAAATAACGTAGAAATTTTTCTCGCGGAAACGTAAACCATAACATACATTAAACTCCAATAATCGTCTTTACATTACCGAATAAAACTCTGATAATAAAAGTACTAAGAAGTATGTGAAAAATCCCCAAAGTATAAGTAAACACAAACAGCTGCAGAGCCCCCTGGTAACCTAGCTGCAGCTATCAACCAGCCCATTCCGCTATGTCCGTCCCGTCCTCAACGAAGATATACTCGTAGTCCTCATCCGGTTCACCTGGGAAGTAGGGGTGAGTGACAGAAATCACCGAGTAGATGCCCGCCTCAAACAAATACAAAACGTACATACGGAAACGATATAGCCACATAGCACATAAACATGATATAACACATAGCACATAACATGATATAACACATAGCACATAACATGATATAACACATAGCACATAAATATAAGATAACATGCATCAGATAAAGTAAATGCGGTAAGTAAAGCACTCCACATAAAAATGCGCAAGTACGTGATGCATGCTCAAATAACGTGTCACACGCAACAAGAATCATGTCATGCAATATGCCCTAGACCTATATGCAATGCATGATCCCGGGATTGACTGGATGCCTGTAGCCCGTACACAACAATCCACCCTGACCGATGCCCGTGGCCCGTACACCACGATCCACCTTAACCGATGCCCATGGCCCGTACACCATGATCCACCATGACCGAGTACCCATGGCCCGTACACCATGATCCACTCCACTCGAGCGTCTGAGACCCGTACATCTCAACCCACTCCAAATGCAATGCACGTGCCATGAATACAACAACCAAGTCGCCTGAGGCCCGTACGCCCATCCTCACCATCTCCGGCACTCAATATTTGACTTCGTAAATTTTTCGAATATTGGAAAGTTGTTATTTATCACCACCCTTATTTTTCCTTAGCTTGTATTAATTTACTAGAATTTTCTACTAATTTTCCCTATGTTTCCTTTATTTAATTCAATTTATTATTATCAACTTTTATTACTTATATTTACCAAACTTAAGAAATTAAGTGAAAATAATTTAATTTTAACCTTTTATATTTTCTTAAATTTATTTGAATTTTATTGGTATTTAATTATATTTTCCTGGTCTGATCCGCCAGACCCGATACATTTTTTTGAGAGGTTAATGGGCCGCCTTCGGTCCGACCCACTGGCCAGTCGACCCGGTCCGTTGGCTGGCCTATTCTCCGTCTTACTTTAATTATTTATTTATTTATTTAATGGTTGCTCCACCAGTGACAACCCGCGCTGTGATTTGTTTTTCGATCCCAACCCCCATTTTCTCCTATTTCCAGTCTATAGGAACCTATTATAAGGCCAAAACACAACTTTTTAAAGGATCATAATGTAAAAGTTCCCCTTTTTTTTCCCAATTCTTTAAGGGTATTTTATTTTCGATTCAGTCATACCACCAATTTCACACACATACACGCACATAGCAGACATAAACAATATATCTCATGCTTTCCAACATATACAAAATTTACAACTTAAACAAATAAAAACAACGAAACAAAATTTACAACTTAAACAATTAAACAACGAAACACATTAGTATACCATCAAAGCATGCATGAATCATATCCGTTTGAGGGGGGAAGAGGCACCTACCTTTTTGACAAATTAACTTCCTACACGAAAATCTCTTCTTCCCAACACCGCTGACCTCTATGCTTGGTGTTGGTCAAATCCTTCTTTTCTTCCTAAAGGCCTTGGATGGTTGCTTTGGAAAAGTACAAAAACTTTAACTTCCACACTTAATCCAGTAAGTTGGCAAGTACAACTTTTAACACCTTTTCATTTATCATTTTATTACCGTTTCAATTCTAATTTATCTCCTACGTATAAGTATACCCACGTATATGCCTGTATCCATACATGAACATATACGCACTTATACTCATGCGTTTCACCTCCAGCCCAATTTTCCATTCGGCCATACACATAAATTTTCACCAAAATCACTTTCCAATTCACATAACTTGAGCACATAAAATAACCTTCATGATTAATAATTAATATTATATACATTATATCTATACACATGAATAGCACAACTTTCGGCCCGTTAGCAAAACTTTCATTTCCTATGCAATATATACATGCACTCACATACGTAAAGAACAAGTAACAATATATAGATAACTAATACACATGCATTCACATACGTTAAAGAGAAAGAAAACAAACAAAATAAGATAAATACACCTGCATATACTTTTCAAATCTACTTTCCTATTATCATATAAAATTGGGTGTCAGCCACTGTGCAAATCCCCCACCTCAATTAACCGTTTAACAGCATACACATGCATATATTTAAATGACACAAAACTGCATATAGGCATACATATGTAGAAATTTGTAATCGGCCCACACAATTAACACCAGCATGTCCTACATTTAAATATAAAAAAACCCAACGTATATTGAAATAATGGCAGCGGCAATAACGTAAATTTAATTTGACATATACATATATATATGATCGGTACATAATTTCATCGACTACGCATATATATACTCAAGTATCTATGCAAAACACGACTACGTATGCCTGATCCAATTTGATATGAAAATAGCATAACGTTGGAAAATCATAGCAAATATAGCAAGGGTACTTGCCTCGTATTTGGATTAAACGTGATATACGGAACATGGACGAAGAACGGATGAAGAATTGGTTGGATTTCTTCCTCTGTGCTGTGGCGAAAATTGCCTAGAATTGGATAAATAAAACTGCTGGATGTTTGTTGGAATATGGAGCTTGGAGAAATTAAGATTTGGGAGAATTATTGTGGCTTTTTTTTTTTTTTTGGCGGCAGGATGCTTGGGACTTTGAAGAATGGTGGCTACCGTTTGTGGAATTTTGAAGATTCAAGAATAGGTTTGGCGGCAGGCTGAGGTTCTAGAAAATAAATAGGGCTGCTGGAGGCTAGGGAAAATTTAGGGTGGGCTGCCGTTTTTGAATAAGGTAAAAATTGTGTTATGTGTATGTATAGTTATAGATTAGCTTTAGTTGGTATCCTAAGATATTTAGGTTATCTTATCCTAATTTAATTTGGTTTTGTAATTTGATTTAAACTTCATCTATTTGTTTCTTAATCATATTAGGATTCTAGGTTTTAAACTTATCTATTTTATTTTATTTTCTTTGTTTTTTTTGCCGTGTGTATGTGTGTACAATATGCAATATATTTACATTTTCTCTTATTTTCAGTTGTACCTACATGTATATTTTAATATTTATAGGTTTTCATTTTATGTGTAATACATGAAAGGAAGATATGTCGTTGACGTGTGTGCATGAGTATATATTGCATGGCAATTTCACGTACGAGGGTCACGGGCTATAACAATATCATTCTATTATACTTCCTATGGCCGATTTTCACATATTGCTATTCATTCCTACTCTAATATTCAACTTACATTGCTGTCAAGCTTAAAATTTTATAGAATAAATCTTGAGCAACTTAAGACACTTTAGTACACCAAGTTTCTTTATTTCACAATAGTGAATGTCAACGTTTAACAAAAATATCGTACCCTTATTTCTATTAACCCAATCATTTCTTTATATTTACTATAGTAAATGCGCACGTATAGCTATTAATAACATCTCTAATAAATCAATATCTTTGGCCTGTTTTGATAACTCTGAATTCAACACAACTTTAAACCATAAACTTATTTGTACGATATTATTCACTAAACTCTACATATCATAAATGTTAAAAGTTGTTTTCTACCAAAGATCCAGCACATAGTTTTGAAATACTGACAAGATCAATTCAGTTCCCAGTAACTCAATCCCAAGCCTCTTCTTCTCGATTTTCAATTCAAGAACAGAGCAACTTTCTTCAGCTTTCTTACACTTTTCATCCAATACCAAATACATAGAGCAGCCTTCTGAAACTCTTTTTAGATAATACCATTTTCTTTTGCGGACATGGAGGATGGCGGGAGGGGAGGTGGCGAGAGGGAAGAATGGTGGACTAAAGTTGGAACGGGAATGCTAGACAGTGGAGTGAGATTTGGGGGGATTTTTTTTTGTGGGGGGGGGGGGGGGGCTGTGAGAGGTGGTGGAAGGTGGTTGAAATATAAGGGTGAGGACTATGGTGGTAGGACGGCGGAATAAGGTGACTAGCGGTGAAGGGAGACGAGGATGGTGGAGTGTTGGTAGGGTATAATAGTCAACTGATATTCTAGGCTTAATTAGACTTAATTAAACAATTAAATGAGATTACTATTTTTGTCCAAAACTACAAAAGGGTCTAAAAGTAAAATTACAAACGACATATACGTAGGAATATTTACGTCTGTGCACAGGAGAGGTGTAAAGGTAATGATATAATTATGATGTCATCAAGTTTGCCCTTGTCCATTAACTAATTCTGTTAAGCGCTCTATTATCAACCCTCATACAACGGGTGACAATTTAAAACACGACATAAAAACACGATCCGAACATGACATGCTCCTCGAGAGTATAGTTTTAGCCTTGAAAGCTTTCGTGTACAAATCGGATAAGATCTAAAACATATCTACAAAGACCGAGTCGTGTCCATATACACCCGCAGGTTACCTATTTATATCCGTCATACCCGATTTTTTTAAAAATATATTTTAAATATAAATTATAAATTATTAAGTAAAAAATTACATAAAAAAGGAAATTCCTAAAACCTAAAAACCTAATGTTTGATTCCCAATTTCTCATTCCATTCCTTCTTACTCTCTGCAATTGCCTCCACCGTCCCTACCAATCATTATCCATTTTCATCTTTTTACTCACTCTTCACTCTTCTCAGTTCTCACTTCTCACTTAAGCTGCAGCCGGCAAGCAAGCGGTCTTATTTTCGTTCTGACAAAGTTGGTGAAGACGAAGGACATGCCGAAATTCACTCCAAACAGAAAAGGATATTGTAGAGATGGAGATGATTCGAATTTGTGATTTAACTTTTATTCTCTAAAATTTGAAATATTTTCTGTTCAAAGATCTTCCATTAGCGATACGCCGTCACTGTCACCGTCCTCATCTTTCTCGCCGGAGATACTCCTCTCTCCTTCCTTCTTCGTCGCCTGATTTTCCAACTTCTTAGGATTCAAGTCAGTGCACATTACATTATCATGTATTCTTTTTATGTATTTTATTTGTTAAATGATGGATTGTTATTTTTCATTTTGTATATTTTTCTTATGGAACAAATTGTTGATTATATGTTAAAACTATTTCTCTTATAGTTTTACGTTATTATTTCATCTGATAAAACATTATTGTTCTTATGGTTATATCAATGTTCTTCATAAAATATTATGTCACATTATGGGTAAAAATTGTATACTTGAAAAATACACGAAATGATCCGTACACGACCTGAAATATTTTTACTTGTCAAGTTTGTGGGTATACCTGATACACGACGCGAAACCTAACATGTACATGTTTGGATAACTACTTCGTACACGCGAAGCAAACGGGTAAGGTATAGGTCTGATACTTTGATACCCGAAACCCGAAAAATACAAAACACGAAACGCGACATGTTTGACAACCTTTCATACACCCTAAAGGCAATAGAACCTAACAAAGAGTATTATTAATGGAATATATACTTTGTAAAGAGAATATCCTAAAACCATATTTTCATTGGATACTTGAATTGAAGTTGGCTATTGTAGTCATCTGATTTGTCTATTCGCTATGATTGGTGTAATAACGAGGAATTGGGAAGGGTGACTCTGCACTGCTTGTCCAAGCGTGTGTGCGTGCTGCTTTAGCCATCATGAAGGAGTGGAGCTGTTGGTAATAAAGGAACGGATGAGATCATCTCACCGCGCTCCCCACCGCGTGATACGTGGCAGCAGGGGTGGTGAGGCTGGATGAGGGTAACTTTTATCCAGCTTCACCATCCCCTGCTGCCACGTGTCGCGCGGTGACGCACGCGGTGAGAGGGATGCGGTAAGCAGATATGAACCCATAAAGGAAGGGCTGACTGTTGCACTTGATCTTGGTATGTGATGTGTTGAAATAGAAACTGATTTCTTGATGGTCATCTCACGTTTAAAGAGTTGGAAGCTCTGGCAAACGATTTGCGATGTCTGTCATCCTAGAACCGGGCATAACATACAAGTGCTCGTCATATTCTAGCCGACCATTTACAATTCCGCGTCCTTACACTTATAATCACAATATCAGTCTTACTGATACATCTTTCACCCGTTCTGATATAAAAAGATCATGTAGGCATCCGATTGTAACTGAGCTGCCAAAGATCTGTTGGAGAATTTAAGGTTTGGGCTTTGGTCCATCATTGGAGATTGGAAGATTTGGGCTTTGGCCCATTAATAAATGTTGCAAAACTTGGTTGAGCAACGTACTTTGAGCTTAATGAGTTTCCGATAATGAAATCGAAAACTAATGAATCCTTAATTATCTACGTCACGAGTAGTTAATGTTAGGATGTGGAATCACTCAATTTTGAGATTGTGTGAATGTGAAATTAATGCTCAAAGTGGATGGAAAATGTTGTAGATGGGTGACATGTCACCCTTATGGAGGAATATCACGTTGGATGTGTCCATGTGGTGTAAAAGAGCTTCTGACGGACATCGATCGATGACATCGATCGATGATATCGATCGAAGTTGATCAGAGAGCTTCGATGTTTCTGTCTCACATCAGTCGATCACTTCGATCGATCGATGTTGACTTCGATCGATCGATGTATCGATCGAAGTTGGATAGAAAGGTGAGGAACGATTCTGACGTACATCGATCGATACATCGATCGATCGATGTATACATCGATCGATCGATGTGATCGATCGATGTCGAACAGCGTGTAGAATCTCTTCAGTTTGAGTGGTTATGTTTCAAATCTGAAACTAACACTATCCTCCTGTTTAAAATAAGATCAACCTGTTTTGATCTAACGGTGGTGGGGAGGCAGCTTTGATCTAACGGCCGAGATTTAAACTGTCTTAACCGCTTAACCGAATATGGTTTCCATCTAACGATCCAGGTTTAAACCTGCTAATCTATCTTCGATCCAAAGGCTGAGATTAAACCTTCCTAATCTAGATAAGAGGTTTTAATCTAACGGTCTAAATCGAACTTCGGTTTTGATCCAACGGTCACGGTTCCTTGTTCTTCAACCGACTCTCCTATATAAAGAGGGCTAAGGGTGTTCATTTGAGACACACCAAACTCTAAGCATTTCATAAGCATTCTGCATTCGTAGCACGTGAGTCTTGCATATTGTCCGGGAGAAGTCAGGACACTCTAAGCGTTCGAAGGAGTTCAAGTTCAGCAGTGCCGCTCAACTGAACAGGTACCCGTTGTATCCTGAGAGGCGATTGCTCACACCGGTTGGGCACAGTATACCGGAGCAATACGTCTTAAGGACAGAGTTCTCGACTCGCCCCGGGTTTGATTTGTTTTATTTTGATGTTTCATATGCACACATTGTACGACTGCGTCTTGGTACAGGATTGATTGTCTCCAACAATCTTAAGACGTATTTCAATTCAATTAATTTCTGTACTGTTTTAATTTGCGCAAAAGCAGTTTTGTACTGATTTGCAGTCTACTTCTACTCCTTTCTTAAATCTGATTCTGTTCTGATCTATTCGTTTTGATCAACTGAACAGTAATCTGATGGAGAACGCAAGCCCAGGCTCCGTTCATGGCGCAGACATTCAGAGCTCTGCTCCAATGGCACCAACTGTTGGGGTGCCAAGACATGCTCCTCCTGCGCAGGGTCCTGCTGTGGCTCAAGTGGAGAAACCAGAGAAGTTCAGTGGGAGCTTCTTCAAGCGCTGGCAGCAGAAGATGCTGTTCTTCTTGACTGCTGTGGGATTGGCAAACTTTCTGACTGAGGACCCGCCTATGGTGGATCCGTTGGAGGACCAAGCCCAGAATATGCAAAACCAACATTTTGTTGAAGGTTGGAACTTCAATAATTATGTTTGTTTGAGCCATATTCTGAGTTGTTTGGACAACTCCTTGTATGGTTTGTACTGTACGTACAAGACCGCAAAGTCTTTGTGGCAGGCTTTGGAAAAGAAATACCGTAAGGAGGATGCCGGCACTAAGAAATTTATTGTCGGCAAATTCCTGGATTTCAAAATGTCTGATTCTTGCACTGTTGTTTCTCAAGTTGAGGAACTTCAGACGTTGGTTGCCGAGATGGAAGAGGAGGGCATGTTGCTCAGTGAATCTTTCATCGTGGCAGCAGTGATTGAGAAACTACCTCTTTCATGGAGGGAATTCAGAAGCTATCTCAAACACAAGAGAAAGGAGATGACATTGGAAGATCTAATTGTTCGACTCCGCATTGAGGAGGACAATCGTAGATCTGAAAGAGCGCCACAATCTAGCTCTGGTCAGGCTAAGGCCCATGTTGCAGAGGCGAAGAAAAAGAAAGGCCAACTCGGGGTGAACAAGAAAGGCAAGCAGATCGCCAAGAAGTTCACCGGAAAACGCTACAACTGTGGCATTCAGGGGCATGTCAGCAATGAGTGCAGAAAGCCCAAGAAGAAGCAATCCAAGGCAAAGGCGAACATAGTCGATGCATTGGATGATCTGAATCTCTGTGCAGTGGTCTCAGAGTGCAATGCTGTGGGGAACGTACGCGAGTGGTGGCTTGATACTGGCGCCACTATACATGTTTGCTCCAGCAGAGAGATGTTCATGGAATACCAGCCCGGGAACAATGAGCAACTTTACATGGGAAACTCGGCCTCCTCAAAGATCGAAGGCGAGGGCAAAGTTGTTCTGAAGCTCACATCAGGGAAGCATCTGACTTTGCAGAATGTGCTGCACGTCCCTGATATTCGGAAGAATTTAGTATCTGGATCTCTTCTAGTCATGCATGGTTTTAGACTAGTGTTAGAGTCCAATAAAGTTATTCTTTCGAAAAATGGCATGTATTTGGGGAAGGGGTACTTGTCAAATGGGATGTTTAAATTGAATGTCATCACTATTGTACCCAAAAGAGATTTGCCCGCAGAGGCTAATAAAATTGCTTCCTCTTCTGCTTACATGCTTGAGTCTTCTTTTTTATGGCATTTTCGTTTGGGACATGTTAATTACAAGTCAATACAACGTATGAGTAATCTTGACTTATTGCCCAAACTAGACTTTAATAATAAAGGAAAATGTCAAATATGTGTTGAAGCGAAGATAGCAAAGACGCCATTTCTTTCAATAGAAAGGAACACTGAACCTTTGAATTTAATTCATACCGATGTGTGTGATTTAAAGTTTATGCAAACGAGAGGTGGTAAAAAGTATTTTGTAACTTTTATCGACGATTGCACACGATACTGTTATGTATATTTGCTAAGCAGCAAAGACGAGGCCCTTGATGCTTTCAAGGATTATAAAAATGAAGTTGAGAATCAACTTAGCAAACGAATTAAAACAATTCGAAGTGATAGAGGTGGCGAATATGATACACCGTTTAATGAATTCTGTTCAGAACATGGCATTATTCATCAAATGACTGCACCATATTCACCTCAATCGAATGGTATTGCTGAACGCAAGAACCGTACTCTTAAAGAGATGATGAATGCTATGTTGATAAGTTCGGGTTTACCTCAGAACTTGTGGGGGGAAGCAGTTCTCTCAGCCAACGTCATTTTAAACAGAATTCCATCTAAGAAGATGGATGTAACCCCATACGAGCTTTGGAAAGGCCACAAGCCTAGCTACAAATACTTGAAAGTGTGGGGGTGTCTGGCAAAGGTTGCTGTACCTAAACCAAGACAGGTGAAAATTGGGCCTAAAACGGTTGATTGCATATTTATCGGTTATGCAACTAACAGTAGTGCATATCGGTTCTTGGTGCACAAGTCGGATATTCCTGACATACATGAAAACGTTGTCATGGAGTCAAGGAATGCAGTGTTCTTTGAAGATATCTTTCCAAGGAAGGAGAAAATTCAAGAAGAAACAAGATGTGGTAAGCGATTGCGTGAGGCGACTCCTCAAGGAGATGAGGAGCTTCGTCAAAGCAAGCGTGCCAGAATGCCAACTTCGTTTGGACCGGATTTTCTAACCTATATGGTAGAAAATGAGCCAAGGAACTTTTCCGAGGCTATGTCTACTCCAGAAGCTCCATTCTGGAAAGAAGCAGTGAATAGTGAAATAGACTCAATTCTTCAAAATCACACTTGGGAGTTGGTTGACCTTCCACCTGGAAGTAAACCACTTGGTTGTAAGTGGGTTTTCAAGAAGAAACTGAAAGAGGATGGGTCTATTGAAAAGTATAAAGACAGGTTGGTAGCTAAAGGCTATCGACAAAAGGAAGGCTTTGACTTTTTTGACACCTACTCACCAGTGACTAGAATCACTTCTATAAGAGTGCTAGTTGCGATTGCTGCAGTCTATAACTTGGAAATCCATCAGATGGATGTAAAGACTGCGTTTCTGAATGGTGAGTTAGATTAAGAAATCTATATGGAACAACCCGAAGGGTTTGTGGTTCCAGGACAAGAGTCTAAGGTTTGTAGACTCGTTAAGTCCTTGTACGGACTTAAACAAGCGCCTAAGCAGTGGCACTTGAAGTTTGATCAAGCTATGTTAGCTAATGGTTTCAAGATCAACGAGTGTGACAAGTGTGTCTACATTAAGAGCACACAGAATTCTTATGTGATAGTGTGTCTCTATGTAGATGACATGCTAATCATGGGAAGTACTCGGGACATAATCTTAAACACAAAGAAGATGTTGACGAGGAACTTCGATATGAAGGACATGGGATTTGCCAATGTTATTCTAGGAATTAAGATTTCTAGGGTGACTGAGGGACTCATACTGTCACAAACACACTATATTGAATCAGTCCTGAAACGGTTCAATATGGATGATGTGAAACCGGTAAAGACCCCGCTTGACTTAAGTATACACTTAAAGAAAAATCGAGGCGAACCTGTAGTTCAGTTGAAATACTCTCAGGTGATCGGGAGTCTGATGTACATAACGAATTGTACAAGACCAGACTTAGCTTGTTCGGTAAACAAGTTGAGCAGGTTTACCAGTAATCCAAGTGATGATCATTGGAAAGCTCTTAACAGAGTGATGAGGTATCTGAAATACACAATGTATCTTGGATTACATTATACGAGATATCCAGCAGTGTTGGAAGGATACTGCGATGCAAATTGGATATCAGATAGTAAGGACTCGAAGTCCACCAGTGGGTACATGTTCACTATTGGTGGTGCTGCTGTGTCGTGGAAATCCACGAAACAAACCTGTATAGCTCGGTCCACTATGGAAGCTGAGTTCATAGCATTGGACAAAGCTGGGGAAGAGGCTGAGTGGCTTCGGAATTTCTTGGAAGATATTCCGTGTTGGCCTAAGCCGATCGCTCCTATTAGCGTACACTGTGATAGTCAGTCAGCTATAGGACGTGCTCAAAGCAGCATCTATAATGGTAAGTCACGACACATACGTCGGAGACATAACACCATTAAGCAGTTGATCTCTAATGGCGTGATTTCCATAGATTATATAAAATCAATGGAGAATCTTGCGGATCCGCTTACAAAAGGTTTGCCTAGAGATCAAATGTCAAGATTGACAAACGGAATGGGACTGAAGCCCATAATGCATGAATCTTTGTAACGGTAACCCAACCTTGTTGACTGGAGATCCCAGAATCTTGGTTCAATGGGACAACTAAGTTATGAAGATTCAGTTAGCACTTACTCATTCCGTCTGATAAAAAGTGCTGTCTGCAGAGAATTGTAGGGTAAGCTAAGGCTTTTAATGATGTCCTATATCTTGATGCGTCAAGTGAAGTATGGCAGAATACTCTTGATAGGAATCACCTATGTAAGTGTGAAGTGGGGCCGCTTCTATGAGAAAGTCTGGGAGGCAAGATTTCTCTAAAACACTTTCTGAAACCAGGTTGTTCATGGCCAAAACGAACACAACCATGAGAACCAAAAGGGTGTTAAAGGAAATATTGTGTAAGTATCGTTGTCTTGGTTCACAACAAAGGCTGACTAGTTCAAGACATCAAGTCACTATTTAGCCGAGTGAATCCGATGGTACATCACTATGAAATGTTCAAAGCCAGAAGCTACCTCTTCTGATGCAATATTTTCTTGTCTGACTTCTCCTCAGAGTCTGCATTTGCATTAATTTCCATTCATGTGGGGGATTGTTGGAGAATTTAAGGTTTGGGCTTTGACCCATCATTGGAGATTGGAAGATTTGGGCTTTGGCCCATTAATAAATGTTGCAAAACTTGGTTGAGCAACGTACTTTGAGCTTAATGAGTTTCCGATAATGAAATCGAAAACTAATGAATCCTTAATTATCTACGTCACGAGTAGTTAATGTTAGGATGTGGAATCACTCAATTTTGAGATTGTGTGAATGTGAAATTAATGCTCAAAGTGGATGGAAAATGTTGTGGATGGGTGACGTGTCACCCTTATGGAGGAATATCACGTTGGATGTGTCCATGTGGTGTAAAAGAGCTTCTGACGGACATCGATCGATGACATCGATCGATCGATGTCACTTCGATCGATCGATGTCATCGATCGAAGTTGATCAGAGAGCTTCGATGTTTCTGTCTCACATCAGTCGATCACTTCGATCGATCGATGTTGACTTCGATCGATCGATGAATCGATCGAAGTTGGACAGAAAGGTGAGGAACGATTCTGACGTACATCGATCGATGTGATCGATCGATGTCGAACAGCGTGCAGAATCTCTTCAGTTTGAGTGGTTATGTTTCAAATCTGAAACTAACACTATCCTCCTGTTTAAAATAAGATCAACCTGTTTTGATCTAACGGTGGTGGGGAGGCAGCTTTAATCTAACGGCCGAGATTTAAACTGTCTTAACCGCTTAACCGAATATGGTTTCCATCTAACGATCCAGGTTTAAACCTGCTAATCTATCTTCGATCCAAAGGCTGAGATTAAACCTTCCTAATCTAGATAGGAGGTTTTAATCTAACGGTCTAAATCGAACTTCGGTTTTGATCCAACGGTCACGGTTCCTTGTTCTTCAACCGACTCCCCTATATAAAGAGGGCTAAGGGCGTTCATTTGAGACACACCAAGCTCTAAGCATTTCATAAGCATTCTGCATTCGTAGCATGTGAGTCTTGCATATTTTCCGGGAGAAGTCAGGACACTCTAAGCGTTCGAAGGAGTTCAAATTCAGCAGTGCCGCTCAACTGAACAGGTACCCGTTGTATCCTGGGAGGCGATTGCTCACACCGGTTGGGCACAGTATACCGGAGCAATACGTCTTAAGGACAGAGTTCTCGACTCGCCCCGGGTTTGATTTGTTTTATTTTGATGTTTCATATGCACACATTGTACGACTGCGTCTTGGTACAGGATTAATTGTCTCCAACAAGATCATGCAGGTCTACTGGGACCTTTCATTTGCATCCGAACGATACGTTATTGGGCGGAATGTTGTTAAGTCATTGGCACTTGCCACCAAAACCTACTATTAGTATCCCCTCTCGTCTTATCAACTAAGAACTCATGCATGTCCCGACATGCTGTCAATTAGAAGAGGACAATCCCGCCTTGTAATTTGACTTTTTTTTTCCCTGCCATTGTAATTTTATTAATCTTGTACTAATCTTGTATGTGTGTATAATTAATTCTAACTTTGTTGTTCATGATGCAAACTATGGAATCAAAAATAAGGTCAACCTGGTGATTCGGTATATTTACGAAACAAAGAGCCATTTACAAAATTCTCACGGACACTGCTTTGTAAGCTAGTTTTTAAACTTGTTATTTCTGAGAATTTTGTTTTTGCCCGATGTATATTCCGTAATAGTCTAGTAAAAAGATTAAAAATAAATAAGAACACAAAGTCACTCTTACAAGTTCCATGGAATTTTCATCATTAGATTGAATAGGTACCGAGTAACTGAAGTGCCACAATAACATTTGAGCCGAGAAAGATGGATCATAGCCATTGCAGATTTCTTTGTCTACCAAAAGTCAAGAACATGCACTACCAATTCTGGTAGCTATTTGGGTATGCCATTAATACATGGACGTAACAACAAACGCACATATGGATTTACCATTGACAAGCTACGCACAAAGCCAGCAGTATGGCAAACTAAGCTATTATCTCAAACGGCAAGAAGTATTTTGGTGCAAAGTGTTATATCTTTAATGCCTACTATACAATGCACCGAGAAACAACCTCTGTGTGTTTCTAACACATAGGTATGGTTGCGTACATCTGACCCTCATACCCTACCATAGGCGGGAGCCTCTAAGTCAATGTGATAATATTGTTGTTGTTGTTGTATGCAATGCAAACCATACGCTTACCAGCTAGCCTACTTGATGAAATTGAAAAAATATCGAGAAGTTTTTTCTGGAGAGATACGGATCAGGTATCCAAACTACATTGGTACCCTTGGAATATAATATGTCAACCAAAGCATAATGGAGGTCTTGGCATTAAGTGATTACGCGATATGAATATAGCAATACTAGCAGAACTGGAATGGCAGTCACTCACTCGACATGATAAGCTTTGGGTGTAAGTACCCCGATGTAAATATGTGACGTGCTTCAAGATCGTCCACCTCAAAACACCTATTCTCTTTGGCGTCATATTAAGAGTATGGTACCTCTACTAAAAACGGGTTTGGAGACATCAAACATACACGGATACGGTGAAATATATTGTTGGACTGGAACGGGCTTAGGCCATTTTTTTTGGTATGAAGCGCGTATGATTATTTGCTGACCGAACCTCTTCCGTTGGGTTCAAAAAGTTGGAATAAAATATGGAGCATGAAGTTTCTTTCTCGCTTGAATATGCTATTGTGGCATGTTTGCTATTTTGGGCTTCCTACATGCTCGGTTCTTTTCAGTTGGTGTATTATCTCTGATGTCCGACGTACTATATACGATCATGTTGATGATGATAATCTTCATGCAGTAAGAGATTGTCTTTGGATGCGACAAGTATGGTTTAATGTGGTTCGACCGACGTTTTGGAGAAGTTTTTCCATCCGCCAAACCCATTGGACTGGATTATGCATAATGTCGGATGTTCTTGGCAGCATGCAACCATTAAAGTGGAATGACACTTTATCTCCGTCAGATTGTGGCTAGCCTTTGGTATTGGCATAATCAGCTTGCCCATGGTAGCATTTCGACACTGCCCCATCCGCGATATGCTCTAAAGGAAATTCTAGAAAGGGTCATCAATTTGAAAATTGTAAATATGTATAAAGTTAGTGGTAACTTAGACCATGATTTTGTTTCGTAGAGATAGCAACGAACTTGTGTTTATGTAAATCTTTGCATTATATCAATAAAAATCCCTTTTTGGAGAAAAAAGTCAAGTCCATGCAGAATAAACCAAACCAAAAACAAAACAACACAAAAGCTCATGAAAAATAATATACATCACACTACATAACTTTTATCTAAAAAAAGAGATATCTCAGGTAATACTTGAAATCAAATCGAACATAATCTCACAATACATGGTTTACATAACAATGATAACTGTATAAGAAACTATAAGAATACGACATATGCAGAGATAATCATTATCATAACCAATCAATGATCAAACTATTACTTAACTCTAACAATTGATATGATTCATTAAGACCATAGTAATTCGCGCGAAACTACATCAAAAAGATGACAGCACGAATATATAGATCAATGAGCTAAACAAAATGTAAACATTTTAGCATTATATTTTTATATCGTCTCCCCGTCGGTAATCACAAACTGCCACGTTATTAATTTTGCGGGTAATCATGAACTGTCACGTTATTAATTTTATGTTATAGTTTCACCCATCATCAAACAAACTCTTTGACAAAACTCAAAATTGCAGCAGCCCTCCGAGGATCAATCATATCAATCAAATGAAACCCCACATTATCAAATCGAGCCTCAACCAAAACTCCTTGCAGCACCAACATCTGCACGAAATCTTGTTGCCGATCGATTATGGTATCCCCACCAAACCCAATCACCAAACACCTCCCCAAAGATTTCACCTTTTCTCTAATACTTTCATCCTTTAACGGATTGCAATACCTATGATCTCTATCTGTCCCCGGCGGCAGCGCCAGCTCCCACAGAAAATCAATCACCGGCAACGGGAAATGCGGATCAGTAGCATACTTCAACTCCGATTTCACCCTCTGTTTTCCGCCAAAAAGGGGTTGATTTAATATGATGCCATTGATCTTGATTGGATCGAGTTTCATGTCGACGGCTCGCAATGCGGCGTGGAACGCCATGTTGGCGCCACAACTTATGCCGTAGAGATAACATCTGTAAAAATCGGCGTGGTTTTTTAGCCATGGGTCGCCGTTCTCGTTGAGGGCTTGCTTTTGGACCCAGAGAATGGTGTCGATGGCGTCGTCGTACTGCGCCGGCAGGCGGTGTTCAGGGGCGAGGCGGTACTCGGTGGCGATTACGATGGCCGGAAGTTCTCTGGAGAATCGGTTGCAGCTTTCATGAGTTATTGAATTGGCAATGCTGAACTGAATCCATCCGCCTGTACAGAGATCACGTTCATTTGAAATGTTATAACGATTTTTTCTTTTATGCAAAAAACAACGGTTTTTAGAAATAGTCTGGGATGATTATTCTTTACGTATATGTGGTGAGAAGTATCATCAATCGCAATTGTACCCAGTATAAAAGCTTTGATTACTAAAATTTACTATTTTACGCTTAGTTGATTAAAAAATTTCATACCAGAATTTAAAACAAATATATATCATCTCTATCGAAGACCTAACAAATCATAACGGTAATCGAGTATTAAGTCATGATCTCATTCAATACGATAGAGATGCTGATATGTACCTCCATGGAAAAAGATTAAGATTGGGAGCTTGGGGGAGGAATCAGGAATAGTGGTTGGACGGAAGATACGAAGCCAAGTGTTGTTTTGTTCATGCAAAACAACATCTTTGCTGAGCACTGTGTGGCAGCTGCAGTCTGCGGTTTCGCCGGTGGCAGGAGAGGTTGGAAACTGAAGGTGGCGAGTGAGAGTGCCATTTGGATTCAATGTTATTTTCAGGTGTTCACAAGGATCAAATCCAGACATGATTATGTGTTAGGATATGTTGTTTCTTTTGTTTTTTTGGAGGTTAAGTATTTAAAGTTGTCTTGATAAACAAAAGGAAAGGCTGACCTTAAATTTTGGGAACACTTGTCTGTTAAGAAACAGAAGACCCACGAGAGGCGGCGCAGGAGTTAGTTTGAAGCACATTTTTGACGGTTTTACTTTTTCAGCCTGACGGAGGGTTGAGATCTCCTCACCCACATTTTTCTCACCCCTTTCTTATTGTACGACACGTGGTAGCTGTTGGAAAAAGTACGCTGAAGTACTTTAAAATGTGATCCAAACTTATATATAAACTTGTGTGATGTTGTTTGGAGTTTGCAATGATGTTATGAACACTTTGAACTTGAAATAGGCCGCTTGGATCGATCCATGTGTAAGCTGGATCGGACCAAGTGAAAGCTGAAATAAAGTTGTTGTTCTGTTAGACATAGATTTATCACATCGATCGATCGATGTGGTGTGGATGCAATGCTGGAAACTTTCTGTCCAACATAGATCGACCACATCAGTCGATACTTTGATCGATCTATGTGGGCAGAATACAAAGCTGAAAGTTTCTGTCCGACATCGATCGATCGATGTACCAACAGTCAGAACTTTTCATTTTGAATTGCATCTTTTGGTCCAAGGTTCATCTCCCTTCGCCTATAAACGGTAAACAACTAACATGGAGGGATGAAAAACTTCTGAAATGAGGTTATAAAGCTGTCTTTAACACAACCCAAGGCCTATATATAGTATGCATTAGTATCTTAAACAATATACTACAACTTTGCAAAAAAAAAACTTTGAATATTTCATCACTTTTCTTCTCCAACTCTTCTTCTCTATTATTCTCTTCTACTAGCAAAGGAATGGAAGATAGCTGTTATATCCTGAGAAGCATTTGCTTGAAGACTACCTTGCTCTATGATAGGGGCAAAATTGCTTTAAAGACAGTGACAATCCGTCACGTCTCGGCTTTATTGTTTTCTTGGTTGTTCATATTCCAGGAAGGGGTAGTGATACTAGATGAGGGATGACCTACACATAGGTGTATGAGGGGAGATGTCGCCACATGTCGTGCGGTGAAAAAAAGAATGAGAAAAATGTGAATGAGGAGATCTAACCTGATTAGGCTATTTTTTTTTTTTTTTTTGGGTTTAAGGTGAGACCCAAAAAATAAAGTAAAGGATATCTAATCACAACAATTCTTCGGTTCCGAAAATTCACATATCATAGGGTCATCATCTCTTGGAAATTTTTGTGAAAATGCATTATCTCTTTAAATGAAACAGCATATGTAAAATCAATACATGCAAGCAAGGGATCATTTAATTAAGAATATTGGAAACGGTTATAAATTTTACAGTAAGTACCTGCTAAATTCAGGCCTAGATTGATTAAAATTGCATGGCTTAATTTCGACGTTTGATATGAGACAAACAAGCCCAAAATATACAACATTACAACAACATTAACCTATTGACTTAGAGTCTCTCGCTTATGAGAGGATCATATATACGCAACCACACTCATGTGTTAGAAACACACCGAGATTGACAAATTGATATACATTATTATTGAAAAATTTTTATATTGATCCCATTCCTTAATTTGTTGTCTTATAGCAAAGGCAATGTGAATGAGCTTCATGATGTGGCTCACCGTGAGATCTTGATTCCGGAGAAGGCGGTGAAAGAAATGAACTCTCCTGGAAAAAAGAAGGCTTGGTACAGTGGTTGGTATATCATACTTTTGGTCGAATAGCAAGCTAACTAAAAAAAATTAAGGAAGCGAGCGAATACTTGGAACGAGTGAGTGATAACGTAAACTTACTTATTCACTAATAATATGAAAATTGGAAAATTTTGACAAAGCCACCTGAGAGTTAAGAATGTTCAACAACAATATTACCACATTGCTTTAGAGGATTCCGTCTATGGCTTGCTTACTTGTTCTTCCCTCAAACTTATCCTTTTTCTTTTACTAATCCAAGCTTTATTACCATCAGAAATTTTTGGTTATTTCAGACTTGTAATATATTTTAAAAGTGTTTAGAGATATCACTAAAAAAAAGTTTTAGAAATATCAGCATATGGTATTCCTTTTTATCACTTTTTTATACATGTCTTTCTGACCTAGGAATGTTATAGAATGTAATACTTTTAGATGTACAACTGACTTGTAATATAAAATCCTCCATTCGTCGTAAAAATATTTCAAAGGAAAAAGCTTTTGACTTTAGACCCAAAAAACGCACAGAAAAAGCTTTTTCTTCTTAACTTTTCAATCTATTTCACCTTCGTGTTTTCCCAAAATGATCACTGAAGAGGAGTCCAAAAGCGAACCGCCAAAACATATTGAATACCTCTGTCGCATCCAATGGTTTAAGTCATCGTTTTTCTACATGGAATTCAAACAGAACAAATCTCAAAAGTTCCTACCTACATTTCTTCTCTCAAGTGAAAAGATGTTTTTTTTTTTTTTTTTTTTTTTGGGGGGGGGGGGGGGGGGGGGTTAAGGAGGATTTGTTTGGTTTAGAGGAAAGTAGAAGTTAAAACAAGAAGGTACGATAATTGATGTAGTACTCAAATCAGTTTTAAATATACAGATAAAAAGTAGCTACATAATCAATCAACTCAGATAAGAAACTGACTTTGCGTTTGGCAGTAATCCATTATCAAAATGGGTATATGGATATAGGGTATACCGAGACAACATACTATGTTGAAAGTTGAAACTATTACTGCAGCTTATCTTCAGAAGATATACTCACAGGCTACAACGGTTTTGCACCGCCGTTCTCATGAGGTGAGTGCACTGGCGTAGAGGTGCCGCTCTTGGAGCCCTTCTTTTTGTGATGGCTAGAGTGCCCGGTGACCGTCCTACTCATGAATCTTCCTGCCTTGCTTAGTCCACTCCCCACAGCTCCAAGGCCAGAACCAACCATCCCAACACCAGCACCTACACCTGCACCAATGCCCGAACCAACAAATGATGCCGCCCCATCAATGGCATCCATTGTGCTCCCTATTACGCCTTCTTCTTTAAGTCTCTTCCTTTCTTCCAAGATCCTTTTCTCTGCTTCCAGGGCAGCTAATTGCTCTTCCTGGTTGAATTCGTGATAGTATACCTGCAATCCAAATATATTTGTTCACCATGCCGTTTGTTGCTCTGTCCCAGGGAGAAAATAAGGACTCCAAGGTATCGTATGAAAAAGGAGAAGATCATGAGGTCTAGCAGGGGAATGAATAGGAGTTCACTTCCAATTTATGAAGATCTTACATACTAGAACAAAAGCATACCTGAATTGTGATAGTTCCTCTATCCTTCTTGTCTTTGACCTTAAGCATGTCAAGGGTTGGCAATAGTCTCACTTCCAACTCTTTTGAAGTTTCAGCTTCTAGCTCAATTAGACGTACCTTTGCAATACCTAATCTCTCATCTTCCCCAACATCTTCATCAAAAACCTGTTACAGGTATTGTGTTAAACTTTTAATGCACGCAGAATGTGTTTTTGACAAAAACCCGAAAAAGGAAGTTTCCTAATGAAATATCATACAAGAAAGACATAATAAGAAAATTTGAACTAGAGGAAGCAATAACCAAGAACTAGAAGGAAGCACACTTCTTTTAGCCAAGAACATTAATGATAAGGCATAATAAATACGATGGTGGGAACCTTTCTAGATGAAGTACATAAACATATAATTTCCGACAAACTGGGAGAGCAGATGACCAGAGTAGGGAGCAAACCTCAATAATCAGAGATTGTGTCTCCTTGTCTTCGACAATCAGCTCACATGTTTCATTCCAGATGGGATTCAGATTGTCATCTATAGTCTTTGTTTTTACCTTGAACAGTGGACGGATATAAACCACCACATATGGATCTGATTTGCCAATTAATTCCATATTTTTCAGGTCATTTGCCTTTTCAATAGTAATTGTGAGCTTCCCCTGTGGTTTGAGCTCTAACTCACTGAAAATGAGCAAAAACATGGAAAGCAAATAGTAAGACTTGAATACAAAAGACAAAGTATGTTATACTGTAGCTTAAGCTCCAATTCAATCAAAACATAACAATAACTTATACCATAACCAAAGAAAGGTGACGTAAAACTGAACCACTTTTAAGTTGTGAAAAGAGTTGACTCAACAAGGCACCTTCTTCGAATAACTGCTGAAACTTCCTACCGACAAGGGCATGAACACATGCTGCTTCATGCAAACCTTTCTAAGAGAGTTCGAAGTGAGACAAGCAGCTTACATCCGGCTCAGGGAAATGCATAGGAGGGGTCAAAATTGAGCATCAGCAACTCGATAAGATTTTAGGGTTCAAGCCTTATATAATTCAGCTTACCGACTTTACAGTCTTACTGTATGAAAGAATTGGGCATAATGTCTAACTCCACCTGAAACAAATCACTGTTACCATATTCAATGCCTATCTGGAATTAAGCTTGAAATATTTCTCCCAGTTTATTTTGAAAGACGCACCAAATATTTTAAAGTTCACAGATTCGAGCTCCATAGGATTACTTGCAGTACGTACAAAATATAACATTTCCGCTAAACTGGGATCGTCCAAAATGTCTTGTTAGTGGTAGGTTAAAGAAACAAATAAAGTGCCATTCAGTACTGCAAGAAAAAGTATACAAACCCAACTTACCTCGTATCTACAGGTGTTCCGCCGATGGGAACAACAATCCTGTGAGGCCACTGAAGCATATCCGTGACAATGGAATTTACAGTATCCTAATCAAACAAGTAATACCATCAGTCAAGAAAAAAAGGAAAAAGAAACATACATGAAGAGTCTAACCTAACAAACAAACTTACATCAATCATATCTGAAATTCCAGGAAGTGCAGTTAAGCTTCCTCCAACAGCTTTTAGAGTATAATCTATTACTGGCTTAGGCTGTTAACAGAAGCATTTAATGATTGTAACTTGTTAGTATCAGAGATGACTTAAAAATCCTGATATAAATAAGAGAGAACTTACAAACAATTTCAGATAACAATACCTCCGCAAGCAGAGCAACAACAACAGCAGAGATGCAAGGGATTTCCTCACATAGTTGGAAAATTACACGGATGACAGTGAAAACCTGAAGATTCTTCAGCTGTATACAGCACAGACAGAATCACCAAAGACGTAAAGAGAATTCTTCATTAAATAAAAAAGTTGAAAATAAACTAACATAATAAAATGTTATAAAAACATGATAAAACAGATCAAAATACTAAGTATCCAGGTGAGATATGGTTTACCAACCTGGATGGGTATTGATGCAACAAGGGCAGCTTCAACACCTAAAACTATGTTGGGATCACCACCCCACCGCAGGTCAATGTCCATGGTGATTTGACCTTTCTTAAGGCTCTGAACGCGAATGCCTGCATTAATTCAATGGGATGGGACAAGCCAAAATTAATACTAGCAGTTATGGAAATGGACACAACAAAGATAGAATGCAGCTAAGTATTCGCTCTGTTATTCCATTTTGTTTAGAAGATAATCTATCCAGTGCCGCTAGTCAAGCAAATATGACAACTTAAAGACAGAGAATTAGTTGCTCTCACATTGTTTTCTAAGTATTGCAGTCGAAGATACACTTCAATTTCGACCACATAAAATTTCCGTAACTTATAATATGTTTTCAAACATAAAAAGATTCTAGAAAAATTCAATAAGAAGTTGATACCCTCAATTTTAGGTGCCACAGTTCCAAGGGAAAGCTTGTTAAACTTCAATGATGATATTCCAGGAGGACGATAGTCTTCCAGTAGTGGTTCAACAGATTCCTTTATAATAGCCTCTGCTGCCTGGAAGGAATACAGTCAACATCATCTCAACAATTGGCACAGAATAATAAATGCAGAACTTAAATCTCCCTGGACTTTCAAGGACCCAGATGTGATTAAATAAGAAAATCAAAGATCGACTGTAAAATTGTAGCCTTGAGATTTAACAGGGTTGACACTTGGAAGTTTAGTTGGGGATCCTTTACATAGGAAATAAAAAAGTAAAAACTGAAAAAAAAAAAATCTCCTGGTGCACTTAAGGCTTACTATTTGGTCCAAGGAAGAACAGGACCAAATTGGACCTAATCATACAATTTATAACCTTATCTCATATTGCTGGTTGTTTCAACAAACTCAAACATATCACTACATACAATCACTACAGGGCATAACTATCATCGAAGTAACACTAGGAAATTCATGTTTTCATTATTATTTCAAGGGTTAGGTCAAAAATGAAAGAGTGCCTTGTGACTCCACAGTGCAGAAAGAAACTTACATCTGCAACAAATGGCCACAACTTCGCCAGTTGTTTGTTCAACCATTTCACCTGCAACCACAAATAGAAATACAGTTTCATAGTGTAATTATGAGTAACTGTAGAAAAAAGTAATTTATGAGTCTGAAGAGAAAAAAAGAGTAATTTATGAGTAACTGCTGTACGTGATTGGCTAAACTAGCTTTTTTAACATTTAAAAGTATGAAAAGAATGATAAACACATGGCAAATATACAATAAAACCAAAGAAAGAGCTCAGTTGAATCAGCGACCACATTTTCGCTCTTGTACTGTTGTCAAGGTACTATATAGGTTACAGTGGGAGGTTCAAGAGCAAGTGTTCTTTGGTTATTGTTTTAGCAAAAACAAGTTTGATCAAGCCCTAGGGTTAACATCACCTTTGTGTTTGTGTTCCTAGTTTTTGAATACTACCCTTTACCACTTGACAGAACTTTCTTAGGTAACGAGGATGAGAAAAGTTTTAATTGCTTAACTTGCCTTTCTCAATTGATATGAAATTATCGTATCCAAGAATTGGACCCATATTAAAGAAAACAAGAAAGACTTCCTACCTGCTCAAATACAGGGAAGGATATCCATTCCGGATAATTCTCCCCACATATCTTCTTTAGGTCATCTCTGCTCAGGGATCCAAGAAGTTTTATGTCAACAGCCTGCAAGATAAAGAAAAAAAGAATGGGTTTTGTACTTGGGCAGTACGATAAAACAAAGGTTATGAGACTGATCATATTCGTGGACATACATGTATGACTGAGAACACTACAAGCTTGATTTTGGCGTCAACTGTGAAATATCAAGCTTATGCAATTAGCAGGATCATCAGTTCCATGAACTAGGAAGCTAATTTTTAGATGAATGATTCCAAAAGGGATGATATGACCCTGTACTGTTATCCAGTATAAGCAATCCTCAGAAAGGCGCAGACCAATGTCATAAATTTTTTCTTTGAAAAATTATGCATTGAGTTCACATCCACTGACAGGAACATCAGCTCCAGGCCCATTATCAGATCAGTATAAAGCATAAGCATAAGAAATTTGATATGCAACATAAGCATGCACCATCCTCCAACTAATTTAGAAGCATTTCCAAATTAGCAGTTGATTCCTAGAATTCCACATGGCCCACATTGTCCCCATATGATGAAATCACAAAAAAGATCAACTGTACTGCTCGCAGAAACTATGAAACGGAACAGCAAAATATCACTCCAAATTATGAAATGCAAAGAAAATGTTCGAAAAATAACCGCAAAAAAAAAGAAAGGTTTTCTCGTATGAAACAACGCAAACAATATACCTTTGCCATACGTTTGGTGCTTCGGTAACTCATCATGCGCTGCCAAGCCGCCATTAATGCGATCCCAAATATCATCCCCATCACCAACCCGGAAATCAACCCCATTGTATGTGTCTCTCTGCACCAAAAAAAAAACTAAAAAAAAAACTAATGAAATCACCGAAAACTTTCAATGATGATATTCCAAAAAGAAAAATTAACGCCAGCACGTTGAGGGGAAAAAAGAGAAGGAACATACAAGTGAATTATTCAAAATAATTTTAAAAAATGATCACAGCAAAAGATGATCAGAAGATAAGCGATCCATCAGTCTGAAACACTAACGCTGCTTAACGATCAGCGGTTTTCCAAACATTTATCTCCCAATTGAGGCTGCAACTGCTTCAATGCATCCGAATATATGTACAGAAATTTCTCATTTAACGTAGAGCTGGATAAAGGTGGAACACGTAGCTGGATGTTTCCTCACTGTAGTCGAAAAGTTTTGGCCTTTGCTATTTATCTCCACGTGCTTTTTGGTTTATTCCTCATTAACGGCAAAACCAACCAATAATAATAATAATAATAACCACAATAAAAAATAAAAAATTCATACTACTCATTTCGTTTCAAAAATATTGTCCAAATATATTCGAAACGAAAAAAATATTCATAAGAGTTGATCAATGTTTTGGAACTAATGAAGTATCAATATAAAGTTAACCGCTTTTTAGTTGTTGTATAAAATATTCATAATTGTTTTAGTTGCAAACTTTTCTAGGTGTTAATAATTTGCCATCAAATATTGTCAATTTGATCGTCAACATGCCCTATGTAAAGGGTTCAGATCTCCTCACTGCTCCCTCTTCACCGCGTGCGTCATCGCGCGACACGTGGTAGCAGTGGGGGTGGTGAGGCTGGATGAGGATTACTCTCATCCAACCTTACCATTCCTTCCCGCTGCCGCGTGTCGCGTGGTAGGGAGTACGGTGACTCACCGCGCGGTGGGGGATCCCATCCGCTATATAAAGTGATCATTGAATTGTACAACGAGTTTTGAGCATTCAGTTTAAAAAAGTGACCAACGCTATTATGATATGATATAGTGGTCATTGGCTCTTGTACAAGTGTAGGTTAAGGCTGCGTATATCAGATCGCGAAGTGCTTCAACTTTTTTCTAAACCATACGTAAACGCGGAAGCTTAGTACACCGAAAACGTAATTAAGCCACTGGCTGATTGTTACCTAAATTGTTCTAAAACTGGTATCTACTGTAGACAATAGAGCATATAATAAGAAAAACATACTAAAATAGTATTACAATCAAATTGATTTTGCTGTGTACAAAAAAATTCTTCTCTCAATGCAAAAAATAAAAAAAAATGTAGACAAAAAATGATTATCTGCTGTTTCTTCAGAGAAAGAAAACCAAAATAGCCATGATAGCCACCAAATGCAGATGTTCATAACCAAGTTTCCTCCCAATGCTTGGTGGAGTAAGTAAAACTGTTATAGGAGGTGATTGTCCTTCCTCCACCGTGGATGGTGGCTCGACATAAGGCGGAGGAGAAGGCTGATTAAGGCTGGGAGGAAGGCCCAAACCATGTCAAACATTGATCTTGGAAACCATCATCGGCTCTTGAGAAGTAGCATTGAGGGGTTAGGATCTCCTCACCCCCATTTTCCTCACCTCCTTTGTGACTGCGCGACACGTGACAGCAATAGGTGGTGGTGAGGCTAGATGAGGGTCATCTGTATCTAGCCTCACCACCCTTCTTGCTGTCACGTGTCGCGCGGTCACGCGTCACCGCACCCTCTTACGGTGAGAAAAACCTATCCCGCATTGAGGAGTGTCAATACTCAATGGCACACTAATAACCATTCCAACCCCAAAGTCATTGTTGCCTCCAATAGATTCAAATGTATCCCTGTCCAAGGCATTGTTAACCGAGCAGCTCTTGAATGTTGTTGTGTTATATGTTTGAATTACAGTTGAATTTGAATGTTTTGAACACTGCAACAAACACGTTAAATGTTACAAATGCAAGATCATGATTCATTTAGTACATGATTTAACAATTAGTTAAAGGAATCTAAGACCCTAAGTTTGAGGGAAGAGCATATTGAACTAATTCAGTCTTCATGTGAGTGCATATAACAGTAAATAGTCATAACATGTCTCAAAAAGGCAATAAGACTAAAAAGTCGTTTCCGGTACACTAGGCTTCTGCGTTTGCGCAGGGTCCGGTGAGGGGTTGGATCGTTTCGCAATCTGATGTACACGGTCTTACCCTATACTTTGTACAAAAGGCTGTTTACGTGGCTCTAACACGTAAGCTCAAGGTCACGAAACAGTAATCTTACCAGTTGCTCCAAGGTCTGCCCTCAAAAAGAAAATAAGACTAGTAGGTTCAATTGCCCAATTTCCTGGTGAACTAAACGCATCATCGAACTATCTGGAAATTGTTGGGATTAATTCGAGATACGTGTAATGCGCAGCACGTTGATTAAGTGTACACGAATTAATAATAATGTGGACGTTATGTATGATAATTTTATATGTAACACATGTCACATAGTAATATAAATAATTGCGTAAAACATCCACACGTTAAGTGATCATCGGGTATGTTTGTGGATGTATAGTGTGATCTAAAATGGAAACCCGAATATGTAGAAAGTCATATGGTCAGAGACCGCGATGGGTCGGCTCAAAGTGCAATGACTACAAAGTGTACGACGTCTAGTCCTCAAGGGACGATAACCCACGTGTGACTAGTAGACAAATGTTGGTACATGATATTAAATATTAAATATTAGATAATAAAATTATTAACTATTAAATAATATTTAATAGTGGATAAAGATCACTTGATAATATCAAGTATATCTTCAGGCGTTTGAGATGAGAAAAACTCTGATCCATAAAGGAAGAGAGTTAGGTTTTAGACACAACTCTGAATCCTATCCTCAACAATATTCTCCTTTTCTCCCTATATATAAAGGAGGAGGGCTTCACCTCCTCATACACACTTAACAGTCGTCGGCTTAGAGAGAAAAGAGGGAGGGTGTGCCAACCTTTTCTATATAGTCCACACTGACTAGCCTATCCATCGGGTAAAGCAGTGAATTGTTGAATCCGTTCAAGGGGTGCATCAACAATTGGTGGGAGGTCGTGAATCCTTGGATCACGCTACATTCATCAAGCAGCGGGAGCACACGTGGTGGACAAATCAACATCAAAAATGGAGCAAGGTAAAAATTCTGCCATTTGTTACTTTGCCCAGCGATTCGATTAAACAGTCTTTATTCAGAGATTTATGAAATAAATCCAACAAGTGGTATCAGAACGGGTCTAATCGAATCATTTTTGTTAATCTGTTCATGATTGAAAATTTTTTTTGGGTCAAAACGTTTTTTTCCTTCAACCGGAATAAAATTCTGGTGGAGGTTTCTTGTTTAATATAAATATAAACATGTCCCCATTCTGACCAGAAAAGCCTGCGATAGGCAACTGGAGGTCACAGGTTCAAAACCCATGTGTGATTTCTGGCTTTCTTGTTTCTAGTGGTTTTTGGCGGGTTAGGATCTCGGATCTGGGTTCGATCCGGTTTGGTCCGGTTCAAAATTGGGCTTCGGCCCAATTGCATCAAAAAAGGGAAAATTCGGATTCCAGAATGGGCTAGACGGGTCTGACCCGATCCCATCTTGACCCGATTCAAAAATTGGGCTTCTGCCCAATTACAGAATTAAATTAAATAAAAAAAAGAAAAGTATGATGGGTCGGATATAACTATTATTCAAACGTAAAGAAAAAGAAAATTTCGGTGACCGTATGTGGGTCTGGAGATTCTCCTTAAGCCGATGGTGCCTGAAATTATAATCCCCCTCCTCACAAATCAAAATATTGTCTTAGTTTGACTTATATCACAATTGAAGAAAATTAAACTTTGTGGGTCATTATTTCTATTAATCACAATTTAGAAATGAAACTTTGTGGATAATTATTCCTATTCTATTATATAATATAAACTTTGACTAGTGATACTTACTATTTTTTAAAAAGAGACAATATTTTTTGGACAAGAGGAGTATACATAAAAAACTTAAAATATCAGGATTAGCTAGAATATAGGTCTTCCTGGTTGGATCTATATTGAGGTATAAATGAGTCAAACAGTTTATGAGCCGATCTAGTTTGATCTGAATATTTGTTCAACTAGTTTGACTCGATAAAACACGAGATTGAACTTCATTGACTCGAATATTTAGTGATCCAATCTTGAACATATTTATGCTTGACTCACTAGCTCGTGAGCATGATCGAACTTATAATACATATGAAATGTGTGATTTGATGTTATATTTGTTGAGAAATATGTTTGAATAATTTTCAAAGTCATAATTTTAAGTGTTGAATACTTAAAAACGTCATACATGTTGTTATAAATGATAAAACGATAAATAAGTAAAGAAAAATGACATCGATCTCTCAGGTTTATGCACTTCCCTCACATCGATCGATCCATATAAGACAGTGAAAAATCAAGACCTTACTGTGAGATATCGATCTTTAAACATGAGACACATCGATCGATCGTGTATACATCGATCCCTCACATCAATCGATCGATGTAGGTTAGAGACAAAATCTGAACCTCACTGTGAGACATCGATCTCTCAAACAAAGGATGACTCGCATCCAGCATCACCATCCTTGTTGCTATGTGTCGTACGGTAACGCATGAGGTGAGTAAAATGAGTTAAGGAAGAAAGGGGAAAAACTAACCAAACAGGAAAAAGAAAACAAAAACAAGAACAAAGAAGAAAGAAAAGTATTGGGTGACCCGGAAACGTAAAAGGCCGAGTCTGAAATTGAAAGCTTAGGATTTAGGGTTTTGTGGGAGCTTCACTCCTTTCGATCTATGGGTGGTAAAGCAAGGAGAAGAAGAGAGAAGAATTACTTGAACGCCCATGGGGGAGGCGACAGTCGACTTCCTCCGCCGCCTGATTTCTCCACCTTAGATGCCGTCCCTTCCAAACTCCGCAAACTTATGTCCTTAACAGGTACACTTGTAATCCTGTTCTTTTTCCCTTTTTTAAAAAAATAATTCTATCTTTGATGTTAGAACTTTTTGAATGCTGCCTTTGTAGGCGTGAAGCAGGCTAATAATGGTGCAAAGAAGCAAAAAGTTGATGCTGGTGTGAAGAAGTCTAATAATGGTGCAGAGAAGCAAAAAGTGGATACCGAGAAGGTAAATATCTATTTTTTAGGAGCAATATTTTGCTTTTTGGCATTTTGAAGTTCCGGAATACTTATGTATTCAGTTTGCTCGTTATGTTTCAATCGCATTCTCTATTGCAGAGGTTTTTTCTGTTATCGTTCATCAATTCTTTCTTTTTGTAAGTATCATTCATATCAATTCTCAACTAGCATACCGATCAATTGGTCAATTCCGCAAAATAATAAGTGTGCTCTCTGCTCTGCCAACTTCATGTATTACTTATAGTATCTGCTGTTTTTGTTTTGGAGAATCTAATCGTAGTCCATGTTGGATGGTGATGATTATAGTTATAACTAGCGTCATGTTTATTCGACCACTAGACCTTTCTTCAGTTGCAATTGATGATCTCTTTGTTATTGTTTGGAAGTATTGAGTACTCAATTGCATTTAATTGGTGGCTTTGCTGCAGAGGCAAAGATCAGAGGATGAATTGGGAGTTGTAGATGCCAACGACAGGAGAGGGGATGATGATGGGGAGTTGGTGGGAGGAGATTTTGATCACGTAGATGAAAATGTCAATGATGGTACGTATGAAAAGAAGAAGAAAAAGAGAAAAAGGAAACAAGTGGATGATCTTCGATTTGAAGCACTAGATAAGTTAGCAGGTGGTGGATCCAAAAGAAAGGAGCGCAGGAAAATGTAATGAGCGTAGTCTCTCTTTTTGGCCTTGTTTAACTAGTAGAAAGTTTCAGCACCTTTCTGAATGAATTCCAAATGACATACGTGTGAATCCAAGATCCTGAAGTTCCCCCTAATTTATCAAAAAACACTAGCTTTTATATCAATAGTTTGTGATGAATGCTTTTGGGTTTTGAACTTTGTAGCCGCAATTCAGAGAAGAAAAAGAAACGCAAAGGTATAACAGGACAGGAAAATGTTGACTTTCTGGATCGTGATGATGTGAAATTCGGGGATGTTGTACAAGCTCCACCCAAGTTGGTTGTTCCTAAGGTAACACACCAATGTAGAAATGTCTATAATATGGTATTCTGTGCCGCTACGATTATTTCTCGATGTTTTGGGGGGGGGGGGGGGTCTCTTCAGTTTGTTGTATGGTGGCTTATTTTTTCACGAGCACTTCTTGTTTTTGGACAGACTTTTAAAATCAGCAAGGATGCATGTCAAGAAAGACAGCGGATTCAGGCTGTTGAGGCTTACAGGAAGAGGAAAGCATGGACATCAAGACCAGGGTTGCAGCTGAATCCAGCATTTTCTACTGACCCCCTCGTGTAGTTGTTAATGCAGACCTGCACACCTGCCAAAATTTGTACATGTGCTTATCCCTGCCTCCATCTCCACCCCCCCCCCCCCCCCCTTTTTAACGAATTACTGCCTCCATCTTAAGTAGCAGCGAATGAAGTTGAGGTGCAGTTACATTTTGGTCCAGGAATCATGGTTTGTACTTCGTAAGAATTTACTATTTCAGGACTTGCATTATATCCATCCTCTATTTTTTGCTTTGAACAATTGAAAGAATGTCATCACAGATGTTACACAGTCATCATTTTACACTGAACAGTCAGTCATCAGACTATTGAAATTGACATGGCACCAAACTTGCACTAATTTAAGAACAGAATGCTTTTTTAATAATACTCTTTGAATCTTTTGGTAAACCTTATCTATCAATAAGTTTTTTTAATTTAAAAAGACGTGTGCGACGGCATTGACAGAAACGTACCGTTGCCTATTTTATACCACGGTTTTGATGGAACCACTGTGTATACTTCTGGGTTTACTTTCAAACTTGTGATAGAAGTAATTTTCTTAATAAAACTACTCTATCTTTTCCATTTTGCGTGATGTTCAAGCTGCAGCCGAAATTCAAGAACTAATCTAATTGCAATTACTCTTATCACAATAAAAATTAGTACAACCTCTAACTTCTCATCTTACAACAAATGGTTTTTGTCTGAGAAGTTCCTCATGAAAGATAGTAGAAACAGGGGTCTGGGCCTACAGGAAGAGGAAAGGATGGACGGAAATTAACATGGCGCAAAACGTTCTTAGCTATACTTATTGAGCAATATTTGGAGGTGCAGGATGAAAGTGAACACAGACCTTGAGCAAGATCTATCTATCCGGTTGGGATCTGAGGAGGTAAAAAGTGAGGTAAAATATGAGGCCTCCAATCACGCGCTGCCACGTGTACAAAAGTGGAAGAATTTTAAAATTTTTTTGTTTTTAAAAAATAGTTACTTATACACGTGGCATTGCATGATTGGAGGCCTCATATTTTGCCTCACTTTTTGCCTTCTCAGATCCCAACCGCTATCTATGACCCAAATCTAAATACCAGACTCGTGCGAAGATCTTACACGAGGGAACACCCGAACATGAAGTCCATTGTCAATATGAAGATTAATCATAGTTCGGTACTTCACAGTCTTGTTATCATCGCTTAGTTTGAAGACAAAGAACTGCAGCAGCACCGCTGCAAAGATCTTCATTTGCCTGTAGGCAGATTCCTTGCCAAGACAAATTCTTGGTCCTGCCTGTTAAGCAGCAAATTACTCATGGTCAGCACAACAGTCTGGTAGACCAGGGGGGAGAAAAAGAACGAAGGGCCAAACAATGTTAAATTCAGGAACAGGCAAAGAGTGCCTACTAGCTAAACTTGAGCAAACTATGGCAATGCAAATGTTCGTTTTGCAGCAGCTAAATTTCACCACAACTGGCAGTAGATTTTATGATTGTCTTCTAACCTGGAAAGCTGTGAATTTAAAGGGGCTTTGCGGCTGGAAGCATCCGTTCTCATCAAGCCACCTTTCTGGTCTATACTCTTCAGCATCATCACCCCATATGAATTTCATTCTCCCCATAGCATACGGTTGGTATGCCACCATATTTCCTTTCCTCACGCTGAATCCGTCTGGCAGTGTGTCATCTGAAAAGCATATTTTTGCGTCCTGTAATCACAAAATGGGCTACCAATGAGTAAGAGTCCCTGCACTCTTTGACTTGTGCATACCTATTTCAGGTAATATAAGCCAAGAGGAAACAGAGGAAAACTCAATATAAAAGTAGGAGATGAAGGTTACTCTCAACATAACAAACGCTTTCAACCTGATGTAAATATTCCATAACCAACAAAGTATGCGTCCGATGGGTTCTCAGAACAGATTCTTTCTCAATTCAGCATTTGATTGTGATAAGAAGCAGGCAGGAAGCAACACAAACCAACACACAACATGACATTCTTTATATAGACAGAAAATAGAAAAGCAATTTCACAAGTAAAGAGAACCAAAGAGTTTTCACAAGAAGAGATTTAGAATTTATCTTCGGTTTGCATTCACTATACACAGTGATTTAGCATTCAAAAAAGAAGCATGCAGTAGTATGCATACGTGAACATAGCTCCTACTGACTGACAAGGAAAAAGACATTGTTCCATATGCAAAAAATTCAATTACCACTGGAACTCCAGGATAGAGTCTAAGAGTTTCAGTCAAAGCTGCATGAAGATAATGCAACTTTTCCATAGCCTCTTCGCTCAATCTTTCGGCAAATTCTTCTATACTTGACGTATCCTTACTGTTAACTACATCTTTTATCTCTTCTGAGATCTTGTCCTGTATGTAAGGGTGTTTACAAAGAACATAAATAAACCAGGACAGAGCTGCAGCTGTTGTATCTTTTCCAGCAATGATGAAGTTCAATATTATGTCCCGCAGGTACTTTGGATCGGTTTCATTCACTTGCAAGAACCTTGACAGGATATCATCCTTCTTCATCTGTAATAATTCATGGACAATTACCCAAATAACACTGAGGAAAGTAACAAACAACAGGACACTTCTTTTCTTTTCTTTAACTTACAGATAGATCATTTGGGAACATATGCATTTGCTCGGTCTTATTGCGAATCAGCTTGAAAACAAAATCGTTAATCAATCTTAAATTCTCCTTCAACTTGGCTTCAGATCCAATATTTAGAGCTTTCTTCACTTGCCACAAGGGATCAACATAGCGTTTAAGGGTTGTTGCACTGGCATCATCAAATGCGTTGCTGAAAACTTTTCCCTCTTCATTTGAACCACACATACTGTCTAATTCAACCCCAAAAGCCACTCTGAAAATAGAATCCAAAGTTGACTTCATGAAGAGATCCTGTTTTGAACAAATTTTAATTGTCAGCCAATAAATAGAACAAGATTACTTGGATTAGATAGGTAAGCAGTCAAAGTTCACTTGTGCATCAACTGTTTCCGCAGTCTTTGCAGCGCCAGACAAAATGTTAGCAAGCTTTACAGCATTCCTTGTAAAGATGACACAGCTATAATTCCTTAACACCCTAGTGGAGAATTCATGGCTTGACACCTTTCTCTGATCCCTCCATTTGTCCCCATCCACAGTGAAAATACCATCACCTAACAGATCCTTAAGAAGTGTGTAATTGTACAGTCCCTGTAATGTGTTCACAAGCACTTTAAGCATCAGCCCCTAAATTATGTCTAGATTAGTAAAAACTGTACAAGTAGTCAGAAACCTTGATTAAATAATATCTGCTTGAATACATATAGCGGATTAGAAGGGATAACATATATGTCCCAGGGCATAGTTCAGTTGGTACTCGGGTTGGATTTGCCACCAAGAGTTTCAAAGTTCGATTCCAAAGAACGCACAGTGTGATTCACTGCTGCTAGGCCGAAGACTTAGTTTGCATAGAGACACCTTGTGTGGGTCATTGCGTAAAGTCCTCACCAACCCAAGAGGCCGCTGAACTCTTGATTTGTGTCCTCCACAATGCTCTTTGAGACTTGGAATGTGGGACTCTCTGAGACAAGGTATGGCCTTTTGATGTCATTTTGACAGATAACATACACTCCCTCCTCTCAATTTCATAGTCCTATCTCGTAAACCTAACTTATTAAGGGTCCACCACTTCTCTTGTCTATACTTAAATGTTAGGACCATTTTCAGTTTTATTTTTGTCTCTCTCCTTCCACTATTCTAATTCATTCTCTCCTAGTATTCTCATTAATTGCGACGACAATTTAGGAATAATGCATTAAGTTGGTAAAACAAAAGTGTAAAATATATATTATGTTTAGAACAAACCAAAATAAGTATATTGGGGGGTTTGAATTACCTCACCCCTCTCCCCACCACACGACACATGGCATCAGGGGAGTATAACCCTCTCTCCACCACACGACACATGGCATCAGGGGAGTATGACGAGGCTAGATGAGGGTCACTCGCATCTAGACTCATCACTCTCCCCTGTTGCCATGTGTCGTGCGGTTGGGAGAAGGGTGAGGGATTTTGAATGAGAAAATCCCATCGCGTGTACAAAATTTGTACGGGTATGACGCTTGAGAATGCATGATCTAGTATAGTATAGCAGAGACAAACGATTCATATAGTTTTTTTTTTTAATTCATGTAGTCGACTCTACCTAATCAGTCCTGTCAACCAAGTAATTCTACGGTCAGGGAGATTAACCAAGATAAAATCAGAAAGTCAAACATTCTTTCGGGTCAAGCTGGAGGAGCGTGATAAAATCAGGAAATCAACCAGAATTGGGAATAAGAAACGAAAATCAAAGCATACCTTGCCGTAATTATCAAAATTAGTTTTGAGTATGTACTCCACATTAGCTGGATCAGAAGTATAAATTTCAGTACGAAAAGGGCCGAGCAACCTGTAAGTCTTATACTTCCCAGCAAGATCGGTCATATAATCATGTAATCTGTGGAAGTTGAACAGCTGGTGAAAAATGGTGCCGGCGATTGGATGATACTTCTTACTCCTCCTCCTCCCCTGATATTCTTCAAGTATAGTGTAGAGAAGAAGAAACGCAAGGCCAAATGACAGCAGCAAAGTGGCTGCTTGAAGTATTGGGTTTTCCATGAAATCCCTCGAGAACATCTTGGCTAGTATGTAGCTCTAACGTGCAAATGATCACTACTTCTTTAGAACAGGACCCTATCGAGTTTAATAAACCACTGCATTTCTGTCTGTTCTTGTGGCGTCTTTAAGAGGGTTGTCGGGTCGGCTTCCAGAGAGTCTACAGATCTTTTATTTTGTTGTTCATGCTATTTTACTATTACGCCCTTATGTGTTGGAATTTCGTGTTGTTTTTCTTATTTTTTTGAAGAAAATTTGTATTTTTTAAACCAAAATTTGTGCCGGTTAATAACCCATATTCGTTCTCCATTCCGACATAAAAATAATTGTCAAAATGACAGAGTTTAAAACAGTCTGGATTTCTCACTATTCTCGTTTTTTTTTTTGTTGCTCATGTGACTAGCTAAACAACTTTATACAGACCAGTCACTCATCCGATTTGACCATCTTCTACTAGAACACGTGGTGTAGGGTGATATTCTCACTTCATCTTTGGAGGTGAAGGGATCCGATCTAGGCTCAAAGAAATTCTGGCGGAAGATTAATTATCTCTTGTATTCTAATCTTTGCGTTATAGATAAGTTGTTTTTTTTAGCAATGTTATATATAAGTTTGTTCATTTTAAATTAAATTTAAATTCCGTCGGAAGATTAATTATCCCTTCTATCCTAATATTTGCGTTATAGATAGGTTGTTTTTTAGCAATATTATATATAAGTTTGTTCATTTTACATGTCATAAATTTAACAAGAACAAGTTAGTAAAAACCATACTTTCTTATAATATCAGTGATATCAGCAAAGCTGAGTTGGTACTCAGGTTGTGATTTGTTTCAAGAGGTCAAGAGTGTGAATCTAGAAACACGCACAGTGTGGATGTTCCACTCATGCTAGGCCAAAGGTCTGGTTTGCGGGCTATACCTTGTGTGGGTCGCTACGTAAATCCTCACCCAATTTAGAAGGCCGCTGGACTCTTGATTTGCATCCTCCACAAACCTCTTTGAGGCTGGAACATTGGAGTCTCTCTGGGCCAAAGAATGGCCTTTTTGCCCCTGAATGATAGCGGCAAATCTACTCAACAAAAGAACACTGCATGTCTCGGCAGCGGGACAAAATTCCGGGAAAAAGTTCATTTGCCCATTTCCTATTATAGAACAGAGGCGTTGGAAGAAAACAAATAGTAATTGCTTTCCCCTTTGCCATGCTAATGCTGTTACAAATCTTTGGTTGGTTTTCAGATACCATACTAAATGTGAACAAATAAAAGGTTAGATAAAGCAAAACCATTACTGCTGGTATAAGTATACAGGTCTCAGATTAGAGAAAAGTTGTCGAAGCCCAAAGATAAAGTAAGTAAACAAACATTCACAAAAATTTTGTAATGCCTTCGAAGCACAAAGACTTCGATTTGTAAATCGATACATAGTAAGGACGTTCTCGCTATATTAGGTTTTTGCGTTTGCACAGGACCTGAAGAGGAAGCGAATCGCTTTGCGATCTGATATCCGCAGCCTCACCCTATGTTGTTTCCGTAGCTCAAACTCGTAACCTTAAGGTCACAAAACAGCAACCTTAGTAGCTGCTCCAATGTCGGCGCTCTATCATGTCAAATCATAGTAAAACACAGAAAGATTTCTTGGTTTATTGGTGCGCAATCCTTTAAACCACTTAGTCATATCGCGCATAAGATTGAGGAAACCACTTAGTCATATCAGGCATATGATCGAGGAATATTTGACTATGATCCCACTAGGTGAGTTAGAAAGTGATAGGCGTGTATGACATGTATAACAAAACATATAATATAACCTATATGAGTTGCATCATGCAATGAACTATATCACATTCCAAATATTCATATACATTTACTACAGACACCATATCCCAAGATGCATTTAGCTGCCCTGCTTACTTTCTTTTGTTCCTGTTTTGTAGGTTAGTTGCCTCCTTAAATCAAGTTTCCTTAAAGATTTCTTCTTTCGAGGGCATGAATATGAAGCACTCCTTTGATCTGGAGTGTAAACATTGTTCAGTAAGTAACATTTTTTGTTTCATTGGGTAGTTTGTGTTGGGAAAATCGGGTATTTTTCCCACTACGACAACACAACTAGTGAAATGCACCAGTTCAGAACTAATGAACTGGACAGTTTACTAACAAAACTACCCGACAAATAATATTGAATACTATACTACAATAGGAAAGAAAGCAGTAAAACAACAATAAAGAGAACAAAACAATAAAAGAGATAAAGAGAGAAACACACCAGAAAACTTTGCCACTAGAGTTCAGCCAAGATAGCTTGATCTCCGAACACTTGCTGAATTGCTTGCTTCTATTTATATGTAGAAGAAGATACAAGTTTTGGGATGATTTACATAAGAGGATGAGAGGTTTATTTATAACTCTCCAATTCCCTATTCATTCTTAAACCCACGATGTGGGATTTCTAATTTAGCCACAAAAGTCAACAAATCTCCACCTTGGCTTAATTCAAATCCTACCAATATACAAAAGGTATCAACAAAAAAAATAATTTTCACAGTTCTTCCAAATGTTGCACTGTGAGGTGCCAACTCAAATGTGCAAGATATTAACCAAGTCTAAACAATGTTCGAACTTGGCCCTTGTAACAACCTTGGTCAACATATCTGCAGGATTCTCCGTAGTATGAATCTTCTGGAGAAGTATCTCCTCTTCTTCTAGAATTTCCCGCACAAAATGATAGCGAACATCAATATGCTTCGTCCGTGCATGAAAGACTTGATTCTTCGCCAAATGAATAGCACTCTGACTGTCAGAATATACTTTAAGTTGTTTCTGACCAACTCCCAAGTCTTTAAGCAACCCATAAAGCCAAATTGCTTCCTTCACAGCCTCTGTAATCGCCATATACTCTGCCTCTGTTGTAGACAAAGCCACCGTTGACTGTAAGGTAGACTTCCAACTAACTGGTGCTTTTGCTAAAGTGAACAAATAGTCAGTTGTAGATCGTCGCTTATCCAAATCTCCAGCATAATCAGAATCACAATATCCAATTACGCCTTGACCAAGTGATTTATCTTGCTCAAATTTCAATCCAACATCTACGGTATTTTGGAGGTACCGTAGAATCCATTTTACAGCTTGTCAATGACCCTTGCCTGGATCATGCATGTATCTACTAACAACACTAACAGACTGTGAAATATCTGGTCTCGTACACACCATCGCATACATCAAACTTCCAACTGCATTCGCATATGGGACTTTCGCCATGTATTCTCGTTATTCATCAGTAGTTGGAGACAAACGGCTACTCAGTTTCAAATGAGGAGCAAGTGGGGTACTTACAAGTTTTGTATCTTCGTGCATACCAAACCGTTGTAGTACCTTCTGCAAATACTGCTTCTGTGACAGCCAAAGTTTACCCCTCTCTCTGTCTCTACTTATCTCCATGCCGAGAATCTTCTTGGCTTCTCCCAAATCCTTCATCTCAAACTCTTTACTCAACTGAGCCTTCAAATACACACAATGGTCGTATTTGCTCCTCTTGTACGACTGACCCTTCATAAACTTGTCAAATCGTTAGTACCACTGTCTTGGAGATTGTTTTAGTCCGTACAACGATTTGCTAAGTTTACAAACCCAATTTTCTTTACCAGCAACCTTGTATCCTTCTGGCTGAGTCATGTAGATTTCCTCCTCCAAATCACCGTGTAGGAACGCGGTTTTCACATCAAGTTGAGCTAGCTCCAAATTCAACTGTGCTACCAAGGCCAACAAAATCCTGATGGAGGAATGTTTAACAACTGGAGAAAATACTTCATTGTAATCAATTCCCTCCCTCTGAGCAAAGCCTTTAGCCACCAACCTTGCCTTGTAGCGAACATCTTCTTTATGAGGAAATCCTTCTTTCTTTGCAAATACCCATTTGCACCCAATTGGCTTCTTATCTTCCGGTAGTTGTGCGAGCTTCCACGTATTGTTCTTCTTCAGAGATTGCATCTCTTCTTCCATTGCACCTGCCCAGCTTCCCCTTTCTGGACTTAGAATAGCTTCTGTGTAAATGGATGGAATGTCATCAACAACTGGAAGTGCATAGGCTATCATATCAGCGAAACGAGTAGGCTTTTGAATTTCTCGTCTCTGCCTTCTAACTGCAATTGGCGCCGATTGCTGTTGAGGTTCTTGGGTAGAAACCTCTTCATCATCTGACTCTTCTTCTGCCATAGGAGAGTCACTGGTGGTGCTTCGTGCTGGAATCACCACTGTTTGCTCAAACTCCACCTGCTTCGGAGTACACTCCACCTGCTGCAGAGTACTATCAGCTCCTTGATTTACCTTGTTCAAAATGGCAGATTCATCAAAGGTAACATCTCTGCTGATAATCGTCTTCTTTGCCTCCAGACACCATAAACGGTATCCCTTCACTCCATGATTGAAGCCCATGAAAAGAGCCTTCTTTGCCCGTGGATCCAACTTTGATTCAATCACATGATAATATGCAATAGAACCAAAAACATGCAAAGAATCATAATCAGTTGCAGGTTTTCCAGACCATACCTCCAACGGAGTTTTGCCATCTATAGCAGATGATGGCAACCGATTGACGATATGTTGAGCGTACGTCACAGCCTCAGCCCAAAATTTTCTATCTAACCCAGCATTAGACAGCATACAACAAACTTTCTCCATAAGTGTCTTGTTCATACGCTCTGACACGTCATTCTGCTGTGGTGTCTTTCTAACAGTGAAGTGTCGAACTATGCCACAGTCTTGGCATACCTTCAGGAATGGATCATTCTTGTATTCTCCTCCATTATCTATTCGGAGAACCTTAATCTTCCTTCCTGTTTGGTTTTCAACTTGTGCTTTCCTCTTAAGGAAAATGTCAAGCACATCATCTTTATTCTTTATTGTATACGCCCAAACTCTTCTTGAGAAATCATCAACAAAGGTGACAAAATAATGTCTACCTCCAATGGATGGAGTCTTGGCAGGTCCCCACACATCTGAATGCACATAATCCAGAATACCCCTGGTATTATGAATTGCAGTGCCAAATTTCACTCTTCGTTGTTTTCCAAGAACACAATGTTCACAAAATTCAAGTTTGCAAGCCTTAGTACCTTTCAAGAGTCCTTGCTTGGCAAGAATTTGCAAGGACTTTTCTCCAGCATGTCCCAACCTCATACATATGCCACAGCTTCGTTGCCTCAGCATCCTTCTTTGTGCTAGAAGTTGCTGTCGCTACTGCCCCCACCACTGTATTACCTTGGTAGTAATACAGATTGTTTTTCCTCGTACCTTTCAACATCACCAGTGCTTCTGAAGTTGCTTTAAGAACTCCATCTCGCATCGTCACAACTAGGCCTTTAGATTCTAAGGCTCCCAAAGAGATGAGATTCTTCTTCAACTTTGGTACGTACCGCACATCCCGTAAAATTCTGGTGGATCCATCATGATTTCTCAACTTGATTGATCCTATCCCAGTTGTTTTACATGGATTATCATTACCCATGTAAACAACCCCACCAACAAGTTCCTGGAATTCAAAGAAAAATTTCCGAATAGGACACATATGATAGGTACAACCTGAATCCAATATCCACTCATCTGGATGTAATGATGCTGAAGGTGAGACAGTCAAAGAGATATCTGACTCCGCATCACTTTTGCATTCTGCAACATTTGCATCTTGCGGAGTCTTCCCTTTCTTTTTCAGCTTTGGACAGTCTTTTTTCTAGTGCCCTTTCTCACGACAGAAAGCACACTCGTCTTTGGCAACGGCTCGGCCTTTGGACTTAGACCTTTCTCTTCTTCCTTTTGTCTGGCTTTGTTGACGACCTCTTGCCACCAATGCTTCTTCTGATGGCGTTGATTTGTTTTTTTATCTTATCCTGCTTTCTTAATTCATGACTATACAAAGCAGAACAAACAGCATCTAACGACACATTCTCTTTCCCATGAAGTAATGTAGTTTCCAAATGTTCAAATTCATCGGGAAGAGAAGATAACAACATCAAAGCCAGATCCTCATCCTCAAATTTCACATCTAAATTCAGCAGGTCTGCTACTAATTGATTAAACATAGTGATGTGTTCATTCATAGTAGTACCTGGTCGGTAGTCAAATCGGAACAGTCTTTTTTTCATGAGTAGCTTGTTCTGACCACTCTTTTTCAGAAACTTGTCCTCCAACGCCTTCCACAGTTTGTGTGCAGAAGTTTCACTCTTGAAGGCATACTTCTGCTCTCTGGACAGACATGATCGAATAGTTCCGCATGCCAACCGATTGATGATACTCCAGTCTTTATCCTCTATCTCTTCTGGTTTCTTTCCTTCAATGGCAATATCAAGACCCTGTTGGAAAAGAGAGTCCAAGACCTCCCCTTGCCACATACCGAAATGGCCAGTACCATCAAATATTTCCACCGCCAATTTCAAACTGCACACCGGGAACCTCGACCATGATGATGAGGAGCCCGATACCCCCAATGGAATATTTGAGATCACACCCTTCGCTTCTTGATCTTTAGTTGCCATTACAGACTCAATATATAGTATTCAATATTACAACAAATTTCAAACAGCCCAAGGGCGAACCTTCGGCTCTGATACCACTTGTTGGGAAAATCGGGTATTTTTCCCACTACGACAACACAACTAGTGAAATGCACCAGTTCAGAACTAATGAAATGGACAGAACACTAACAAAACTACCCGACAAATAATATTGAATATTATACTACAATAGGAAAGAAAGCAGTAAAACAACAATAAAGAGAACAAAACAATAAAAGAGATAAAGAGAGAAACACACCATAAAACTTTGCCACTAGAGTTCAGCCAAGATAGCTTGATCTCCGAACACTTGCTGAATTGCTTGCTTCTATTTATATGTAGAAGAAGATACAAGTTTTGGGATAATTTACATAAGAGGAGGAGAGGTTTATTTATAACTCTCCAATTCCCTATTCATTTCTAAACCCACGATGTGGGATTTCTAATTTAGCCACAAAAGTCAACAGTTTGAACATGAAATAGTGAAGAAGAGCTACTGCAAATATTTTCATCTTCATGTAAGCAAAATGTTTGCCTAAACAAATTCATAGGCCCGCCTGTTATAGAGACAAGAAATCACAAAATCAGTAAAAACAGAGTTAAAGAAGATAGAAAGTGAAAATCTTGGTTGTGAAGTGATGTTGTTTACATTAAAAGCTATAAACTTGAAAGGTGATTATGGTTGAAAGATCCAATTCTTGAGCCATTTTTGGGGTCGAAAATCATTGGCATCATCTCCCCATATGTATGGCATCCTTCTCATTGCATAAGAATCGTAATAAACTCCATCCCCCTTTTTCACTCTGAAGCCATCAGGATGAATGTCTCTGCCTCTGCAGATCTCCCATTCTGACATTCAAGTAATACAAAGTCACTAGAACTGCTTTTTCTACATGTACATTGCAAAATTAGAGCTGATGGTACCAAAATCTTGAAATTTGAAGCAAAGCTCAAATGATATGTTTGCATTGATTGATCAAATATTCTTAAGTCCTATGAGTGTGATGCTACATAATATTCATTGCATCCAGTGGTTATATCTTGTGGTTGTTATATGTCAATTCTATTTATTGTTAGGAGATTCATAATTTCTAGGATGAAGGATTGAAATCTGAACAGCATCTTATGCTTGGGAGGACGTTCACCTAAACTGTTTATGTAATAACTATGAGTTGAATAAAACCTCACTATCTTAGTAAGTTTGAAAATTTTGCAACCTTTTGAAATTTTTAAATGATTTGATGTATGTTGAAAGCCGGTTAATAATAAAAATTTCCAAGTTTTACTGACTGAGTTATGTCAATTTATCATACAAAAAGGATGACCAAAACGAAGTCCAAGAAATTAGTGAAGGCTATTACCACAGGGACAACAGGCTAGATTGTGTGTGGAGCATTCGTGGCACGTGCATTGCATTGCATCCATTCGGAACGCTGATTCTATGTTACGGAGCGATGTTCGCTGACTCCATGTTACAGAGCGATGCCCGCTGACTCCACGTTATGGAGCGATGTCCGATGACTCCATGTTACAGAGCGATGTCCAGCGATGAGTAGGACCCGGGACATGCATAGCATATCATGGAAAGTAAGGAGAATATCGTGTAGGATAATGATGTTGTTGCTTGTGACACGATAGTGAGAAAGAGCATGCATCATGAAATTGCGCATTGCATTTGATTGGACGAGTGTGTGTTTATGTTATGCTTCAGTTATTGTTGTTCTTTATGTATTTATATATTTGTTGTTATTTTCTTTACATGCTTATGTATTTTGTAAGTATGGTTCCTTTCTGAGAAAAGACGGGTAACCTACGGATGATTTCTTAATCACTCACCCCTACTACTCCCTCCACAGATGAGCCTCATTTCGATTATATCTTCGTAGAGGACGAGTCAGACTGCACGAGCTGAGACGAGTGAGCTTTGCGAGACATTTCGGGGATTTGATGGATTTTATATTTATCTCATTTTTTATCAGACTTTTAGAATTTCAATTGACATGTTGGGCTTCGTCAGCCCTAAATATTTTATTTATTTTCGTATTGGGATTATTTATAAATTGAGTTTGACTTTTTAATTATCGTTTCTGCAAAAAATTTCTACGTTATTTCTGACGTGTAAGAAGTTTGACGACGCCTTGTAGTTCTCGTAGTAAACTACGGCGGGTGCACTGTTTCCGATAATAGGATTCGGGAGCGGGACGCTGCAATTACCCTGTTGGATATAAGTTGATTTTTTCTCGGTCAAATATAACTCAGATGGAATAATTAACAGGCAAACAGCTAGGTTAGTAGCTAGATGTTTTACTCAAACTTATGGAATAGATTACATGATAACCTTTATACCAGTAGCCAAGCTAAATACTATTAGAGTAATGTTCTCATTATCTATGAATCTCAGAGTGGGAGTTATATGAGTTAAACATTAAAAATACATTTTTGAATGAGTAATTTCAAAAAAAGAAACTAATATGCAAATTCCACCTGGGTTCAAAAATGAAACTAAGAATGACTTAGTATGTAAACTTCACAGATCACTCTATACGGTTTAAAACAGTCATCTAAACCTAGTTCAAAAGATTCACTAAACAATGAAGGAACAGGGGTACGATCAATGCCATAATGATCATACCATATTCATTCATAGGACTACAGAAGCTAAGGTTACATTTTAATAGTTTATGTAGTTGATATAATTATTATAGACTATAATATACAAGGCATAAAACAAACTAAGGACAAATTGTCAAAACAATATGAAGTTAAATACTTAGGCAAATTAAGATGCTTTTTTGGCATGAAAGTACCCAAAAATAAAGAAAGGATGGGTATTTCTCAAAGAAAATATACTATTGATTTGCTTACTGAAACATGGATGTTATGGTGTTAACTAGCTTCCTCTCTACAGAATCTGGACATAAACTAGTAGATTATGGGATGAAACACCTGTAGGTAAGTTAAAGTTTCAAAAATTAATAGGTAAACTAATCTACTTGCCTCACACAAGAAATGATATTTGTTATGCATCTAGCTATGTTAGTCAACTAATCTACTTGTCTCAAATTGCCTATACTTATCTTTTATGACTTCTAAATACATTTGTGATGTTGAATCATCTGTTCCTTTCATTAGTGCATGCGAAGACTGATGAGTCATCCATTTTGGTGGATTGCAATAGTACAATGGAGATATTTTAGACATTTAGCCACAATGTTCGTGCAAATAGTAAGGGTTTTTATCTGAAGTTTGTCTTTCAGCTTTGACATCAAAATTTTCTGATTAAATGAGTATTTTTTATGCCATAAGAAAACAACATAAAGGAGTGCATTTTGCTCCCATGATGACATTAGAACCTTGTTTGCTTAGAATTTGATGTGATGCTGGTTTGGAGAAAACAAACAAATTTTAGTTTCATCATCTCTTTTGGTCTGGGCCAAAAGTGTTCAATTCTTGAAAAAGGTGTCGTAGGGAAACATAAGTTAAGGCCGGATAGACTATATTAGTCATCTGACCCTTTCCGGGACCACATATAGGTCTGATGCTTCCGTAGGTTGTGCTGGCCTCTTGTCTCTTTAGCCGCCTGAGTTTCTTTGTCTCAAGAACTAACTTCTTGACAGCTTAAGGAAATATTTCCATGTTGTAGATATTACAATCAAGCTGGTTAGCTAAGTTTTCGGTTTCAACCCTGATTCCCGGGATGAGATCTTCTCACCCCATTTTTCCTCATCCCACTCATGACCGCGCGACACGTGGCATCAGGGTGGGGTGGTGAGGCTAGATGCGGGTGACCCTCATCTAGCCTCACCACCCATTCTTGCTGCCACGTGTCGTGCGGTAACGTGTGCGGTGAGGAAAAGTGAGAGAGAAGATCATATCCCCTGATTCCCCCAGATCTACAGGTTGGCATAATTAACATGCACGAGCTTGACTTTGATGCCCTGAAGGCTTTTCTCATTGAAGTGTGTTTCTTCTAATGTATGATTGGTATAACCTTCAAATTATGAAAATGCGTTAGCTGTTGTCATTTCCAATTGATTTAAAGACACATTTTTACAAAATGACTAAACCTTCTTATATTTTGAAGTATCAAGAGAACGACACAACTTGACGCAATTTTCATGGTAACTTATTTGAAAATTGAAAACAGTCTCTGTATGTTTATAACACATGGGTCAGTTGCACACGCCCGACCTCCGTCCCCCAACTCCAGGTCCCCCTCAACCAAAGTTATGATAAGAACAGTCGTCCAAGACACCTGAAAGTTATATCACTCCTTCATAGGTTTAGTTGCATTTTCCCACTTTCATCAAACGATTTAGTGATCTGTTTACTACCAAAGGGTGAAAGCTTAAGCCAAACATACTTTCCGCTACTTACCTTTTACCGTCCAGGGTGCAAATCGTCATTCTGCTTTGCAATCACGAGATGAAATTCGTAAAGCATTAGTAGTTACAAAGCAGGAAGATTAGTACATAATTGTCTTCAAAGACAACCAGAGAATCATGTCATCTGCATTTTCTGGTCTAACAAAATAAGTCACCAACGGTTTATCTGAAGCACTAAATAATGAAAGTTATGCAGATCACGATTATGCAAGGACATATTCTACTATCAGAATAACTACATGAGACCACCCTTAACACTGCTGCAATTTTGAATAGCATGTATGATCAAAGAGTGAAATCCCCAATCCATGCAAACTAACTTAGAATATTTAGTTCCCAAAATGCCATGCCCAAAGAAGCTACATATAACAGATAGTGACATTTTCATCCGTGATGGTGGTAGCATCACTGCTGCTGTTACTGTAAGTGTTGACAGACTTATGGCCGGAGTTCTCTGCAATTGATATGGTGAGATCAGTGTTCAAGTGCTGGTAGTTCTGTGAGGTCTTTGGCATGTCACAAGAGCTCGGCGTGCCAGCAGATACCGTTGTAGGGGTATCATTCATTTTAGAAAGAACACTACTCCTTTTAGCCCCTCTATGGATGTGAGTTTCGCAGTATCTCTTATTAGTAATCGCCTTCTTCTTGCATTGCCATCTCTTACCATCGGTTCTTTGGCATCTCAGGGTTTCAGTCCCTTTGCCAGCTTCGTTATCGAAGTTAAAGCTCGTACCTGGTAAAACATAACTTAGAAATCAATTCCGCTTTTCGCTTTTAAATTACTAAAACAACAATTTGTATTGGTATCAGATTCAACAATAAGTATGCAGTCATATTCCCAAGTGCAAACTTATCGACATGATGCAGAAATTTCACCTCTTACAACTGATTGACTATATACTCAGAGCTCAAACCAATCCGTATGCTCTAAAAAAAGAAGGTGAATAGGTCACAAAGCAGAACAAATAGAGATGGCAAGTCGATTCATCACCTGGAAAATTTTCGCCATCTATAGTATTAAACCAGGAATTTGGTGCTGTGTCCATATGAAGTAACAACAAACACTAACCACAGTTAATGATCCTGCAGTCTGTGCAAGAACTTTTATTCTATCCTGATACCTGAGCCCTATTTATGACACTAGTGTCTGATTATTTGCATGGACACACCTAAAATCGAAGATGATGGGGGTAAAAGTTACCCCAAAGCCATGTCAGGTCAAGAAGTGGTCAACGTTGCTGAGTCAACCTCGGCACCTCGAGGTCAGCCTGGCCCAACAGTGCTTCGAGGTCAGCTTGGCCAACTCGGCCTGCCAGTAAATCAAGGCTAAGTCTTAAGCTCGGCCACCGCATAACTAAACAATCCCGGGTCCGCAACTCTACAAGATTTTACCTTTCCCTGATGACTCGGCCACTGAGGTCAGCCTCTGAGCTCTGCCAGTGAAACAAAGTTTTTACTGAAAGCTACCTTTGAGCTCAGCTTGGACACATCAGTAGGTTCCTGCCAAGTGCCCAACAAAGCATGGTGTTACAACAGCTGGCGCCACATGGCAAACATGCAGGTGCACACCTCGCCACTGCTGGCACAACATGTGTCACAAGCTCAACAGCAAATACATGTATTGGCTGCCTTGAGCACATAAAAACAACCAAAGAAAGAGAAAGAAGAACAAGTCAAAAAACGAGACAGAAAACAGTTACAGAGAATTCACCATCCACTTCACCGTATAGACAGGGGAAGACCAGATTTTTACCATAAACTAAAACCTTCAAACTCATATATAACATCATAAAAATACTCAGAACTGACTTGAGCGTAGGAGGGTTTTTGTTGGAGTCAATAGTCATAATTGAGCCATCATTGAGGCCATTAAATGGCCATAATGGAGGAGAAGACCGGTTGGGTCAATGGCCATTAAGGCCTATTGACTAGCTATGATATAATAGCCATATTGATGAGGGGCACCATTCTTGGAGTCAAAGCATTTACCACCATTGTAAATACATAGCTTGATTGTAGAGGCGTGATTATAGGAGTAGTGTTAGCCTTGTAATATTGAGACTTTATTGTGTATATTTCGGTTATGGCCAGCCGGCTAGGAGGCTTTTAGTGCACTTTATGGTGCTTTATTTTTGTAGTAATGAGGGTATCTTGTGTTTAGTATAGTAGTTGACCAATGTTGTATAAGTATACCTTGTAAAGCACATTCTCAAGAGTAATGGAAAAGTGATTTTTTTCTTCATACCTTGCTCGGCCAATTGTTTCATGGTATCAGAGCATTCACCTTAAAAACAAGTCCAAATATCCCTCTCATCCCTACCGAGATGAGCTCACCATCACACCTATCCTCAAATGCCGCCACAATGGCGGCAGCCCCCTCTACCGCCGCCCCACTGGCGGCGGCCAGCCCTTCGGCCAGCCCCACCGCCGCCACTCAGGTGGCATCTCCCAATGATTCTAATCTACACCAAACACTAAATGAAAGCTCTTCCCTTCAAATCACTAATCATAGATTGAATGGAAAGAATTTTCTCTTATGGTCTCAGTCAGTTCTAATGGTCCTACGGGGCAAAGGGAAACTGGCATTCATATCTGGCCAGGCAGTGAAGCCGGAGATGAATGATCCGCGCTATCAAGTCTGGGAGCTCAACAACTCCCTTGTGATGTCATGGCTCATCAACTCTATGGAGCCTCACATTAGCCGTACCTATTTGTTTCTACGAACTGCTAAAGCTATTTGGGATGCTGTTCATGAACACTACTTTGATCTCGAAAATGCTTGCCAAGTTTTCGAGATCAAGAACAAACTTAAAGAAATACGCCAGGAGAATATGAGTATTACTGAATACTACAACACATTGCAATCTTTGTGGCAGGAACTTGACTTGCACTATGAGGCTGACTGGGGAGACCTTGAAGGAAATGTAAAGTTCAAGGAGCACCTTGAAAAAGAACGATTATATGATTTCCTTGCTGGGATCAACAAGGAACTTGATGAAGTACGAGGCCGGATACTAGGAAGGCGACCACTTCCCTCACTAAGTGAAGCATTTGCTGAAGTCCGGAGAGAGGAGAGTAGACGTCGAGTCATGCTTAGAGAAAGAAGGGACACGCCATCTTTTGTCCCTTCGGAGCGGCCAGGCGATGCATCTGCATTCGCCATCAGAAACACTCGACCTCGTACAGGTAACCGTCCTCGATGCTCTCATTGCAATAAACTGGGACATACTCAAGACAGGTGCTGGAATCTGCATGGTAAGCCCTCAGATTCAAAAGGTAAGAAAACACAGATCCATTGCCGTGGCCTTGCAGCAATCGCAGAAGGGCAGCCTCCAACGGTGCCGATCAAGTTGTGCTACACAAGGCACAACTTGAACAATTGATCTCGCTCCTCCAAGTCAAGGCCGAAGGTGGCGCCCCAAACCATACCAACACACATCAAGGTACGGTTAATTTTGTGGAAGCCTCACCCTGGATCCTAGATACCGGGGCTACTGATCATATGACAGGTACTCTATCTTTGTTTACAACATATGTTCCGAGTTCTGAAATTCTGAGGGTGAAAGTAGCAGATGGGACCTTTGCACTAGTTGTGGGAAAGGATCTGTAAAATTGTCTTATGCACTTACTCTCCAATCAGTACTCTATGTTCCCAAGTTGAAGTGTAATTTGATTGCTATTAGCAAGCTTACTAAGGATACTAGTTGTGTTGTTAAATTTTCTGCACAATGGTGTGTTTTGCAGGAGCAGGGATCGGGGAGGACGATTGACATTGCTAGAGAAAGAGGTGGCCTTTATCACTTTGAGGATGTCAGCAGCATAGATACAAAGAAATTTGTACTTCACACCTCCACCCCTACAACCCCTCTTAGTGTCGAAAATGCTTCTAGACCAATGGATGTACTCTTACTTCATCAAAGACTGGGACATCCCAGTCTTCGTTATCTTAAACAATTATTTCCTTTGAATAAACAATTGTCCACTCTTCATTGTGATGCATGTGTCTTTGTTAAACAAGTCAGACATAATTACCCATCTAAACAGCATGTCAAATCTGCTCCTTTTCATCTTGTGCATAGTGATTTTTGGGGACCCTCTCGCATAAAAAACATTTCGGGGGCCAGATGGTTTGTTACATTCATTAATGATCATACAAGGGTTTGTTGGGTATACCTTCTTAAAGACAAAACTGAAGTCACAAACGTGTTTCAAAATTTCCACTCTATGATAAAGACTCAGTTTCAAACCACTATTAAAGTTCTTCGAACAGATAATGGTACTGAGTACTTCAACAAAACTCGGAATGTCTACTTAGCCTACGAGGGTATTATTCATCAAAGTTCTTGTCCAGATACACCTCAACAGAATGGTGTAGCTGAACAGAAAAACCGTCATCTTCTAGAAGTTGCCCGGGCTCTGATGTTTACTATGCACGTTCCGACTTACTTATGGGGGGAGGCCGTTCTTACTGCATGTCATTTAATCAATCGACTTCCTTCTAAAACTCTTCAGTTTAAAACCCCCATTTCCATTCTCTATGAAACATATCCTCTGTTCCGGGGCAGTGCATCTCTCCCACTCAAAGTGTTTGGTTGTGTCGCCTTTGTTCACCATCATGACTCATCTATCTCTAAACTAGAACCTCGATCTCAAAAATGTGTGTTTGTTGGCTATTCATCTACTCAACGGGGTTATAAATGTTATTCTCCTACACAAAAACGTTTCTTCGTCACCATGGATGTATCTTTCCGGGAAACTGAATCCTATTTTCCCTCACCGCCAACAACTTTAACAAATTCTGACTGACATCTTTCTTTTGAACCAAATACAAATGAACCACTACCAGGTCCACTTTTACCCGACAGTGGTTCAGGGGGAGAATCTCAGCCTAATTCCAACTTGCTGTCTTCAGCCACACCTTCACCGTCTTCAGCCACACCTTTGGCTTCCGAACCTTCGGCCAGCCCATAGAACCCACCATCTTCGTCACCTAGTCCAATACGCCGACCTACACCACCAAATATAATCATATACTCACGAAAAAACAAACTCAAATTGATAAAGACACTGATATTTTTCCAGAATGCCAATCTCTGGAGCCGGTTCCTGCCCCTTGCAGTGAGGGGGATGATGTTCTAGAGGCTTCAACTGATTTGGACCTACCAATAGCTTTGAGAAAAGGGAAAAGAGTATGTCACCAGCATCCCATTTCTAATTTCGTTTCGAACAGTAAGTTATCAACCAGTTTTTCGGCGTTTAATGCGAAGGTATCTAACATACAAATTCCTAAGAATATTGATGAGGCACTCGCAGATAAGGATTGGAAGGCGGCGGTACAGGAGGAGTTGAGGGCATTAGAGGAAAACCATACTTGGAATGTCGTGAAACTACCTCAAGGAAAGAAGCCAGTGGGGTGCAAATGGGTGTTCTCAGTGAAATTCAATGCAGATGGAAGTGTCAGTAGATACAAGGCTCGATTGGTCGCTAAGGGCTTTACCCAGGTATCTGGTATAGATTATAATGAAACATTTGCTCCCGTGGCCAAGTTTAACACTGTAAGAATTCTCCTCTCCTTAGCAGCATGTCTTGATTGGCCACTTCAGCAGTTAGATGTTAAAAACGCGTTTTTAAACGGCGATCTTCATGAGGAAGTATATATGGACTTACCACCCGGATATACTAAAGAAAGAAATATGGTGTGTAGATTGAAAAAAATCATTGTACGGACTAAAACAATCACCAAGAGAATGGTTTGGAAAGTTCACTCAAGCCGTTAAAACCCAAGGATTCGAACAGTCTCAGGTTGATCACACAATGTTTTATAAGCATACTTTGAAAGGGACTCGTGCTATTTTAATCGTTTATGTTGATGATATTATACTAACAGGAGATACATATGATGAGATTGACTCACTAAAGAAGTATCTAAGCAGTAGGTTTGAAATGAAGGATCTGGGTTCGTTGAGATACTTTCTGGGCATGGAAGTTGCGCGCAACTCCTCAGGTATATCTATTTCTCAAAGAAAGTATGTGTTGGACTTGTTGCATGAAACAGGAATGTTAGGATGCCGACCAGCGGCCACTCCTATAGAGCCGAGCTTGAAATTGGATCTTAATAGAGGTGAAGAGGTGAACCGGGAAAGGTATCAACGTCTTGTTGGTAAACTAATTTACTTATCACACTCGTCCAGATATTGCTTTTGCTGTAAGTATGGTAAGTCAATTTATGCATTCTCCAAGAACTCAACATTATGAAGATGTGATTCGAATCCTAAGGTACCTAAAGGGGACTCCTGGTAAGGGTTTGTTCTTTGGAAAAAGGGGAGATAGGAGCCTTAAAGTGTATACGGACGCGGACTGGGCAGGTTCATTAATTGACAGAAGGTCTACCTCGGGATATTGCACGTATGTCTGGGGAAATTTAGTCACTTGGCGAAGCAAAAAGCAAGCAGTGGTAGCCCGAAGTAGTGCGGAGGCCGAATTCCGAGCACTTGCACATGGTATATGTGAAGGATTGTGGATAAAAAAGGTATTGAAAGAATTACATGTTATGTTTAATGGCTCAATAACTCTTTATTGTGATAATAAAGCAGCGGTGAGCATCGCCCACAATCCAGTGCATCATGATCGCACTAAGCATGTTGAAGTGGATCGTCACTTCATTCGAGAAAAAATTGATGATGGAAGTTTTAGCATGATTTACATTCCCACCAAACAACAAGTTGCGGATGTCTTGACGAAAGGTTTGCATAGGCCGGCATTTGAAGAGTTGATCAGCAAGCTTGGCATGAACAATATCTACATTCCAGCTTGAGGGGGAGTGTTGGAGTCAACAGTCATAATTGAGCCATCATTGAGGCCATTAAATGGCCATAATGGAGGAGAAGACCGGTAGGGTCAATGGCCATTAAGGCCTATTGACTAGCTATGATATAATAGTCATATTGATGAGGGGCACCATTCTTGCAGTCAAAGCATTTACCACCATTGTAAATACATAGCTTGATTGTAGAGGCGTGATTATAGGAGTAGTGTTAGCCTTGTAATATTGAGACTTTATTGTGTATATTTCGGTTATGGCCAGCCGGCTAGGAGGCTTTTAGTGCACTTTATGGTGCTTTATTTTTGTAGTAATGAGGGTATCTTGTATTTAGTATAGTAGTTGACCAATGTTGTATAAGTATACCTTGTAAAGCACATTCTCAAGAGTAATGAAAAAGTGATCTTTTTCTTCATACCTTGCTCGGCCAATTGTTTCAGTTTTTCCTGAGACCATAGTTCCCAAGACCTCTAATGGTGTTCTTTGCGCAGGTCAGCAAGGAGATATGTCTCCGTACATTGACAGAAGAGTAACGACGTTTTCTATTCGGAGCATCTCTGATTCTTGGTGAAGACCTGACTTCATCATTTAGCTCTAAAAGGAGGGCCTGAACCTCCGTCGTTTGAATATTTTTGTAAAATACCAATACACATACATCGGAATGGGTAGAGCTCCACAAGATGGGTTGGGGAGTCCTCCAACCCACAGAGACGCAGAAGTACACGTTCTGGCCCCTTGGAGCAGGTCTCCAGAGAGCCAGAATTGCATATGCATAACGCTCCAAGAGTTACAGACGAGGAGGGTGAAAAGGTAATGAAATATGTGGCTGAGAATCTAGGAGTATTTGAGGCGATGGTAGAACGGCTTAAGGGCAAACGCCCAGATGTTGAGGCTATGAAAGAAGACCTTCCCACTTTTTTCAACCCGGCCTCACGGGGGATTCATGGCTGATGCCTGGCGGGATAGTGTCAGGGCCTCGACAGCAAAATCTGTGCCACTGGCTAAACACCATCTAGGTGTAAAGCCACGGTCTTTTACGAGCAAACCATGTGAAATAGTGGCACGCAACGTGCGAGAAAGCCACAACGATGTGCCCCGGACACGAATATGCACGTGTGGCATAGGAAAGTCTTTTTCTTGGGACATCGTTGAGTACATGGCGCCAGACAGTTTCAAGGTGCCAAAGATGGATACATATGATTACACGTCTGATCCCACAGATCATCTCTTTCAATTCAAGACTGCCATGAGCTTAAAAAAAATGTCATAGATCCGTTACGCTACAAGACATTTCCCAAGTACTTGTGGGGGAAGGCCAGGAGGTGGTTTCAAGAACTTCCACCTCAGTCAGTTGGATATTTCCAGCAATTGGCAAAAAAGTTTACATCACAGCTTGTTTCAAGTGCGCCATTTGTCAAGAACTCCTCGCATCTGATGACCTTGAGACAAGGCCTCGAAGAACCTGTTCTTAAATATATGCAGCACTTTTCTGACAAGTTATTGCAGGTCGGTGACAGGAATGAAGGAGTCATGGATGTTGCTTTCATAAATGGCCTTCGGGCAAGACGCCTCTTTTCCCAACTAACCGAGGAGGAACCCAAGTCATTGAGAGAATGCTTGGAGAAGACGCATCAGTTTGCCATAGGAGAAGAGACTATTCAGATAAAAAAGAGAAACCGAGCTCCCGACCTAACCCAATTAGGGAAGGTTGGCGTGAGGTCAGAGAACGAGATCGGCGCAGTGTGTTCGATTGTGTGGGGGGCGAGGTAAAGAAGGGTGAGAAGGCCTGCCCCTTTTAGCCTCCAAAGATAGAATCTTGTCTGTTATGGAGAAGGATGGGTTGCGGGTAGACCCAGAACCCTTATATGGGCCAACGGATAAAAGAGATCCCAAATTATATTGTCGGCATCATCGTGACATCGGACATGATACTGAGGACTGCAGGCAATTGGCACAGGCTATACGACAGCTCATAGAGCAGGGTCACTTAAAACAATTTTATGACCCTCGTTCTCGCCTACACAATCGTTTGGATTTCCGCTGAAATCCACAACAAGACAGATGCCGACCAGAGGAGCCACACCGACAGCAAAGGCCTGATGATGATGAAGACCATGAAGGACATAGGGTTGTAGGTCGGCCACAGGTCAATACCATCATGTACACAATTGTTGGTGGCGCAGCTCGGAGTAATCAGGGTGAGTCCAGCTCGGCCGGACCTTATCTGGCACACCTGCCAAAAAGGTCAGGTTAACTAATGAGCTGACCTATGGTCCCGAGAATCCTATTCCCTGGGATCAAATACCTATGCATACATTTGGCTCCCAACAACATAGTTGACGTCCGCTGCGTGTACGTAGACACCGGGAACACAGTAAATGTGATGTATTATAATGTCTATCAACAGTTAGGTCTACAAGCATCTCAAATGAGGCCAGTCTCAACTCCCTTGTACAGATTCACAGGCGCAGCTGTGCAGCCGGCAGGACTAGTCACGCTCAGCGTCAGGTTTGGAAGGCCTCCTGCTTATTGCTGCTTATGGCTGGATTTTGTTGTGATAAAAGAACAGCGTACAACATCCTTTTAGGAAGGCCGGCCTTGGTTGTATTGGAAGCAGTTGTATCACCTCTGCACCCCATCCCCTACAGGGGTGGTAACAATTCGAGGTGATCTACAAGTTGCCTAAAGTTGCCATATTGTTGCCACTCAAGGAAGCAACACGGTGCAGCAAGTCAGTATCGATGATCTAGTACCCTCAACTAAGGAGAGACTGCAATCAGATGATGTCGTCCAAGATTTCGCTCGTGACCCTCTTAGACCTGAAAATACTATCAAGATTGAACTTGGATGCCTGCCGAGCTCTAGAACAACTTCAAGATCTGCTGACAAAGTTTGCAGTAATCTTTGTCTGGACTGCCGAAGATTTGCCAGGAATCCCGCAAATTTGGATGAGCACAGACTGGAGATTACCCCCGTATAAAGCCTGTTAAACAGAAGAAAAGGAATTGCTCCAGAAAGAATTCAAGTAATTGCCAAGGAGGCCAGGAAGCTCCTCGCTGCAAAATTTATTGTTGAGGTTCTTTATCCAGCTTGGTTGGCCAACCCAGTGGTAGTCCCTAAGCCAGACCAAACTTGGAGGATGTGCATTGTTTATCCAGATCTCAATAAGGCATGTCCGAAAGATTGTTATCAACTACCAAAGATTGATAGATTGGTAGATTCAACTTTAGATCATGAGAGGTTTGATTTCCTAGATGCCTTCAAAGGATATCACCAAATTGTCATGGCCAAAGAAGATCAGAAGAGAATATCTTTCATTACGGATTATGGCACCTATTGTTATATCAGCATGTCATTTGGATTGAAGAACCCAGGGGCAATGTATCAATGATTAGTTAATGCTCTGTTCAGTGAGCAAATTGGGCAAATAATGGAGGTGTACATAGATGACATGCTTATTACGAGCATATCTCTTGATCAGTATATACAAAATTTAAGATAAGTTTTCGTTATCTTAAGAGATTCGCGCATGAGGCTGAACCAAAAGAAATGTATCTTTGGGGTATGCATTGGGAAGTTCTTAGGGTACATAGTCTCTAAAGACGAGGTGCAGGCCGACCCCACCAAGATAAAAGCCTTACAAACCATGCATCCACCGCGGAACATCAAAGAAGTTCAGCTGCTAATAGGCAGAATAGCTGCACTGAGCAGATTCATATATAAGTCCGCTGAGAGTTCCACCCCTTTCTTTCAAGTTTTAAAGAAGAAAACCGCTTTCTAGCGGAATGAGCAGTGTCAGCGAGCTTTTGAGGATTCAAAGTCTTATCTGGCCGAGGTGCCAACGCTGACCTCACCTCGGCCAAGTGAGGTGCTATATATATACCTGACGACGTGTCATGAGGCACTATGTGCAGTTCTGCTCAGGGAGCAGAATATTGTACAGAAACCAATTTACTTTGTCAGTAAGCTATTGCATGGATCTGAGGTGCAATACTCCCATACTTAGAAAGTTATCTTACCACTCGTTGTGGACGCAAGAAAATTCAGGCCATACTTGCAGGCACATCCCATCATGGTGGTTACTGATCAGCCATTGAAGCAAATCTTAATGCGGCCAGACACATCATGTCGGGACGCAAAGTAGGCTATAAAACTTGTTGAGTATGATATTGAATAAGAGCCACGGACCTCAGTCAAGGCACAAGCCTTGGCTGACTACCTTGCTGAAGGGATATCAATAGAGGATGAGCCCCCACCAGAGAACGACTGGATTATATACGCGGATGGATCCTCTTCTCGAGAAGGATGTCGGGCAGGTGTCCTAATAATTAGTCCAAAGAAATAGGAATTCGAATGTGTGCTCTGTTTTGACTTCGAATCTACCAACAATGAATCCGAATACGAAGCACTAATTGTAGGGTTAAGCCTTGCCAAGAAACTTGGAGCTCGTCGAGTTGCCTCACGTAGTGATTTCCAGCTCGTTGTCTCCCAAGTCAATGGAGATTACGAAGATAAGGAAGACAACATGAAACGATATTTCGCCAAGGTACATCAGCTTAGGGGAATGTTTGAGCACTTCAGTATCAAGCACATTCCTAGGTCGGCCAACAAACGAGCTGATGCGTTATCTCGTTTGGCCTCGTCCACCACAGCTGCGTTGGGAAAGAAGATAGTTGTGGAGCTGGTAAGACGCCGCGCATACGACGCAAATGAGGTGCTCCAGACCAGCTACCATGGTACATGGATGGACGAAATAGTCAATTTTTTGGAGTGTGGAATTCAACCTACTGATAAGCGCGTAGCCAGAAGGCTATGCCTAAAAGCTTCTAGTCAGATATTTGCTAGTCGCGGTTAACTACTTTACCAAGTGGATTGAAGCTGAGCCACTAGCCAGCATAACTGGAGGTCAAGTAAAGAGTTCTTATGGAAGAATATTATCTGTCGTATTGGTCTGTCAAAAGTGCTTGTCTCGGATAACGGAAGACAATTTGCTGGTGACCCAGTCAGAAGTTGGTGTGCTGAGCCTCATATTGAACAGCGCTTCCCCTCGGTAGCACATCCACAAGCAAACAGACAAGTTGAACTGACTAACAAAACTCTAAAAGAAGGCATCAGAAGACGCTTAAACCGAGTTGGGGCAGGTTAGGTAGATGAGCTCCTCAGCGTTTTATGAGCCTGCCGAACTACACCTTCCAATTCAACAAAGGAAACACATTTTTCCTTAGTCTATGGCACGGAGACCGTTATAACAGCCGAGATCGGATCTCACTCGGGCCGGGTAGACAAATATTCAAGTCAGACTAACGATCAAGAGCTGCGCTTAAATCTAGATGAGCTAGAGGAGAGAAGAGATCAAGCTTACATCCAAATGGCGCAGTATAAGAACTTAATCGCTCAGTACTACAATTCGCGAGTGCGTCCAAGAGCTTATCAGGTCGAAGACTTAGTCCTGCGCATCAACGTAGCAAGTCATGCAGCACCTTCAGGTACCTTTGACTTTAGGTGGGAAGGTCCCTATTGCATTAATGAGGTACGATCTGCGGGGACCTACAAATTGCAGATCTTAGAAGGCAAAACGTTGCCTAGAACTTGGCACTCTGCGTATTTGAAATTCTTTCATGAATGATGTACATACACATTTCTTATATTATACAATTCATCTCATTTTCTCTCATTAAAAAGCTCAACAATTACTCAAACGATCTCAGCAGAGTTGAAAACGCTAAGCATGCCTTAACTACTAAATGGAACAGGTTCCTTATATGATCTCGGTAAGTCCGGGACATATTCCCATTGAGGGACTTAAATTGTGAACAGGTTTCACAATTACCCCAGTAGAGGGTTGAAGAGGTAAAACATGACAGAGTACATGAACCTCAGAAAAACATAGCAGGTCTAGGGAATATTGCTCTTAATTAAGCGTATTAGAAATTTAACCCTTAGCAGAGCTAAGGTTAAAATTAAAAAGCAAGTAACGTTGTTACTATTCAAACTCGGCAGAGCTGAGATTAAAACTTAGTAAAGCCAAGATAAAAAGTTGCCAGAGTCTACATAAACACATGATTGATTAAAACTTTGGCACAGCCAAGGTGGAAGACATCACTTTATTTTTGATTAAGAACTTGACAGAGCCGAAGTGGAGAACTTGTGCGTTTATTCGTGATCAATCTCTCAAAGGTTATCAAGGTAATACTGCCTGCTATTATTCTTAGACAAATTTTAGTTTACTTTGTTACTGAACGAAAAGTTGTCAACAAAATAGCAAGAAATATTTGTCAAATACTCACTAAGGGAAAAATTGAAACACTAAAATGGACAAGAACATAAGAGCTGGAATTTCATTAATATAAGAGCCAAAGATTACATGAACAACACTACTGCTCTACAACCTAGTCTACTCAAAGTTCCCTAAGGTCAGCTCCACCCTTGAATTGCTGAAGTTGCTCATTGAATTCCTCAAAAGCTGAAGGATTGTACAGCTCTGCAATCCGAGGGTCTTGCTTGTCTAAAGTGGGGATCATCTCTGAGCAGACGTCAATGGCCTTTGTCTGGCCAGCCTCCATAACCGAATTCTGCATCATCAAAAGGTTGTCCATGAAGAACTCGGACTGCTTGAACTCAGCAATTGCTTCCATTCGAGCACTTTCAAGACGTTCCTTGAATTGCTGACTCAAGGCAGCCTTGTCCTTCTTTTCCACCTCCAACTCCTGCTGTAAAGACTCAACGTCCGAACGAGCTTGAGTGGATGTAAGCTCTAGATCTGCCACTTTGCTCATCAACTCATCCACCCGTGAGTTAGCGGTTGTCAGCCGGGTGTCAGACTCCTCCTTCCCTTCTCGAAGCGAAGAATTCTTTGATTTCAGGGAGGAGATCTCAGCCTTCAGTTTGGAGACTTCAGCCTTCAAAGGCTCCATTTCTTTGGTCAGCACTTCATAATGCCTAGTAATCTCCATGCATCTCTGACTCTCAACAGCTGCTATCCTCCGCAGCTCTTCTGCTCTTGAGAGGTAATCCAATTCTTGAGCTCGGATCTGCACAGGTTACAACAAGTCAGCCTCAAACACAAACTCAAAACTGGCTAATCCAGATATGATAAAAATACTTACCAGGGCTAAATTGGACTGATAACTAAGGTGCAGCTTCTCCCAGTCCATACATTCAAACTTGCGTCTATCATAAGGAAGGACTGAGGCTTCAATCATCTTTCGGGCAATCCCAGGGTCGAGGGCAGAATCATTGTCTTTGTACTCAATGACCCTATGTCTGGTTACCCTGGGTGGCTCTGCAGATGAAGTCACGGCTTCAGCTAGAGAAGACTCTATACCTATGCGTCTCCTCCGACTTGGCACATTTGCCTCTGCGGCTTCCTCTGACATTGGCTCACTTTCAGCAGTGCTGGAAGAAACGACCAGAGGTCTGGCAGAAGTTCCTTCCTCATTGGAAGGAGACTGCAGCTCAGCTGGACGAGAATGGTCTAAAGGGACAGTAGAAGCTGCAAAAGTTCAAACTAAAGTGATTACATGAAAGAAAAGTATAAAGGAAGAATTCAATTCTACACTGCAGAAAAGTACCTGGATCAAGACTCATGGGGTGCTCCAGGTCAGCTGGAGCTGCTTGCACTTCTTCCCTTGCACTGGGAGCCCTTGTAGGAGCAGGATCTGCAGGAGGCTGACCTCCCTGTCTCCTAGCCCGCTTCCTTGCGGCTAGTTCCCTCATCCGAGCTTCAGTTGTTGTTGTGTTAGATGCTATTGCTCCTACAGTTTACCCACCAGGCGTGTCAGAATTTAACAGCATAACTATCTAAAACAAACAGAAAAGAAAAGGAAGAAAAATAGAGGCGAGAGAAGATGACCAAGACAGGTACCCACAATGACATCTAAACTCGCCTGGCTGAGTGCCAGGAAGCGAGGACCTGACGCCAAATAGTCTAGATCGGCTGCCTCCAGAACCGACTTGTCCACCTTCCGATAGTCAATAACCGCTGGCAAGCTTAAAAGTCTGGATGCTTCCTCGCAGAACTCTCTGCTCAGTCTCAGATTATTAGCTTTGCCAGCCTTCCAGAGCTCAGACTCAGGCAGTCCTACTTTTTTGATAAAGAAAAAATGACCCTTCTAATTTTTTGTAAAGGTAGGGATACTCGTAGCAAAGGTATACTTTTTATTAGGGAATTTCATACTAAAATAATATCATCTCTCGATGGACTTACAGACAAACATACCCCGCAAAGTCCTAAGGTCAAATTAAGCTCCAACTACCCTCAAATAGAGAATAAAGCAGATGACAACCTTTAAGCCACTGGGCATTGATCTGGGGCAATCTACGTTTATAAAATTCAAGAATCTGACGCAAAGGCTCAGGAATGAGAAGGCAAAAATCAGACTTAAAATATTCTTCATAGATTGCTTCATACCCCATAGGGGGGTCGTAAGCAGTTTGGCCTGAAAGAGGCAGAGCAGGGCTGAAAAGGTTGTTGTCAACCCTATGCACCCTGCACAAATGCGCAAGCTCAACAGCACTCAAAGTGCAAGCTGAGCTCTGCACCTGAGCAGAGGGTGGACTATACACAGTCCTAGTAGGTGGATCTGCCATCTATTGGTCGTAACAACAGGGAAAGACCAAGTTTTTATCATAAACTAAAACCTTCATACAAATATATTATATCATAAAAATGTTCATAACTGACTTGAGCGTCGAAAGGTTTTTCCGGAGACTATAGTCCCTGGGACCTTTAACGGTGTTCTTTACGCAGGTTAGCCAGGAGATAGTCTTCGTACATTGACGGAAGAGTGACGACGTTTTCTATTCGGATCATCTCTGATCCAGGGTGAAGACCCGACTTTATCAGAAGAGGTCAGTACTTAAAGGTCAAAAGCGGTGATTAGCAAAAGGTGTGATCAATGCACATTTAGAAAAGTAAAGATGGAAGATTATAAGAAATTATATGCTTGACAACGCGATTCCAAGATCTAATTATTAACGGATTGAAGTACATGGAATAGAATAGAGCTTGCTTTGTCCGAATATTCAAATATCTTTAAGTCATGGGACAGGATAAAGATTCTAGCGAAAGTTGACAATGAAGGCATGCATTTTAGGCAAAGTAGATGAATTGACAATGGAATTTTTGACTACTAATTGTCCTAGTTCATAAGGAGAGACAACACCTAGCTCTCCCTAATTTCTGACGCAATTGCAATGAAGGAAAAGTCAAGTGAGTAATGTGTCTCAAAACATACATTGGTGTGAATGTTAGTGCACAAATAACGAGGGAGACAAAGGATTCTTTCATACCAATGCAACTTCCAAAAACACTCTTTGGAGATGAACCAAATTCAAGAACTACAGGAACATCAGGATTCGTTTCATTTTGTTGATTGCAACGGTTTCTCTGACCTGTAGTTCTCTGGTCAAAGCTGAAAGCTTTACCATTAACATAGCTACTTCCATTTCTGCCGTTATATTGAGAAGCTAGTGCTCCAAGTGATGAACCAACGGCACGTTGATGAACTTGGACGAAGTTGCCTCTTTTTTCATCAGTAATGCTTTTGCAAGAGAAGGAACCGGGACCATTTGGAAAATTCATATTAGAACCCCTACTAAAATCAGAAGATGGAACTCCAAGATGAAGCCCTGTGGAAACTGAAGCCGGCATTTTACTGACCTTTACAATTACTGACCTTTACAGCAACTCTAGGAGAAATTACAGAAGAGCTAAATACACAAGTACCTTTGGCTGCATCATTAGAACCCAGATCAACTTTAGAAACTTCCACATGCTTTCTTGAACGCTGAGAGCCTCTATGCATGTGCCTTTCACAGTACTTCTCGTGAACAAGTGCATCCAGATAACACCTCCATCTCTTACCATCAGTTCTTCTACACCTCCAAGGTTCAGGATCCACATAGCTCTTATTAAAAGAATCCATGCTGCTGCTACGGTGAAAAGGCTGAAAGGAAGTAAGTTGAAAATTTTGAATGAAATCAGGCTTCCAGGATAATCTATTGAAACGTAGTATACACCAATGAACTTCTGTTAGACAACTCAAACATCAATTCAAGCTGCACAGTAATAATCAAACTCACAAGAATCTCAGAAAGCCCTTAATTTCAATCACTTGACACCTATTAATTAATCTGATACTAAATGGAAGGGAAGAACAATATGTAATTTATCCTAGTCAGTTATAGTTTGATCCGTATAATATAGTTGTTCTTGTCCTCGAGTTCCTTGCCAATATACCCCTTCTCAATTTTCTTGATTAATAGAATTTTTGAGTTATACTTCATCTAGCATTCTTTGAACAACTTCTAACAGAAACACAAGTGAAAACGTGCACAACATTGTGTATCCCCATTATCACGGCAAATAAGTTCCACTTCTTACATTATTCTCCTCTTACATAATTTTAGCCTCTTGAAAACAGATTATGCGAAAGAACATCTCAAATTTAAAGCACTGACATCGAAACAAGTACATAAACAGAGGGAAAATAGGGTCCAGTTCAAAAGGGCTTCCTTACTACTCGCCCCAATAAACTATGGTTAAATACATATACAGAGCATTAAAGAGAAGACTTCAAGAAACATGGACAGGGGGTAAAGAGCAGTAAAGAGAAACTCACAGCTCAGACACCTTCCCAGGTTCTACTCCTCTGAACGCTCAAGGAGCTGTTGTAAAGGCACAGCCAGCCCACAACTTGTATGCCTAAAAATTCAAACTTCAAAAAGAGATTTTAGAATTTAGGGAGTTGTTAATCACAAAAAAAAAAAAAACAAGTTAACCAAAGAACAGCTTTCCAGCGCTCCATAGCCCACCTCCAACCTCAAAGTCTAGACTTTTCAATGACAAATCTTCTTTCTTCCTTGCACTTCCAATCTCATCTTCTTCTATATCATCTTCTTCTAGAATACAGAGCAGGGAAACAAAAAAGGGTTAGAGAGGTGCATAAAAGGAAGATTTGGGTAGCATTTCTTTAACATGGGTAGCGAAGATAGGTAGGTAGTAGTAGTAGAAAAGTGAATTAATGCTCAAGAGAAAAAAGGTAAAGGGGTGTCTCATGTCTGCAACTGCGGCTACAGGTGTGACAGCAGATACTTAAAGACAAGACATCACTTGGGGGAGCGCGTGCCACATAAAACTTTTGAATATCAAAATAATTTTCTCTTTCTTAAACTTACACTACGTTAATAAAAGTATGACACTTTTTTAAAACGAAAAATTTTATATATACACATATAGACAAAGCAAAATTGACTCTAAATTTTACATTAATATGATTGGTGATGTTGACCATTCATTATAATCATATACATTCTCATATATACATGTACATTCAACTTTTTATCTTATTTTTTCACGATATGGAGACAGTTTTGATTACTGTAATGCATTGAATAAGCTCACGTTGACTGCACATTTTCAACAAAAGTTTTAACACAACCCTTTTTTCTTTTATAATTTTCATCAGGCGAGAGAATCAACGTTTGCTTGAAATAATAATAATAATAAATTTTTTAAAAAAAAACTAATTATATGGATTTAAAAAGTATACTAAATAGTATTATATTATATAATCCTTCTCTCCTAAAAGTATTGTTCAATCTCTATTTTGATTTATTCCAAAAATATTGTATACTTTATAAAAATATGTTACAAGTCAAAGTTTTCATGGTATTCTCTCAACTGACACCCATATGATTTATCTAATTTATATCAATTAACCAACTAATGTTAGAATATGAATAGTGAATGGAATAGTTTGATTTTATTAAATTATATTCAAATCAAATTAGAATAATATTTTTAAAACTAATAGAACATTATATACTATCAATATTGGTTACTTGCTATATCAATTAATCGGGTCATAACTTTGACCTAATCTAATTTAACCATCGATGGTCAAATGGTACCACATGTAACTAAGTTTAAGTACCTTGGAACATTTGTGTATCAGAATGGCGACATTGATAATGATGTAGCACATCGAGTTCAAGCGGGCTGGGGTAGATGGAGGGCTGCCTTAGGAGTGCTGTGTGACAAAAATTTTCCAACTAAATTAAGGAAAATTTTATAGGGTGGCAGTGCGACCAGCAATGCTATATGGAACAGACTGCTGGGCCATCAAGAGGTCACAATTACAGAAGATGGAAGTGTCAGAGATGAAGATGTTGAGGTGGATGTGTGGTCATACAAGGCTAGACCGGATCAGAAACGAGGTATTTCGAGAAAGGTTAGGCGTGGCTAGTATAACAGATAAGATAAGGGAGGGAAGAATGAGATGGTTTGAACATGTCAAGCGGAGACAGACAACGACGTCGGTCATAGAAATTGAAAACCTCATTGTACAGGGGAACAGGAGTAAAGACATGCCCAAACTGACTTGGGATGAGCAGATTAGGCACGACCTACTATATTTGTATCTCTCTGAGGACATGATCCATGATAGGAGTTCATGGAGACATAAGATTAAGGTTAACAAGGTATAGGTCATATATAGGGACACTTTAGAGTATATTTAGGGACATAGATAGTCGTAGACACTGTCTACGTTTTCCACTTGGTTGCGTATATTATACCATTGTTTTACATTACATGTACATATACACGTGATGTGTATTTTAATATCGAAAGTATTTTCTTTGTATTTATTGAATTTCATCACTAACACACTAGCACTGCATATCTCTATTATTATGTCAGTTATGCAGGTACATATAGAGCCGGGGGTCTCACTGGAAGCAGACTCTCTATCCCTTGGAATAGAGGTGTTGTCTGCCTACCACTTACCCTTCTCAGACCATAACAATAACTTTTGCTGTCGTTGGAATATATTGGGTCCGGATGATGATGATAATTTAACCATAATATTAGTCAAAAAGTTATACATAACCATAAACCTCAACCTTGAACTTTTCGTTTCCTTAAATTATGTCTTTTCACCAGTCGGTCCAGAGTCCAACATGACACTCAATCTTCCGCTAATACCCATCATTTCCCTCTCTTCTTATCCTCCTTGTCGAGCAAAGTCTTGGAAAAGAATTTTCTTTTTCTGAAAAATAGATACCAAACAGAGAAAATTGAATGTTACATTTACCATTTCATCCCTAAATAACATGTAAAGGGCAAAAGGCGTGAATTTATTGCAATAGAGGTATAGATTTAGTAAACATAAATAAAGGCCGTCATGACATAACCCAATGGAAAAGTATTAATATGCTATAAAATGACAATCAATTATGTGATTTGTATTGTTAGGTTGGGTTTCGAATCGTGCAATTAGTTTGAATTTGGATCTCTTATGAAGTTGATGAGTGAAGTAAGCTTAAGTATAAAAAAATGGTTGTGTATTGTGACATATTTTCAATTTATATATTTCGAGTATCTCAGTGGAAACAAACTCTCTATTCATTGTGATGGAAGTATTGTTTGTCTGCCTCTCACCATCCTCAGACCCTGTTTGTCTGCCTCTCACCATCCTCAGACCCTAACGATAGCTTTTGCTGTCGTTGGAATATACTGGATATGATTGTTGTTGATTGTTTTGTTATATTTCATAAAACTCTATGAACAAGACAATAAGAAATTGAGATTGAGAACTGTATCTCAATAAGCACAAAAAATGTTTCTTAAATATTGTCTAAAGCATATTGTCATATCCTATGGTGTCCAAGCATACCTGTTTTCTTCTTTTAAACAAATCGGGAAGCAGAATGTGAAATCCAAAATGACACAATACGAACGAAATAAGAAAAATAGATCGTATATTGGTGATGAAAAAAGTTTGTGTATGGATTTAATTAAATTTCCATAAACTAATTCAAAATTATTGTCATAAGCTGATTCAGAACGATTTTCCTGAAGAAAGAATAATTCATCTATTTAACTCCAGAGCGCGGGCCAGAGGGAGAAACGGGGAAATGGCAAACGCCTGAAAAGTGAAAATGATACCAATTGGGCAACCGAATCCATCAGAAAAGACAACACTCCATGTTTTCGAATCTCAATATGTTATCACCGACTCCAGGATATAGCTCAATTAGTATTCGGATTTATATTTGTTCTAACAGATTAAGTCCAGAACATGTATATTATGAGTCTTCCAATGCTGCTAGGCCGAAGACCTGGTTTGCTGCGTAAGTTCTCACCCAACCTAGAGACAACTGGACTCATAATTTGCATACTCTACAATGGTTCTTTGGACTTGAGGATATGCCAACAATAGAGAATGGCTTTTGCTACAATATCTCATGACCGTTAGCTATCACAGATGCCTTCTTTTTTTAAAATGAATTGCAGACCCAAAGAATTTCTGTTGTCGGGCTTGTAAAGTATTTTTGTGAAGCAAAAGGTAAAATTTTTAATAAGCAAGTTTTTGCCAGTTTTATAAGTGTGAAAAAGATAAATTAAAATTTTAACATTTTCCTAAATTAATAAAGTGTTAGCAGACTAACCACGAAAAGAACATACTGTAAAACGGACAAGTAACCAAATATCCCCTACCGGGTTCAGATCTCTTCACCGCACGCGTCACCACTTGACACGTGACAGTAAGGGGTGGGGTGACTCATTGCACGGTGAGATGATGCCATCCACACCTCAGTCGGATTCAATCATTTACAATCTCTAAATAGTCCAAATTGCCCTCTAGTAAGCCGATCCCTGTCCACCTTCTTCCTTATGGCAAACAGCCGCCCCTAACCACTGTAGCATCTCACCAATGAAACTGCGGCTTAAAAACTCTCAAGATTCTTCCGGAGAAAAAGAAACTATTAGGGATTGTCGGAACGATTGGAGCCGGGACTTCGATTTCTCCGGTGCAACAAACGGAGATGTGCTTGGAATTCACATTTAACCTCCGGAGAAAGGGGCAGAGGAAATATATACCTTTCAAGTAAGAAAACACACTGGTTAACTGAGATATGCATGGAATCAAAGATGATAATTGGAGTATGTTGAAAAGTTAGGCTTGAAGATATGGAATATGATAAACTTTCATGAAATCAATATAACAAAATAAACATTAATAAGACTAATTAAAAGTATATAGAAAATACATGAAAAAATAAAAAAAATCTCTAAGTATCTTTAAATTTCATTTGTGGAGGTAGAAAAAAATATATGAAAGATTACAAAGATTTAATAATCAAATATAAAGGAAATATAACAAAGAATAAGTAAAATAACTGATATGTAACAAATGTCCTTAAAGAAAAGTTGCATCCACCATCACAGGAACAAGATTTAACTTGTCTATTTGAATTGTCTAATAACATATTAATAAGTACAGAGAAGGGTAAGAAATTCAACAAGTTCCACAAGAGTCTTGAAAAAGGTTTCTAAAGCATTTCAGAGTATATAAAAAGTATATTTTCAAGATATTTTGATTCATGTATTTATAGACTTAAATTCACAAAAAAAAAGTTAATTTGACATATCTCTACAGAATTTGACTTCCAAAGTTAGTTTATAATCGTTCAAGATTGAAAGGAGATGTCAGAAGTTGTAAAAGTTGCATCATTTCATCAAAAGACAGCATATAATTATGTTGTCTGCAACCGACTGGACATTTGGTCACTTTGACTGAACGCATGTTTCGAGATTTTTGAACATTGCAACTGAACGCATTTTGCCGAACTCAAGACCAAACGTTCGGCAAACGGCTTCACTGAACGTTCGGTGTTGTGTTGTGTCATAAGGCAGAAACTTCAAAATTAGACCGAACTCATAATTCATCTTCGAATGTTCGGTCTCTTAAAAATTCGTAATATCGTCTCACACATCTATTTTAAGTTTTACTTCTTTCTCCAATCAACCTTCTTACATGTTTCTATATAAATTTGTTATCATTTTCTGAAGCAGTTTTATGTGTTTTCATAACATAGTAAACGGTCAGTTTATACCCCAAAACTGTTTTCAAAAGCATTGACTCTTTGTGCACAGTAAAATGCGCAACAACACTGTCATTAAACTTCAATTTGGTTACTGTTCTTCCTCGAGGATTCTTCAGACCCAATTGCTGCTGTGTTCTCCATAGTCACTCATTTAAGACTAATTCCTGATTACCATAATTAATCCCACGATACAAGGCACTATGCAATTTTAGGCATAATCTTAAGATATCGACGGAATCAAAATGTAACCATAAGTACCGGTGCTTTCATATTTATCCTCTTCTACATTCTCCCCGACTGCGTTCGGTGGTCTTGACAAGCAGGGCTGTAAGCGAGCCGAACGAGCCAAACATTGCGTTGTTCAATTTCGGTTCATTTAACTTAGCAAACAAGCCGAGCTTGTTCGTTTATTTAAACGAACATATTTAATTGTTCAAGCTTGGTTCGTTTAACTCACGAACATTAACGAGCCGAATACCTTAAACTAAATGTGCCACTTACCGAGTTCGAACAGAAAAAAGGTGTTCAAACCCTGTTCATTAACCTTTTATCCGAGTCGAGCTTGAGTTCGAACTCGAACCGAACGAGCCGAACAACTGAACGACTTGGTTCATTTACAGCTCTAGTGACAAGCATGTCCAGATGATTGATCATAATGTAAGTTGATGAATAGATAAATTGTTGTAGTTTTGACATAACTAAGTTCTTAAACTTTAGTTATGTCTGAATCAAAAATAAAAACTTCCGTTATTTCATCTCAGATACAAATGGAGATAAGTCAAAAATATTGTAAATTTAATATATAAAAAAAACCCACAATTGTCTTAGTTTTGTAAGTAATTACACGTGTATTATACACGGTTTTGTCAAAAGCGTGGTATACCCATTTTGACCGAGTACACACCACGGTAGTGTACACCACATTTTTGACACAATCATGGTGTGTCTATCTATATTTTATATAAAAACATCTCATTTCTCAGCAACAAAATAAGTTTGTGTCCAATTTATTTTCAATATAATCTCCACTCCCTTTTTCTTATATAAAAAATCTCATCTTTTCAATAATTGTTGTATATATTTTTAGATAAAATGACATCTTCAAATGTTCAAATAGCTGTGTATTTTTAGAGGTAAAGTGGTGCAATTACGCAATAGAGTTGGATATGGTAGTAATCCAACCAGATTAGTGAGGGTTTCACGTAGCATATCATACTCAAAGTTTGTCCAACGAGTTAAAACAAGGCTCGAATTGGATGCAGATGGAGAAGCGATAGATTTGGCGTATCATTTCTCTCATTCAGCAGATGCTGCCAGATGCATTTTCAGTGCTTCTCGTATTTTAGATGCCGAAGATCTCAAGTCAACTTTTGACATCCTAATACGTTGTTCAACTATTCTGGCTGTGGATATTTACGTAAGTGTTCGTGATGTGTGCATGATAAATCAACAAACATTCACAATACCAGTTGCGAAAATTCACAAGCCTATTACGTTAACATTGTTGGGGCATCTGAGAGCAATGAAGGAGGGTGTAGCTCGTCACACGCACTTGTGGAAATTCTTCCAGACACAAAGAATGGGAAAAAACGACAATGATGATATTGACAACTATAACTAATACGATGAGGAGGACAATCATGATGACGAAAAGTATTTAGAGGAGATTGAATATGAGGAAGATGAACCAATGACATATGAGCTAGCAGTATCTCATATAGGCGCACATGTTCTGTTTCTTGAAGATTATGACAAGCCCAAACTCACAGTAATCCAAGGTCGGGATGGGTTTAGAGAACGTATATATAAAGAGAGTAGACCAAATCAATTAGAGTTGAATATGCTATTTAAATCCAAATACGAGGTTAAACATACCGTGCAATTATGGTCCATAAAACATAAATTGCTTCAATAAAGTGGTGGTTAGTTCGCTTTAGTATTGGTATGTTAGATGCATAAACTAAAAGATACAAAATTGTCTATGGTGTCTTTGAACATGTTTGAGATAAAAGCATAATTATTGGAAAATATTAAGTGTCGAAGTATTTTTGACATGAATTTCTCATCGGTAGTTTCGGGATATATTTGGGGTCCTTTTCTTAAGAACAGTGAATTCCAACCGAAAAATATTTAGGATTCTATATAAGAACTGGGAGATGTAATTCAGTGAATAATTATTTAAAACTAACGGTACATAGTAAAAACATTTGGACTTTCTATTTGTATTTACTAAATTCCTTTAATATCACACTAACACACCATATCTCTATTATTGTATCTTCTATGCAGGTACATATAGAGCCGAGGGTCTCGCTGAATGCAAACTCTGTATCTTTTTGGATGGATGTATTGTTTTCATGCCTCTCAGCCTCTTCAGACTCTAGCGATAGTTTTCGCTGTCGTTGAGATATACTAGATATATGTTGTTATTATTCAACCACTTATGCGTTTGATACTTTTATATTAAGTTGTGCTCATGTTGGCATAGGAAGTGGTTTTTAACATATAATTTATTCATTGCCTAATGTTCAAGCACATATGCGCTTGATAAATTTTATTGTAATTAATGTATAATTAGTACGCATATTCATTAATATAGATAAATATAGCAAAATAAAAACACGTTCTCAACACCCCACCCCAATTGTTCCCTTCGTTGATTGTTGGAGAAAAATTCATTCCCTCTCCCTGTCTTTAGACCTCATCGTCCAGCTCCAAGGAGTATTGTGGAGAATATAAATACGAACTAAGCATCCTCCAATGTTGGATGAGAATTTACACAGTTACCCACACAAGGTGTCCTTCTGCAAATCAGCAGTGAAACATTCACAATTTGCGTGATTTTGGATTCGAATCCTTAACTTATTAAAACAAATCTCAACTCGAATACCAACTGAGTTATGTGTGAAGTCAAAATGTTTCTTATTTGTTATTCGTAGAGTCGGAGAATGAAGCTACCCTATTCATCAAACCACCAACCAACCATGGTTAACTTAACCCCCGCTTGCAGCTAACCTACACATTGTAAACCCTAGTTAAGTCTCCACTATGATTTCAATTTATCCCATTCCTTCCTCTTCTCCCACTTCCGTTTCCTTTGTCTCTTCACATTACATTCCAAGCTTCTCCCATGGCTTCTCTTCTCCCTTTTCTCTGTTTCCTTTCCCTTTTCGCTTTCTCTAACGCCCATAACATCACCGACATTCTGTCCAAGTATTCCGAATACTCGGAGTTCAACAAGTATCTCTCCGAAACTAAACTCGACGGCGAGATCAATAGCCGGCAAACCATCACCGTCTTAGTTTTGAATAATGGCGCCATGGACAGTCTCGCCGGGAAACACCCTCTTTCCGTTATCAAAAAAGCCTTATCACTTCTCGTGCTGCTCGACTATTTTGACGGCGCTAAGCTTCACCAGCTTAACGACGGCACCACTCTTACTACTACATTGTACCAAACCACCGGCAATGCCGGCGGAGACCTCGGTCACGTGAATATTACCGACTTGAAAGGCGGAAAGGTAGGGTTTGCCTCTGCTGCTCCTGGCTCTTCGCTTGACTCAACTTACACTAAGTCAGTTGAGCAAATCAAGTACAATATCTCGGTTCTCGAGGTTAGTGCTCCGATTATTGCTCCCGGATTGTTAACCGCACCCGCTCCTAGTGCTTCGGATTTCAATATTACCGGTTTGTTGGAAAAGGCTGGGTGTAAAACATTTGCGAGCTTGTTATTGCAATCCGGTGTGATTAAAGTGTTCCAATCGGCGGCGGATAAAGGATTAACGATCTTTGCACCGAACGATGAGGCTTTCAAGGCTGCCAAATTGCCAGATCTGAGTAAATTGACGAATGCGGAGCTAGTTTCTTTGCTAGAATATCACGCCGTAGGAGATTATTCTCCTATGGGAACGTTGAAGACTCAGAAAGGTACAGTTTCCACTCTTGCTACTAGCGGAACTGGAAAGTATGATTTGAGTTTCGCCACCGCCGGCGATTCCGTCACCGTCGACACCGGTGTCGACTCCTCACGTGTTGCTTCCACTGTGCTTGACGCCACTCCGCTCTGCATTTTCACCGTCGATAGTATATTCCTCCCAGCTGAACTATTCGGCAAGGCGCCTTCTCCGGCACCGGGACCTGCTCCGGAGACATCTCCTTCTCCGTCTCCTTTAGCACCTAGTCCTGCAGAATCTCCATTCTCTCCTTCGCCATCTATGTCTCCACCTGCGCCACCAACGGCATCTCCGGTGGGTGGGCCGGCAGAGGGGCCAAGTGGTGATTCGGCGGACAGCACTGCCAATAAAGCTGGTGCAGGTCACGTGAGAGTGCCAGTGTTGGCCAGCACTTTACTCACAATGTCGGTTTCGTTAATTGCTATGGTTTCGTTGTCCTAAATTGTCATTTTCGTCAGGCTTTTGGACACTGCTTTCTTTACTTTCCCATTTTTCTTTTATTTGTTTCCCTACTTTTCGAGGCATTGTTTCCATATATACCACTGGTTAGTGTGGTTAGCTGGGATTTTTAGTTTTCATTTTCATGTGTGAGGGGGGTATTTTAGTACTTTTCTCTGTGTGTGAATTGTCAGACCATGTGTAACTTTAATGTTTTTCATTTCATTCTTATAATCAGATTGTTCGGCATTTCTTTTCTTTTATGTCGGTGGTCAGATAAAGGTGTGATAATAACATGAGAATTTGTTGAACGTATTTAGCAATCAATGATTAATTTGTCATTAAGATTAGTAATATATTATGGTGAAGTTCATGGAATTAAATGGTTAAAACGGATTGACGTAACAATTTGCTTTACTTGGCTATGGTTAATTAATAAAATTGTACTTCGTCTTCATTACTCTCATCATGTTAATTGATTGAGTCTAAGTATTAGTTGACCGATATGATTTGACACAAATTTTCGTTATGAGTCATCGGAAAAAACCCTATGTGTTTCTAATATATTATGTGTATGGTTGCGAACATCCGACTCTTTTATAATTCGTCATAGTCGGAAGCCGCAAAGATAATTGAGTAATGTTGTTATTCTGATTTTATATCAGATACACTGAAACTAAACCTTTTTAAATGTAAAAATTGTCTTCCTAAAAACAAAAAGCATGAAGACTATGCAAAGCAAAAAAAAAAGGAAATAGCAAGTACGAAAATAAATAATAAGGATATCCGCCGTGGACTTAAAGTATCTATTTTGCTTCCAAAAGGATTAAAGGAGATTAGTATGTTTTTTTTTAAACTTGACTTTTGATTGTGATAATGTAAAATAAACTATTAACATATATAACATAAGATATTCAATATAGTAGTTGTTTTTGATTTCATGCTCTTTAATATCAGTTAATTAAAATAAAAAATAACGTTAGTTTTCAATATTATTTTTTAATATTACTTTTTTTAGTTTCTCATTTTTGTCACTGCTACAGTGGCTTAAATTAATTTTCGGGTTTCCGATCCTCTCATTTAAAGTATGTTGCCGGGTTCTTTAATGTATAGTGTGCCTCGTACGGGTGAACTTGCTGCGGTCCGGCCTAGGAGTGTAAATGGTCCGAGTTAATTTGAGCATTAAAATTACCGAGTCCAGCATTTTTAAAATTTTTCAAACTCGAACTCGAGCACGATCTTTAGATTCTATTTGGTTTCAAGTTTGAGCTCAGGCGTCTTAGAACTCGAGTCAAATTCGAACAGTATTCGATCATATTTAAGCAAAATAAAATATACTTTTTTATTTTAAAAGTTGCATGTATCGGGTAGAAAATTGCATTTTTAGCTGATACTATTGAACTGTTATTAGTTTTTTTGCATGAAAACTTATTACCATTAAACTAACTGCTAGTTAACATGTTTAATTTATTATATGTATCAAACAAATATACTAATATATCACCAAATCATGTAAATTTTTATATGTATTATAAGTTCGAGTATAGTCACGAGCTAACGAGTCGAACCTCAAGATTGACTTGCTAAATTAGTCAAGTCGAGTTTGATTTCGAGCTTTATCGAACGAAACTAGTCGAGTAAAAATCTAAGTCAAACTCGATCGACTCATAAATCAATTGACTCATCTGCATCCCTAGTCCGTCCTGGTTTTAGGCACATTTGCAATAAACCGTTTGTCTAACACATGGGTATGGTTGTGTACATCCGACCCCATGTTCCGCCATAACTGGTAGCCTTTCAGGCAATGGGCAATGTTTCTTCGTTTTCAATGAAGTTAAACACACACTTTCTTTGACTTTATAATATGATGAATTAAAACAAAATGACTCATCAAATTGGCTGCGCTTCTTATAATGTGAAGTAGCAATTGATCGACACAACTTGACGCAATTTTCATTATAGGTCATCGGAAAACAATTTCTGTGTGTTTTTAGCACATGTGTATGGTTGCGTACATTCGACCTCTCCATACCCCGTCATAGGCAGGAGCCTCTAAGACAATAAAATAATGTTGTTATTGTTGTTGTTATAGTTTAGGATTTTTGAAACCTAAACTGGACCAAACCGATCAACAAATTGTTTGACATGTCCATTTTGTTTTGGATCTAGTTTATTTTTTCTCGCTTATCGAAATTTCTTAAAATTTCTTTTTTTTTTAAAAAAAGAAACTATCTAAAATTCTTAGAAATAAAAATCCATCAGATACATTCTTAGATTTTTCGTCACCAACAACAAAGGAAAAGAGCATCTAAAATAGAGGAACAAAATTATTAACTAACTAAAATACAGGAACAAAATTATGACGGATTTTTATTTCTAAGAACATGAGGTCTCCAAAAATCCTAAATTAAGGTATTAGGTGAGGTAAAATATGAGGTCTCCAATTACGTGACGCCATGTGTACAAAGTGGTATGCGGTCTACTTTTTTTTTTAAAAAAGTAAACTTTGTACACATGACGTCGCGTGATTGGAGTCCTCATATTTTGTCTTCTATATAATGGGCGCACCGCCACAAAAGCAAGGATAGAAATAGATCATACAGTTTTAAAGCTTGAATGTTTTCATTTGGAAAAAAAAAACGAGAGAGAGGGGAAAAGAGGATACCAATATACAACAACTACTAATTTTCAGGAAAACTTGCCTTTCTCTATGCTTGCCACTAGACCTGTAAATGAACCGAGCCGTTCGGTATGTTCGGCTCGTTCGGCTAAAGAATTAATTTACCAAGCTTTGATCACTTTTTTTTGTTCAAACTCGGTAAGTGACACCGTTCGTTTAAGGTATTCGGCTCGTTAATGTTCTTCGTGAGTTAAACGCGATCTTGAACAATTAAATATGTTCGTTTAAATAAACAAGCAAGCTCAGTTCGTTCACTAAATTAAATGAATCGAATTTGAACAACGCGATGTTCGGCTTGTTTACACCACTACTTGCAACTCTAACAGTAACATCTAAAATCATAAATCATCACATTTAAGGACATACGAAACAACTAGTCAAATCTCCACGAGGGAGAAAAAGGTTACCTCTAAGATGTTCTTTAGTTTCTTTCCCAAAACCTTCATATCTGAGGGTGTATCATGGCATAAATACAAAAGTCACATTATAAACATCTCTAAAATAGAGTACAAAAAATTATGTTGCCACCTTCAATATTATAAAGTATAAAAACAACAAAAGGATAGTAATTCATTTAATTTTATTTCATATCACGATGATGTCTTAGTCAGAATCCACTTCAAATCCCTTCCTTTGTAATATACGAGGTTGACGTTTCTACAATAAGTTAATACAATAAAAGAAATCATCCATATCTATAATAATAAATTGCATGAAAAAATGTAAAATTAAACTAATTGAATTATACAAAAATTACCTTGTACATTATCTTCATACTTTACAACTTCATCAAAGGGTTCCAATATACTACATGCATTCAAGTTTTACGTATCTGATTTTGGGCACACGTTAATGCTTTCACGCTTGTTGGATTTAGAGAATTCCTAAAATGAACAATAATCTGGCCACTAATGCTAAAAGATTGTTCAGAGGTAACCGTTGAGACTAGAATAACAAATATATCTTTTAGAATGTTAGATATTATTGAATATTTAAGAGCATTGGACTTCCACCATCCTAACACATTTCAGATATCACTCTTTTCAATTTCATATACTTAGCTCATTCTTACCATCATTGTTTTATTTTTACATCCTAAAATCAAATACATAATAATCATACAAAACCATCAACTAGGCTCAAATAATAAAAAAAAAATTCATCCCTTGGAAATCAAAACCAACTAGATACCGGCAATTGGTGCATGGAACAAGAAACCACTGCGAGAAAGCTAACAAAACAACATTACTCCATTGCTTTAGAGGCTCCTGCCAATGACGGAGTATATGAGTTGAATGTATGTAACCATGCTCATGTGTTAGGAACATACAGAGTTTGTTTTCCGATGACCTATAGTGAAAATTGTGTCAAGCTGTGTCAATCAACTGCTACTTCGCAATACAAAAATCACAGCAAATTTATTTAGTAATTTTGCTTTATTATATCTTATTCTAAAATAAAATTGTGTTCTGATTCTATTGAAAATGTAAATTGCATAAATCAACAGAAATTGTTCCAAAATCGAGTATTAAGGAAAATACAACAAAAAGACTCCTATTACACATAAGTACTTTAATAGTTAAGTAAATGGGAGGCAAATGTTTGAGCACATCTCCTCAGTCAACTAACCTTTTTTGGGGTGCTCAATGGCCTGGTTTTGTTCTCTGTTAATTTTTTGGGACCATTACGGATGCTTGTCTAATTTTGTAATGTCACGATTTGTGAAGTTCAAGCCAGTACTCTCTTTCTCTATATGGAAAGTGCAAAAATCACGAAATCAAAAGTCAACGTTTCTAGATACAACTTTTATTTATTCTTTTATTAGATGAAAATACCAGTTATTCACGTGTTTGTACATGTATAAAAACACACACCTATATATACGTGTGTATTTGTAGGTGTACATATATATGTATATATGTGTGTGTATATTATGATACGACAAAAAGGTTTATGACATGCGGAAGAGGATATATCAGAAAAAAGTATGCATTTCTTTTCTTTGGAACAATACCGTGGTTCTTACTTGGATCTTGGCACGTGAAAAACGCGTTAAATTGATAAAGTGATATTAATTATTGAAGTAACAGTTGATCGCCAAGATGTAATTTTTATTATAGATCATCGAAAAACAAACTTTGTGTGTTTCTAATACATGAATATGGTTACATACATCCGACTCCATACCCCGTTATAGACGTGAGCCTCTAAAGCAATGGAGTAGTGTTGTTGTTGTTGATGCCCTTTCATAAATAAATTGCAAAGTGTTGAAATCTTCATGTTCTAGCTGGCTTGTAACATGTTTCATTTTTCTGAAGACTTGGGTTTAAGCACTTAATAAACATTAAAAACAAGGTTGACAAATACTAAGTTACTAACAAGTAAAGACAAGACCTGGTTCATACCTACTGTGTCAGTGTTCGGGGAGGGAAGACCTACGCTGCCTTATCTACTTTGTATGGAGACAGGATAAATAAAATATAATTACTTATTACTCTCCAGAAGCTTGAATCTGTGACATTTTCTGGCACTCACCAGCGACTTATTAACCTTCAAGTAGATTAATGTATATAATTGTACTTACAGAAAATCCATTCAAGCCTTTTTCTTTTCCTGTATTTTCTTCTTTACACTTATGGTACGTGCCTCATGTCATCTCCTTCCGTCCTTCTCCTGTAAAGTTATTGACTTACAAAACTTTGACATGAGGAAACTACAAGTGATTTCAGTTAAATCTATAGACAGTCAACGTTATCTCACATATTAGATACCCGGTCGACCTTTTCATTTGAGTGTCTGCTCGACCAAAGAGTCAACTGACAAACTTTATAAACTCTGCCTCGGCATGACAAGGTCTGCCACTTTGCTTGGTCATGCCACCTAAGTAGGCATCTGCTAGCCGTCGTCTTTAGCTGGATGCTTCGATGCTTGGCACCACATGTCCGCATGCAGATGCCTCCTGCCAGCGCATACATGACATTTGGCGTACGTCCATTAGTTCGACATATGTATTGACTGTCCTGAACACAAAAGAAAAGAGAAAGAGAAAAAGAAGGGAAGGTCTGAAAACAAAAAAAACAACTACCCTCATAAAAAAAAGGAGAAAAAGGCATGTTCCACCACCTCTTAATCTAATTATCAAAACTCCATGTTTATGACAATAACTGACTTGAGTGTCTGAGGGATTTTTTCTGAAACAATAGTCATGAGACCTCTAACGTCGTCTTTTCCCTGCAGGTCTTCAGGAAGATTATCTTGGCAAACTCACGGAATATTCACAGTGTTATATTACGGATTACGTCTGATCTTTTGATAAAGATCTGACTTCATCAGTTATCGGTAGTCTCTGTGGGTTCTTTACCAAATAATTTATATGTTCAATAAAAACGAGTCTATTGTGAATGTTTTTTATTTTTATTTACAGTATAACTTTCAGAGTATCGTGGGCCTATGGTCGATTTCTTTGTGTTTATAAGTCTGGACATGTGGAGAAATAGCTCTGCAGGACAAGAAAAAATCAAGGTTCTTAGACAAAATATAAGCCCGGCAACTCCTGGAGAAATAGTGTCCAAGACAAATGCTGTTCATCCAAAGCGTAAGGGGTTAAGTCATTCTATATTGTGATTCTGCAATGCTTCTAGGAGTGTTAACGAACTGAGCCTAACCGAATACTAGGTTTTCGAATTCGGATTCGTTTAGCTTTCGTTTAGCTAAACAAACTTTTAAATTTGTCCTAGTTCGTCTCGATAACCTTATAAATGTTTAAACGAGCCGAACAATTCGACTCGTTTAACTAAACGAACACGAATACAAGTTTGAATTTAGCTCGTTAACAAATAATTACCGAACAAATATGAACCAAATACGAAGAGTTCGTGAACAGTTTGGTTCGTTCAACCGCTCTATATGCTCCCTTTCACAATCACTAGAATAACCAGGAACGTTAAGCAAGTGGTGATCCAACCATTCATCATTGTGTTAAATCAGTGGTCCACATCTTCTCATCGGTAGGAATACGATAAAAAAATCACCGTACAATACGTGTCATCGAGAGACTTTAAGAATGAATGAGAATGACCAGAAAAAAAAAATGTGACGTTAGGTAGAGATGCGGTGACTTCGGTGATGGAATCCACTTGGTTAGATCGGGGCCTGTGATGTACATACCAGGAACATTGGGTTAAATATTGGCCCTTTGAATTCCGTTCAAGGTAATTGATACGTTATATCTTAACTATATCTCTGTCACTGTTATTTTCTGTTGTGCCAACGCTTAAAATATTAATATTTAGGTTTAAACTAAGGTACAAAAGTATTATTGATTCTTAAAAATAATTCTCGTGGAAACTATTTTGATTCATCACTCTTGTACGAGTGGTCCTAGTATGTTTGTTGGTAAAATGCTGCATGAAGTTTTTTCTTTTTTTTTTTGGTGTTGCTGGGATTATATTTTAATTTCATATTTGTTTATAGCTTTGATATTAAACCTATATATATATATATATATATGGGTGGAAAAAATTATTTCGGTGGGGTATAGATTCTGCTCCCTGTTTTTGCGGATGAGATCGCCTGACCCCCCCCCCCACCCCTGACCCCTCTTGGACCGCTCGACACGTGTCCTGTAAAAAAAAATTTATCACAAAACTCTCTCTCCTCACGGACGTTCAGACTAGCTACTACCTACTGCTTAACCAGATAAAAAACAGAACTCCACCTATTTGCTGCAGCTCAGAATAAAATGAGCTAAGTAAACCACACCAGCTAAGATTTTCACGGTACCAGAACTCTGGGGGGAATCAACCGGAGCTGAGGAATCAAAGAAACAGAAGCATCAACATGCTTCTGAGTTATCGTTTTTTCTGAGCTATGCCTAATTTCCCTTCTACGTATAAAAATTCATGATATCAGAACAGAGAAGGGCCCTTCAATAACCCACCCGGAAGATTTCAGATCAAGTTCCTAACTTTCTTTTCAAACAAAACAATGCCTTACAACTATGGGACAACACCTAATCAGACACAAAAAAAATCCAATTGTGCAACCTAAAAGTTCGATCTCGCAAGCAGAAAGATGCGCGGAAAAGAAACTTCAAAGAAATTTACCTGCTCACGGAGAGGATGGCTAGGGTTACGGAGAGGATGAAAATTAAGGAGCTTGAGAATATTGCTCCGGTGAGGAGGCAGCCAAAGGAGCTCTGGTGGAGTCTAGGGTTGCGGCGGCGGTGATGAAAATTTGGGGAAAATGGTTTGGGAAGAAGATGAAGTGAGGAGAGAGGTTTGGGAAGAAGATGAGGTGAGGAGTGAGAGTATTGTGTAGTCTGAACGTCCGTGAGGAGAGAAAGTTTTGTGATAAATTTTTTTTTACAGGACACGTGTCGAGCGGTTAGGGGTCAGGGGTGGGGGTCAGGTGATCTCATCCGCTGTTTTTGTCCCCTTTCTGATCCCGTTTGTTTAACTTTTCGGTTTTTTTTTTTCTAATTTTCATTTTTCGTTATTTAAAAGAATTAATGTACTATTTCAGGAGGGATAGGATCCCCCTCACCGCAATCCCGTGCGGTGACGCGTGACTGCGCGATACGTGACAACAAGAGGGATGGTGAGGCTAGATGAGGGTCACCCGCATCTAGCCTCACCATCATCCCTTGCTGCCACGTGTCGCACGGTCACGCATGGGGTGAGGAAAGTGGGGTGAGGTGATCCCATCCCATTTCAGGATCCGTGCAATACTCTGTTAATTTTAATAGGTTATTCATATAAATTAAAAAAACAGAGGAGAGACGAGTTTCGATACAACAGGCAGGACGGAGCCGTCGAGTTGAGTGACAGGAGACATCTGCTGGACTTTTCACGGTTGCCACGACATATGCCATTCAGAGGGAGGAGACGGAGCTGGGGATGTCTCAGCGGTGGCAGCATATATGGGAGCTTAAAAGTCCACAACGAAGGATTTTTTTTCTTTGGCAGACACGTCTTGATAGACTGCTCACTAATGAGATATTGTAGAGACGGAAGCTAAGAAGTCATTGTGCTGCGAACACTGTCCGAATACTTAAGAAACTGCATTGCATGCCTTGCGCGATTTTCCCAGTGTCAAACGCTTATGGTCCCGTTTAATTCTTGAGCCGAATTCTCGAAGTTTTTTTTATAACCAAGGAGGTATAGTTGGATGGATTGATCGTAATTTGGATCCTCGAGCCGCATCCACGTATGATGGTGACCGATGGCTGTATATTTTTCGTGAGATGCTTCATATGATCTGGACACAACGGAACAAACAGCCGTATGAAGAAGGATACGTTCGCTCTGATACTGCTAGTTTGGTGCGCAATCTATATGATAGAGTTATAAGTATTCGTATTGCTTGGGAGAAAGACAGGGGTATAGTTAGTTAGGACACGGATTCTTTATAGAGGATTTGATGCACATGTTTTTTTATGGTTGTTGAATAAAAGATTCATTTTTCAAAAAAAAAAAACAAAATATAAAAAGTATTCTCAAAAAGCGTCAGTTGAAGAAGATAAAAGTGAATAATGTTGTTTCTGCGAGCCCATCAATACAATAAAATACGTATGGCAAAAACATATATTATCATTGGGTATTATGAATATGTTCAGACTACGATTTAAAAAAACAATAGAAATAAAATAAGTAAAAACAAGAAAAATAATTAATCAATATAACAAACAAATTTAGTTTTCTTGTAGCAATTTCCATATACTCATGACATAAAATAAAAACGGAACCTTGCCCTATAAATTTACTTCCATACCTTGGAGTATATATCCCGCTAGCCACAATATTCGATCGGCGACAACTGTCTAGCCAGCCTCAGTGTCAAAAGCTCCTAAAAACTCTACTGTCTCTCTCCTGCAATTATGGTATAATTTCTTTGTTGTTAAATCTTTCTGTGCTGCATTTCATCGAACACCCCGAACTCAATGGTTGCCTCTGAAACCGATTCCACTAATAACTTGTCTTTCTCGGAATTTTTATTTTTTGGTCCTTGTAGTCGGTGACGCTGCACACGAATCTCGGAGACATCAAGTGCGAGATATTCTGCGATGAGGTTCCTAAGGCAGCCGAGGTTTCTGTTTCTTGTCTCTTGTTTTTTTTCTTTATGTTTCTTTAAATGTACATAAGTTCTAAATTTCTGTACGCTCCCTGGAAACTTCGAGAGCTGGCTCGTTTAGGTATGTCATGATTTTTATTTTTTCTTTTATTTATTTTATAAAAGGTATAACCTGGTGAGGTTTTTACTTAGTTAATCAAGTTGAATTTGTACCTGCTTAACAAGGTCTGAATGCTACTCAAACAGCATATAATAGCGGAGAGCTGTAATACTTTGTTGTGCTTGTGGCTTATATGTACCTTGTTGGCCAATATCTCTTAGCAACAGTTTTTAAAGTAGGTGATAATCTATGTGTTAAGAGATAGTAGCACAATGGCTTCCATTTCTGTCTTTTTTATTTTCTCGTGAAGCAGATAGTGGTTTAGCGATGAAGATCTTTCTGAATTGTCTGGTCATCACAGAACTTTCTGGCCCTATGTGCGAGTGGCTATTATGATGGGACCGTTTTCCACAGAAACATAAAAGGATTTATGATCCAAGGAGGCGATCCAACAGGTACCGGCAAAGGAGGGACAAGCATATGGGGCAGAAAATTTAATGATGAGATTAGAGAATCCCTTAAGGTAACTAGTGGTAATTTCCATCTGCTACTTTTATCCCATGTTTCAATTCTTTAGTCTTCAGTCTGTATGAGTAAATCTTTTGTGCCAATGCTCTTTACAGTAAGTACAGGAAGAAATGAAGGCCTAAACTATTTGAATTTCTCTATTTGAAATCTTGACTAACAACAGGGGATAAAGGAACCTATACGCTATTTTGCTTCTAAGCTATTTTAGCGCATCATTACTATTGAGATTTCTTGTACCTGTGCTTAAGCGACATCTAAGTTCAACTATGCAGCAATTGTTGAATGTCTTACTCCTTGTTTGGGTCCTTTATTTCCTGCGTTTTTGGGTGGTTTATATGGGTGAAAATTGGACGAACAACCTTCGGTCTATTCGTGTTCAAATTTTCTGTTGGTCATTTTACCAAGTCTTTACATTCATCTTTTTCTCTTCCCACTAGAGCAGGAGGAATTCTTTTATCTCTAGTAGATGGTGCATGTTATTTTCGTGTTTCATAGTCTTTTGATGATATTAACGGTGTATTAAAGAGACACCTACCCCGCATATTAAGTTTACAATGTTAGATATTATTACTTCTGATATAATAAACATGGAAAACCAAAATTTGGGTAGTTATTCCTGGTTATCATGAAGAAGTGGGTAGCTAATATTAGGCTTTCTGGGTGTTTTTATGTTTGCTTTGCAGTAATTTTTTTTTGTTTTTGGGAACTCCAGTAAATTTGTTAACTATTATTTACTTACAAATATTGCTATTATTTTGAGCAGCACAATGCTAGAGGGATTATTTCAATGGCCAATAGCGGCCCTAATACAAATGGAAGCCAGTTTTTCATAACTTATGCTAAGCAACCTCATCTCAACGGAGTGTACACCGTACTTGGGAAAGTGATTCATGGATTCGAAGTCCTTGATCTGATGGAGAAGGTGAGCTTCTCGATTTGTTGCCTTTTCGAACGGTCCTTTGCTCATTATGCAGGCATATCATTGATACTAATGTTCCCACAGGTGTATATAGTTGTTACTCGATGAAAGTTCAAAACTTTTGCTTTTTGAACCCCTTGTCTTTTCAGTACCAAGTTGTGTTTTTGGACCTGCGTAAGTGGAATTGAGGGGGTTTATGTTTCTTTTGGGGTTGGTTTATGTGTGGGGATGTTGTTGGATGCTTGGTCGCAGTATAATGTAGGGCTGATCCTTTATTTGTTAATGTTTATAATCAAGTTGTCTTTTCCTTATTTACAAAAAAAAAAGTTGTCTTTTCCTTTGGTGATGGTTAAACATGCATCCGGTTTTTCATGTTTAAGCACTTTTTGCATGTCTTTTAGACTCAAACAGGACCTGGTGATAAACCTCTAGCAGAGATCAGGATCAACCGGGTGACTATACATGCTAACCCTCTTGCCAGCTGAGTTTATTCTCCGTTGTGATAAAGTTGTAAACTTCAGTTCAAGGGAGGCCTATGTGAATCTATGAAAAAGACACAAAAATACAGAGGAGGTCGAAAAATTTCGTTTGCCGGAGGTATTGAAGAAACAGTCTTTCGGTTTTATCTTTGGGCAAAATCAGAATGCTTGTAGTATGTGTTGATGGAGGAGTTCAACACCATTTTGTAATGATTGACCACCAGAGAGGAAAAATTCTGGTGTTAACCAATTTTAGAGGTGTCGCAGCATTCCTGTGGAGGCTTTCATAATTAATAATTATATTGAGCTTCCCTTTTTATTTTGTGTTAAAGGTTAATTTCTGGCCCTCATCAGCAAGGATTATAGCTATGGAAACGAAAGAGTTATTGGTTGCATGTTTTTTCTCCTTTGTTTTAATTATATGTTGTATTGAAAATGGAAATTTTATTATATTACGACATACACTAACGTGTGTATAATATTAGAAATAGAAAATCACACCAAGACACCAAAGCCAAATTGAATCAATTGATGGTGGTCTGGTGCAATAAACAATGATAAATAGAATATAATTTTTTTTCTTGACCTACACTAAGCCGTTTTCTCACCCTATTATCATTTGATAATGCAGGCGGATACTGCTTTTGATTTTTATTTTTATTTTTTTTTTTAAAAAAAATCCGTCTTTCTATTCTTCTCGTCTATGACAAGTTTTAATACTTTCTCGTTAATGACTCTAATTCAGAAGCAGTTCAAGTTTGTACGTCTAATTTCAAAAGTTAGACTTTTAGGAATTTGAGGTACAATTCATAAATGGATTTTTCGTTATTCTATTTTCTTTTTTATACTTTTGATTTTTCTTGAAAGGGGTTGTTATTCTAATTTAATTTTGACTATGATTCTCTTTTGTTCGCGATGCGAACTGTGAGATCTCATCTATTTTTGATACTTTCTAATGATATAGTTTATATAGTATTGAGGCTTTTTTTTTACCTTAACTATTAGCGGTCAAATCTCTATTTGAATTCATATTCATGTAATTAAATATCAAGCACATGCGACAACATTTTAATTGTTATCTTGGTTACGGAAAATCTTTCTTTTTTCTTTCAAATGCGACAACATTTGAATTTTTATCTTGGTTACCGAAATCTTTCTTTTTTCTTTCAAATGTAACGGCTGTAGAGATTTCAATTCGCATTAATGTAATTGAATGAACTGGCTAAGTTCAGTATAAAAACATGAAGGGTAGAAAATATGAAGAACAAGTATGGAGATTGAATGTAAAATATGTTTAGATTTAGTTATATTAAAATATACAATGGTTTGTTTTTATAAGGTTTGAGAGAAGATGTAAGAAGCTTCAATCTGCTATCGGTTTTCTAACGGTCATATTCTATTTACAACGGGTACTTTTTCTAAACAGCTGAACTAGTGGATGTGTATATATGCAGCGTATTTGTATATATAAATGCGTTTTTTTGCCGTATTGTGTGCCCTGTGTTATGTTCGGCGGTTAGTGCTCTGTTCTACTCGACACATTTGCTCAATGATGTCTCCTCTAAGATCCTCGTATTCTGCTCATTGCTGCCGCCATCTCATTGCCTTACTGAGATCCTTGTTCTGTTCAGTTGTAATTGTGTTCAGCTCAGCTCATCCGCTCATCACTGCCGTCATCTTATTCGTCACCTCAGATCGGCATTCTATCACATCGGCTCGGCCACTTTATCACCTCTGTACTACTCACTCCAACTCGTCACTTCATCACCTCGGGACTACATACTCTAGCTCGGCACTTCATCACCTCAGTTCGAACACTTCATCACCTTAGTTCAGTACTTTACTGTATTTTATTTTTGTACTCCTCACCTCGAATCGGCACCTTGGCTCAACACTTTGCTCTTTACTTTTTGAGCAGACTATGTTTCAATAAGTTTAGCCCATACAACAACATTTGAATTACCACCTATTTCTCTCAAATGTAACGGTGTCCGATGGCATAGGCTTCACAGCATGATAGAAAAACATGGGTGTTTGATGTTATTGGCTTCATCAGCAATTCAGCATGATCGGGGATTTAACCATGTCAAAAGTATAGCTCTTATTCAAGTGGTGTGAGCAAAGTTTGGCAAAGATAAGCTTGATTTGCGCAACTTCAAAATGGATTTGGATTTTACCAAATCCTTCTTGTCAATGACTTTTTTCATTTCTGATGAAATGAAGGATACTCTCTTCTTTACCTTTGGAATATGATAGAATAAAGTAAAATAACGCACTAAATTGGCTGCATTTTTTATATTGTGAAATAGCATTTAGACGACACATTTTGACGCAATTTTCATTGTGAGTCATTGGAAAACAACCTATGCATGTTTCTAATACATGAGGTTGGTGTAGGTTGAGAGCGGTCTCATGGGTGCTGTGTGACAAGAATTTTTCAACTAAATTAAAGAAAAAATTTTATAGGGTGGCAGTGCGGCCGGTAATGTTATATGGAACAGACTGTTGGGCCATCAAGAAGACACAGTCGCAGAAGATGGAAGTGGCAAAGACGATGATGTTGAGGTGGATGTGTGGGCGTACAAGGCTAAACAGGAGAAGAAATGAAGTATACAGAGAAATGTTAGGGGTGACTAGTATAGTAGATAAGATAAGAGAAGAAAGATTGAGATGACTTGGACACGTCAAGAGGGGACAGACAACGGCATCTGTCAGAGCAATTGAAAGCCTCACTGTAGAAGTGAATAGGAGTAAAGGCAGACCCAAACTGACGTGGGATGAGCAGAATACACATGATTTACTAGAGTTGCACATCTTTGAGGACATGGTCCAGAATAGGAGTTCATGGAGGCAGAATATTAAGGTTAAGGAGTGATAGGCAGGATATAAGGGCACCTTAGAGAGTACTTAGAATATTAGATAGTATATACACTTTAGGTTGACTTTGCATTTTTTTGTTTTGGTTTTTGTCTTTTAACTATTTGTGTATGTCTACTGTTGTGACTATTTTAATATCGGGAGCTTTCTATTTATATTTATAAATATCCCTTCACCAGTACATATTCCTATTATTGTGCTATCTATGTATGTACATATAGAGCCGGGGGTATCACTGGAAGCAAACTCTCTATCCATTGGGATGAAGATATTGTTTGCATTCCTTTCAGCCTCCCCAGACCCTAACGATAGATTTTGTTGTCGTTAGAATATAATGAGTATGATTGTTGTTGTTGTTGTTGTTGTTATAATGCTAGCACCGGAATATCATTACTCATTAAAAAAAGATTATATGCAGTTCAGACAAAAAAAAGGATGGTATGTCGCAGTATATCATTATAAAACAGCCTACTTGTTTGCTATATAGAAACTAATATTGAAACTTGTTGCACAATGGAAAGATATCATTTGAACTTGCATAAATATTTACTACATGTATATAAGAACACCTTGATTTTTCCCCATTAGATTAACATATTAATACTATATCACTTGTGGTTGTTGTCATTATTTTATTCTCCTACCATTTATAAGGATACTTATAGTAGTACATTACCACAAAGAGACACCTTCTTCTAATAAATAAACAGCCTAAAAGGAAAGTTAAAAAAAAAAATCCCGAGCGAAGGCAACCAAATCTGATTACATGAAACTCAATATCCCGGGAAACCGTTGCCACAATTTGGTTTTTGAGAAACAAATAGTTATATGATGATGAGTTTGTGCAACCGAGAGAGCATGTCCTAATGCAACAGATTTTTGAACGGGCTCGTAACATTAGACTAGCTTGGGACCGTATAGCCCATTTTCAGAATATTGTGTAATTACCGTAGGAGAAGTTTTTTTTCTTTTGATGATGTAAATACAATATCCCAAATCCTAAATACAATACCCTAAATACTTTACAATACCCTAAACCCTAAATACTTTACAAAGTTATGAAATATAATGATCCCTTTGCGCCAAAAAAACTCAATATCCCAAATCGAGCATTCTATAATCATAGATCAATAGACCAATAACGTTTTCTTGGTCAATAAGATTTAATTGTTAATGATTAACCATCATATCATATTTTATTTATGTGGTCATAAATAGGAGTAATTAAAATTAAATAAATTTGATAAAATGGAGGAATCTTTTTATGAGGTCATAAATAGGATTAATTAAAAAATAATCGAAAGTTTTGTTTTTCTTTTAAAGCCAAATGAAAACTACTATTTTTAATTTTTTGACTTTTTTTTTAATACAAATAATATCCATTTTTTTTGATAAACTAATTAATATTCTTCACCTTTGGGTTTTCTATCAAAAAGAAAAAAGAAAAAAGAAAAACCGTTCTGAGAACGAAGTTAAATAATCATTTCCCCTTCAGAATTCCGTTAATATACAAATTCCAAGTCACCCAACACGCTGTTAAGAACTAGGGTTTAATATCCCCGCCATTAAAGCACCTTACTTCACGCTCTTCAAGTGTTGAAATGGCGAAGGCTGATGAGATTCCGACAGCCGCAACTACTCCAAATTCCAAGGCTTGTATGCCATCCCCAAATCCCCCTGATCACAACAAGAACAACAATAAAAGCCAGTCTCCAGTTTCTGTGAATTCCCATTCAAGTTCATCGCATCCTAAAAATGATGCCCTTCTTATTACCCCTCCAATCAACCCAGAGGGTTATATTTTCTCCGTCGCCGCAAAAATCGCCTCTCAGCCTCTTCAGTGCGCTGATCCTGATGTCTGGGGTGTTCTCACCGCTATTTCTGATAAGGCCCGTAAACGACATCAGGTTGTACTTCTTTTCTTAAAGTGATCGTACCACTGTAATTTCTTTTTTTTTTCTGTCGTTAATACGCGATCCCTACTTTCTTGGTGTCTATCAAGTTAGTTCTTGGTTAGACAAACAATGTACTTCTTGTTCTTTTCTTGTAGTGGTTACTGGTCATGGTTTAAGCTTTATTGTGTTTGAATGGAACTTATTTATTCTTCTGATAGTTACTGATCAAGGTTTAAACTTTATGATGTTTGATTGGCACTATTGAAATTATGGATGGTTCCACTTGCTTGGCACATTCTTTTTGGTGGTGAAAGTTATTGGTTGACTATTTTGAGGACAGCTGAATTAAGATTTCCTGTGCTATTTAAGGTTCTAACGTTATGGTGTTTGATTGGCATTAGTGAAATTTCTGTTGTTTTCTGACTGCATCACACATTAATTTTACCGGTGAAAGTTGATTGTTGACTATCTCGAAGGATGCTGAATTAAGATTGTGGTATATTATTTAAGTTTGTGGTTAACTTTGTTCTTGCATCATGTGTAGATCTATTCTGGCATTTTGTGTGTTTTAAGTCAGTGTGTTGGTTTCATCCATATGGGAACTTTCTGACTTGTGAATTGCATGGCAGGGCATGAATATGCTGTTAACTTCTGATGTTCATTGCATAGGCCGTTTAGTGGAAGATGTGCGTTTTCAGATAGTAGCACCAGCTGTTAGTGCTTCTCACTGCAGAATTTATCGTAAGGTGGTTACTAATGGTCATGCAGATAATCCTTCTAGAGTCAGCACTGCTGCTTTTTTGAAAGATTGCAGGTAGTACTTTATGTTACGTAACTTATTTGATGAATTTGTAAACTATGCTTAACTCGTACTCGTTACATGTCCCAATTAAGAATTACCCTACACTGCGTTCGCTCCTAGTAAAAGGGAAGTTTTCAATATAAGTTCCATACTGAAATACTGAAAGGGCCACTAAAAGAAGAGCATGTGTCTGTTATCAAGGGCCTAGGGGATTCAGTATATCAACATTTTATGCTTTTTTCCCTCGAAAACTTCAGGATATAAAGTGGCATTTACCTTTTGTTGAGATGGTTCAATTTGACAGCCTTGTTGGTAACTCCATTTCGTACTTTGCATGAAAAATGGAAATATGTCAAAAAATAGTTCCTGTAAAAGTTTATCCATACTGAAAGAGATATAGTAATCCAATCATGTCTGCGTCTATTCTACACTTCTATTTACAAAATAGAAACATGGTTGTAAGTTTGTAGTAACTACATTGAAATCTTTGATTAGAAATTCTTTTCAGTTAAAAAGTGAGTGATTTTCTGTTGAAAATAAAATAGTGTGCATGCTTTATTATATTGACAAAGTATCCCTATCCCCTCCCCAACCATGCAAAAAATCAAAATAAATTATATATGTATGCACACACACATAGGTATATATATACACATAGGTATACACACACACACACATATATATGTGTGTGTGTATATATATATGTATGTATATACACGCACACATACATGTATATATATGTGTGTGTGCTTTTGTGCGTGCGTGTGTGTGTGTGTATATATAAAGAAAAAGGGAGAGGGAGAAAAACTATGCCTCTTCCATCAGTTGCCAAATTTCCTCAAGATTTGATTGTCGATGATCTTTTGCTTATTGGTATTCTTTTTGAGGAAAGCTTATTGGTATTTTAGTGAAGAAAGTTTGTTGTTGCCTGTTTGTGTAAGTAATCTTGATCTCATATATAATGGCAAGGACTGAGGGAATGAAGTGACATGGTTACACTTGTTTGATATCTACAACAGTGACAAGGCCATGTATGTAATTGAGTGGGTACCATACCTTTGACATACGCTAGTGCAAATGTCTTGAGTAAAAGCCACATGAAGAATGAAGAATTAAGTGTCCAGACGTATAATGAGGCCAGTATTGCAAGAACAGGTAGTGGTTCATTATATAGATGACGGAGGAAGAAGATAAATTAAGGGGAAAGAATGAGAAAGGAGGAAGAAAGAAGTCAGAGACAACAGGCTTCCGCATATGACAAGGGTTGGATAAAAGCTGAGTAAAACTTTATTGGGATGAATAGTCTTTGAGCGTGTGTAATTTGGGACTCTGACCCAAGTATATGTTAAATACCAATGATTTTGCGGCACTCAATTTTTGTTGACTAATGTTGAGGGTGCTAATTTTAAACAACTGGTATTTGTGGTAAAAAGTTAAGGGGATACCGGCTGTTTGACCAATAAATGAGAGTGCTAAATATAAGTAGCCTTTATATTGTGTTACATTTTGGTAATTAGCTCTTTATATTTTCGATTGCCAGCACTAATGGGACGTACCTCAACTCTATAAAGCTGAATAAAACTAGCTCTGAAGCAAATCTTTGTCATGGAGACGTCATCTCAATTGCACTGGCTCCACACAATGGTAAGTGGGGATGCTCCTAATTGTGAAGTTCACTCTCTCCTTCTAATGCTGTATTTTTCAGTAGTCAGAATCTTAGAATATCTTTTTAGTATGTCCTTCATTAACCTGCAAAGGATGTTGGAGGAAGCATTCTTGTAATATCTTTAAGTTTGTGTCATAAGCAATTCATTGGTTCTTTAGATTCTCCCCCCCCCCCCCCCCCTATTTTTGAAGGCACATTTTACATTTTTTTTTTACCAGATACAGCTTAATGCTTAAAGGTTAGTGTAATCAATTGGCAAAGCCCTTTGGATCTTGGTTCAAGAGTCTCTCTATAATGCCATTCCTTGACAAAAGCCTGTTCTGCAATCGTTTTGATTGCTTGATTGATTACCCATCCTAGATCTTGGTAAAAGTGGGAACTTTTGGATCTTTTTCCTTGTATTCTTCGGATGTTTTCTGTGGCCCTAGTTATGGGGTTATTATTATTGTTATAGTATTATTGTTAATTTAATTCTTTGGTGGTGGTATTTGAGATATTTTTTGTTCATTTTCGATATAACTTGGAATCACTTACATGGTTAGAAGCAAAAGCTCCTGAAAAGAGATGCAGCGAATTTACGAAAGCACTTATCACAAAATATAAAAGATCTCAAGATTGATATCTGCTGTCAACCCATTGCATCCAGTTTACCTTTGCTGGTCTCTAGCATATTTCTTTCTTGCAAGATACCATACACAACAACTGAAAATTTCAGCCACAAAGTTCTCTATGGAATTTTCTTCCTAAATATCTCTAGTTAACCATTCCTGCACTTGGTCTCCAACACTCACTATATTTCGAGATAGGATGCTTTTCAGCACCTGGGACCGCACTCTTTAAGGGGAACTGAAACAAAAGATGTTTGTGTGTTGCTCAGAGTGCTTTGCAAAGGCAGCAGCAGTTGGATTCAATGATATTCCCCTTTCTGAAGGTGTCTAATGTACTGAACCTTTTTAAATATTCATCCCACATAATCATTGCGTACCTTGGTATGCTGCTGGTCTACCATCCGTTCTATGGTCTATTATGCCTCTGTGAGGTTAGGGCACTTGTTGGAGTAAATTTGGTGGAGTTGGTAGGCATCCATATCAATTCGTCATCATGCTGCAGGTTCTTCAAGAGATGTACAAGGGTATCTATCTGATTATGAAGGTTTGACCCTCTTTTTCTGCCTGTAGATCATCTCCATCTGTCCTTCACCACGTCTGCTACTTTGGCATCATCATCCGTCATAGTATTTTTTACTTTTTTCAGAAAATTCTCTACTCAATTGGCCCAGGGGTTGCACAAGAATGTAACTGTGACATCTGCACTTTTATCCTTTGTAGTGAACATAGCTCTGACTTGAGCCAGTGTTTTGGCATTGCTTCAAGTATGACATTCAGAAATCGAAGTTATTTTAAGTGAGTGTTCTTTTGATTGTGTGCCTAGAAGAAAATAGTTGTCTTGTATATGCCTCTTCTAGCGTGCCAGCTGGCTGACATGACAAATCAATGATGCTCTCTTACCTATTCTAATCCTCATAACACAAGTGGATGTTTGCGATCTAATATGTCTCATTGTGCATTATGAAGATGGTGCATATGCTTTTGTTTTTCGAGAAGCTTCAAATTTCAATTCAACGGCGGGTGCTGTCAGTTTGAAGAGAAAAGCAGGTGTGTAAATGCATTGTATTACCATGGATCATTATCAGAATGTTTTCCTATTTGTAGTTTCAAGTTCTGTAATTTATGCATATCTGGATGCTGTTACAAGCCAATTCACTTGTCCACGGCTCATTCTGGTGAAATAACTCATTGAAAGGTTATAGAAAGAATTTTCTGGTGTCCTTTTTATTCTAAAGATCCAAGTTCTTATGGTCTAGCAAATCTCACTTCTGTATAACTTGCTATATTTGTAAGAGCTGCTGTAGGTAATAACTCTTCTTGCATGCCTGAATAACCCTGCTTCTCTTGGTTAGGTTTGTCTAGGATGAATTACACTTGCTGTGGTTTTAATTCATGCGGACATTGCTTGAAAGCTAACTAGTTTTTCCATTAATGAACTTCTATCTAGATGATCCCGATTTTGAGACTAAGAGACTTAAAGGAATTGGAATTAGTGCCTCTGAAGGCCCAATATCTCTGGATGATTTTCGGAGTTTACAACGATCTAACGCGGTATTCTGCTTCCACTTGTTTAGACAAGTTCGTCAACGGCTTTTTGGTTATGCTGAATGCATAGGCTAACGTGTTTCTCATTATATTATCTTATTCAAATTTTATAATTTTATTCAAATTTTATTTGAATGTATAGGTAAATGTGTTTATCATGTAGCCGATGTTATGTAGAGGGTATAAGATTAAGTGAAAATTTTAGGTATTTAGGTCGGAATCATGGTTGAGATGATATGATAATTTTGAAAGAGACGTATTTTAAAGGCGCGTATTATGCCTTAGGTATTAGGAGACACAAAAGGAGGTAGGATTTAGACTACGAGTAAAAAAACACTAAGCCTTTTTTACTATGTGGGATCAACTATATGAATTAATCATTTCTCTTACTTTATTTTATTAGTACTATTATTATTAGTTGTAGCTTAATTCTATCCTCATTTTGTGTCTCATAGTACCTAATGCATAATATGCGCTTTTAGAATACGTCTCTTTCAGAAAATCATATCATCTCATCCGTGACTTAGGTCTAAATGCCTAAAATTCTCACCTAAATAGTATACCCTCTACATGACATCGGCTACATGAATCTACTCTCTTCATTGTGCTTCATCACTGACCATATGTTTCTAAATTGTCGTATAAATCATATCCTTCTTTATTGTCTCTCTCCATGTATTCTTTGGTTTTCATCTCCTTTACTTAACATGTACCATATTCATTTTCTCGCACCGCTTAAAAAAACAAGAGAAATGATTAATAAGGTACCAGGGAGATGATTGTTTTTCTTTCGAAGTGCAGACCAACTTGAGCAAGTTTCGCCGTTTAGAATGTTACATGCTCAAATAAGTTAGTGTCCAGAAAGAAGAAGAACCCTGCTTTTACTTGAGATATAAATTATACAATAAGATATGCATAATGTGAAGAAAATTTAGTTATTATGTTTGTCTTTCAAAATAATAGATTCGACTGAGGATTTCCAAATAAGAAAGGGAGAGATTTTATAGTTCAATACAATGTTATCATTTTAGGAAAAGATAGTGAGCAAAGAATAGTAATATGACAAGGGTTACATGGGTAAGTATTGCTTGAGACCTTGTAGACTTGTTGTTGCAGAACTTCATGCGCTAAGTGATCTATATAGTCGACCCTGCATAGTGGAAAAAATGCTTGAGTGTTGTTGTTGTTGTTATCAGGAGCTCAGAAAGCAGTTAGAAGAGCATGTGGTGAAAGTAGATTGCTTACGCAGTGAATATAATTCAGCCATCCAGAATCATGAAAATGTAATTTCTCATCTTTTGTTTAGCAAACTACGTTCTCTGTGTGAATAGACCCTTGTTAATCTCTTCCTCTCCCCCACCCCTCCCTCTCTCTCTGTGTACAGGAACTGAAAGTTCTAAAAGAGTCAGTTTCACAATCGTACCTTGGTCAGCTCCAAGAAATGGATCAGTCGATTAAGGCAAGAGAGGAGGAGCTGATGGATCAGAAGAGAATATCATCTGAACAAAAACATGTCATGGATGATTTGAATGAAATAATTGGTGCACATAAGCAATCATATGCTGAAGCCAATGAAGTGATAAATAGGTTAGCCAAGGGAACCCACCTGCCTTCTTTCCTTCCACACTCATGTGCATGAGTAGATTTGAAAGTTTTGTCTTCAACCAAGCAAGTTAAATTTGTTGTCTGCCGTGCTTATGATTTCAGGACTTCTCATATGGCTTTGATTGACTTACAAAAAACATATGGCATGTATTTCTGTTATTGTCTAAGCTTCGTTATTTCATTTTATGTGAAAGCCATTGGCATTAAAAATCAGTTGATGGGCATGGAAAGGAAACCTGCATGACAATTTTTTTTTGTTGTATTTTCTTATATTTTGGGTTCGAAACAATTTGAAGGTCTTATTTGCCTGGTTTAGCCAGAAGGCTTCTATTTCCGAACTGGAAGCCTTATTAGAGGAAGAGCGTGAACAAAGACGAGAAGAACGCGAAAAGGCGACGATTGATTTGAAAAGCTCAATACATAAAGTTCAGGCTGAGGCTCAGGAGGAAATGAAGCGACTATCAGATGCTTCAACGAGACGTGAAAAAGAGCAGCAAGAAGTGATTGATAAACTCCAGGTACCACAAGAATCCTGCTGTTAATCTTCTTTTCCTTTTCCATTTCATTTTTATAAAAGATATGCCGTTTAAAGAGGTTGTTTAAACATCTCAGCTCATTTCCTTTTTCTATTTTCCTGTCATCACAGAACTCAGAGAAAGAAAGGTCTTTGTTGGTGGAAACTTTGAGATCAAAATTGGTACGGTTTGCATTATTTTAGCTCCTAGCTGCGTGCCTTGTAAATCTTATGTTATTGAGTGAAAAGATGTTCATTTTTCTATTTCTTTTTTCTATAATAGGAAGACACCAGACAGAAGTTGGTTACATTCTTCTATTTCTTTTTTCCATAATAGGAAGACACCAGACGGAAGTTGGTTACGTCTGAGAATAAAGTTCGCCAGTTAGAAGCTCATATCTTTGAGGAACAAACATCTTCTGCCAGTCGACAAAAGGTAGGTTGCTACTGCTCGTAAGAGTTACAATTTGTGGACATATGCTTCACCTCTGGGTTCTTTTTGTCTTCGAATAGTAACCAGTTATTTGTCTCAAATCATTTTTATTGGCAGAGAGTTGATGAACTTGAGCTTCAGACTAAACAGATGAGGAAAGAACTTCAGCGTGAAAAGGTAAGATATAGAAGTGAAAAAGTTTCCCCTATTGCATATGTTTTACGGAGTGGTGAGTGATGTCTACGGACTGTATAGATGAATAGAAGGGATGAGGCTTTTCAGATAGATTTCTCTTCTCCACCTTTTCACCTTTTGCATGTAAGTGGGAGGTGTCGGCCAGCTTCTGGTTGGTAATGCCTCCCCAGGGTTTGAATTAGCTGGACACTTGCACATACCTGCTCGCGGGATCCTAGCTTTTGTCACTCAAAAGGAGTTGTCCCTCACCTCTGTCCATTCCCCTTATTTTAAAGATGATACCTGAAAACAAGTATCTGAATGAGAATATGAACAAAGAACATATCATCCGAAGTGTTATTATTTTTATTTCTGGTGTGTGGGTGGGTGGAGTTAGGGGTGCTATGTTTCCCAGGATGTAGAATTAATGCATCAAATAAGGACTTGGTTCTGGTTTGATTGCTTATCCCGTGGATGAGTTACTTCTATCACTGACTTGAGAAGGATACAGACTCGTGGTCTCACTAAAATGGCGCAAGAAAGCAGAGGGCGCTGGAATTCTGCAGCCCCCCCTGCCAGCTTAGATTAGCTCATCAATTCAGACAACCCCCTCCCCTTCTTCCCCCCCCCCCCCCCCAAACAAGAAAAAAAGGTTATCTGTATTCAAGCTGAGGTATTCGCTTGCTCTTGGTAGCAGGCAGCTCGTGAGGAAGCATGGGCCAGGGTTTCTGCTCTTGAACTGGAAATCAATGCTGCAATACGTGATCTTGATTTTGAGAGTCGGAGATTGAAAGCCGCGAAGGAAAGAATTATGCTGCGGTAAGAATTGAAGATCAATCATCTCACTTCGATTTTGAATGGCCTGCCTTGTTAAAGAATGACTAAGAAAATTTATTCTGAATAAGCTTTATCAATTGACTTAACATCAGTCATGGTATCATCAGCAATATTTTGTTTTATTTACTTATATTTGTACATTTTTTCTGAAATTTGTTGTAAGTTTTTCAGCTCAAATATAACTGATTTTAGTCACATTAGATTGTGTAGAAATATTTGAAAAAACTGAATATGTTCAGATTATTATTGAGTTTACAAATGGAGTCTCTTATATAGAGGAGTTGTACATTATCCTCCAACGGCTATAAAACTGCCAATGGACAGGAAAGTTTAATGGTTATGATGCTGTCAGCGGTTTAGAAGTTCTATTCTAAGTATATTGCTGAAATAGTGATTAAAACAATATGTAATCTACATGTGTGTGTGTATATAGTAAATATGTATATGTGTATTTCACTGTATACATCATCATCATCCGGACCCAGTATATCCCAACGACAGCAAAAGCTATCGTTAGGGTCTGGGGAGGTAAGTGGTAGGCAGACAATACCTCTATCCCAAGGGATAGAGAGTCTGCTTCCAGTGAGACCCCCGGCTCTACCTGCATAAATGATATGATAATAGAAATATGTTGTGCTAGTGTGTTAGTAAGTAGATTCAAGAAATACAAAGAAAGGCCTTTCGATATTAAAATGCACATCACGTATATATGTACATGTAATGTAAAACAACGGTATAACATATGCCACCAAGTGGAAAGTCAACCTAAAGCATAGATAGTGTCTACGCCTACCTATGTCCTTAAATATACTCTAAAGTGTCCCTATATATGACCTATACCTCGTTAACCTTAATCTTATGTCTCCACGAACTCCTATTCTGGACCATGTCCTCAGAGAGGTGCAAATCTAGTAAGTCGTGCCTTATCTGCTCATCCCAAGTCAGTTTGGGCCTGTCTTTACTCCCGTTTCTCTCTACAATGAGGTATTCAATTGCTCTGACCAACGCCGTTGTCTGTCTTCGCTTGACATGTCCAAACCATCTCAATCTTCCCTCCCTTATCTTATCGGCTATACTAGCCACGCCTAACCTTTCTCGAAACACCTTGTTTCTGATCCGGTCTAGCCTTGTATGCCCACACATCCATCTTAACATTTTCATCTCTGCCACTTCCATCTTCTGTAATTGTGACCTCTTGATGGCCCAACAGTCTGTCCTATATAGTATTGCCGGTCGCACTGCCACCCTATAAAATTTTCCCTTTAATTTAGTTGGGAAAATTTTGTCACACAGCACCCCTGAGGCCGCCCTCCATCTACACCAGCCTGCTTGAACTCGATGTGCTACATCATTATCTATGTCGTCATTCTGCTGCATAAATGATCCTAGTTACTTAAACTTGCTTACATGTGGTACCACTTGACCATCGATGGTGAGCTGGCTATCCTCACTGTTTGCTACGCCGCTGAAGTCGCAGTGTAGATACTCGGTCTTAGAACGGCTAATCTTTAAGCCTTTTCTCTCTAAAACACCTCTCCACTGCTCTACTCTCATACTCAGGGTATGTCTACGTTCTGCGACTAATACAATATCGTCAGCAAAAAGCATACACCACGGAACTGCCTCCTGTATCGGCTTTGACAACTCGTCAAGGACAACTACAAAAAGAAATAGACTCAACGCAGACCCTTGATGGAGACCGACCTCCACCGGAAAGAAGTCTGTATTCCCCACAGCCGTACGAACGGTTGTCTTTGTCCTAGCATACATATCTTTAATTATGTCTATATACTTCATAGGGATCCCTCTTGCCTCCAGACTATCCCATATCAGGCTATGCGACACACTATCATATGCTTTTTCAAGATCGATGGAAACCATATGCAAATCGCGCTTCTTCTCCCTATACTTCTCCATTAATCTCCTGGGAATGTGTATTGCTTCCGTAGTTGACCTTCCTGACATAAAACCAAACTGGTTCACCGTAACCTGAGTTTCTCTCCTAATTCGAGTGTCGATTATTCTCTCCCATAACTTCATGGTATGGCTTAGCAACTTAATCCTTCTATAGTTGTTGTATGGCTTGACTACTAATGTGTAAAATATTCCTGATTGAAACATGTTTGGTCAGTATATTTGCAACTTGGTTCCTTTATGAAACATGCTCTATGCTTATAACTTTGTCTTTAATCGTTTGATCGTTCCTGTTATGAAGTGCCTGTCTATTTCAATATGCTTTGATTTATCATGTTCAACTGAATTTTCTACTATACTAATGGCAGATTTATTGTCATAACATACTTTGGTAGGAATAGTGATCCTCTGCCCTAGTTCTTCTAGCACCCTTTTTAACCACAATCCTTCACATAGGCCAAGTGCCAGTGCTCTAAGTTATGTCTCTGCTCTGTTTTCAGCCACCACTGGTTGTTTCTTACTCAAGTAGCCATATTTTTCAACAAATAAGTTTCATAGCCTATATTTGATCTAATGTCAGCTTATGATCCAGCCCAATCAACATCAGCGTAACCTGAATAACCTTGCTTTTGCTCTTCTTGAAATATAAGCCATATTCTGGTGCTGATTTTAAATATCTGAGAATTTTCACAGCAGCCTTGAAATGTTCGTTCGTAGGATCTTGTGTAAATTGACTACAAAGCAAGCTTATTGCATAATACATATTAGGCTTAGTATGAGACAAATAAATTAGTTATCCTACTAATTTCTGATAACTTGTCTGTGAGAGTTTTATTCCATAATTCTTTAGGTTTATGCCATGGTTCTACTGGAGTAAGGACATGTTTACACCCCGAGCATTTTTGTTTCCCGAAGTCCAGAACGTACCTTCTTTGTTATGTACACACGCGATATTTGGTTTTGCTTACTTCCATACCAAGAAAATACCTTAGTTTTTTAAGTCTTTAATTTCAAACTCTTTTGACAGTTGTATTTTAATTGATTTAATACCCTGTAAATCATCTAGAGTTAGAATAATATCATCAACACATACAATAAAATTATTTATTTTCTATGTCTTTGTAGTTTTAGTGAGTAGAGTGTGATCACTTTGACTTTGTTTAAAACCATGTTTGGTGACAATTAATGTAAACTTTCTAAACTATAATCTAGGGGATTGTTTTAGGTCATACAGTGATTTCTTTAGGTTATAGATCATATTTCTGTTTGTGTTGTTAATAAATCCAGATGGAATATCACAAACATTTCTTTTTGATAGTCTCCATTCAGGAAAGTACTTTTTAACATCCATTTACCCAAAAAAAATCTAATGGAAATAATTTCTAGTCCATATTAACAGCTAGTGAAAAATAACTCTTACTGTATTCAATTTTGACACATGTGCAAAAGTTTCTAAATAGTTAATTCCCTAAATTTGTGTAAAACCTTTAGCTACAAGTCTTGTTTTTAATTCTATTGTAAGTAAAATTTCATAGATATTTGCAAATTTACAAATGAGTAGCCATTCTAATAAGTAATGCTAGGGACTAATGCTCGGTGTACGTAAAGGAATAGAAAGAGTTTCTAGTATAGTAAACAAAAACATCCTATGACCAAATATTCCCAGTAGAGGAAGGACTAAATGGAATCCAATGAGTTTGGAGTTACAACTGATACAAAAAAAGGTCTTTGGAAGGAGTATTAATGGCTGAGTCATCCATATACACAGTAAAACCAGGTAGACCATATTCAAGGATGCAGATAATAGCATATAAAAGCCAAATCAAGTCTGCACACTCAAATACCAAAATACCAAAAACAGTGTAACTCCAACATAACGCTAGGAATGTGACATAAACATGCCAAAGCAATCTTGCAATCTCAAAATGAATGAATTGTAATTCCAAAGAAAGACAACAAAAAGCCTGATTCATAAGTGAACACTAGCAGTCAAAGATCTTCATGGACAGCCCTAGACTTAAGACAATCTCCCATTTTGTTTTGTTTCTCCTAATACCACACCAAGAAGCAGCAAATGATTTAATGTTCTGAATGATCTCCTAGATGGTACTTTGCATATCTCTCCCAATGTTGTAGTGGAATCTAAGGTTCTTTTTCCTCCAAATACTGTATACAGTAGCTGCCGATGCAAAGTATATTAAGTCCTTTTGAAACTTTGTTCTCCATGAGCTCCCCTGCATCCAATCCAGTATATCATTCTAATTGAAACAATGCTACTGGCAGTTTAGTTGTTGAAGAGCAACTTTCCAAATATTCTTTAAGAAGTAACATTGAAAGAACAAGTGGTGATAATCCTCCAGTGTCTTGTCACATAAAACGTATGAGTTAGTATCAATAATGCCTCAATTAAGCAATTTATCTTGTGTATTTATTCAGTTTCAACATGTTAGGCATAATATGACTGCATATTGAAGATGATGCTTACACCAAACTATTGTTGGCCAGTTTACATCGGCATAGGACCCTGTTATGGCTTGAACAACACTCCTAATAGAAAACCTTGGTTCTGGGAGCCATATCCAGCAGTCTTCTTCTTGAATTAGTCAGATGTTGATGCAAGCATTTTTGAAGTTAATAATTTATCTGTCCCAACCCTTGCCAAAAGGTATCCTCCATTGGTTTCGTACAAGAAATTCAACAACTTTGGCCTCCATCCTTAAGTTTAGCTTCCTTTTCAATTCTTGAAATTTAGTTTCAAGAGGGCTCTGTGGATTCTATGGGTCCTTCCAGAAAGAAGTAGAGCCATTATTTCCAATTGTCTTCTTTATGAATTGAGTGTATTGGTCTTTTATCCAAAGTGTTCTCTTCCACATCTAAGAGTTCATTTGTTTAGGTTAGACCTCCCACATTGATATTCTTTCAAAATGACTGAGTGAACTCACTTCACCCTTAGACTTTCTTTTTTTTTGGTGGAAAATACCCTATATATTCTTCATGATGTAGGCATTGTTTATGGTAGGAAGATCAGGGATTCCCAGGCCGCCAGCCTTTTTTGGTGTGCAACAAGTACTCTATTTAATTCTAACTTTCCTGGAGCCATCCTATATAAAAGGCGCATTCTTTCTATTTCTCTAACCACTTTCGTAGGTGTAAAGACAAGAGCTGTCCAATATATGCAAATAGCAATTACGACATAATTTATTAGTTGTAGCCACCACCACATGTTAGTTTAGAAGCTGACCAGCTATTTGTTCTTCTGGACGATTTATCCAATAAAAGATCACAATCCCTATAGGTGTGTTTTTTTAGTGGACATGGACACCGCCAAATATCTGACAAGAAGGGGGCGAATGGGCATTCTTAACAAGTCAGAGATCTCGTGTTTTTTTGTTTTTGTTACTTCAGTGATGTAGACTTCACATTTTTATAAGTTTGGTTTTAGGTCTGATAGTCCTTCAAAGTTTTCAAAGGAATCCTTGATAATCTTTATTGAATCTGCATTTGCATTTGAAAAGATGAAAAAATCATCTGCAAATGCCAATAACGAGCGCTTTTTTAGTTGTTCATATTTAGGATGGAATTTGAAGTTTGATTCATCAGTTGCTGCTTTGAGTGTTTGAGTAAATCCTTCGAGAACTAAAACGAAACGGCATGATGAGAGAGGGTCACTCTGTTTTAAACCCCTTTTTGAATGAAAGTTTCCTATGAATGAGCCATTGAGGTTGATTGCAAAATATGCAGTTGAGATGCATAAATGTGTCCATTTTTTGAATTGACTTGGGAAGTTCATTTTTGTAAGAATGGCTATAAGATAGCCCCATCTTACTGTATCAAAGGCTTTCATTACCTCTACTTTGATGGCACATCCACTATCAAAGGCTTTCATTACGTCTACTTTGATGGCACATCCACTGAGAGTTCCAGCATGTTTATAACATTTAACTATTTCATGCTTTTGAAAGGATGTTATCTTGGCCATTCCCTATACAAATACTGACTGGTTCTCTCTGACTAGAAGAGGAAGTAGTGTTTCCATTCTGTTGGCTAGTACTTTGGAGATCACCTTGTAGGATACATTGCCGTAGGAGATTGGTCTGAAATCATTCTTAAAGAGATAAGAGAGATTGTTGTGGAATTCATTGGGTAATATATGAAATCATTCTTAAAGAAAAAGTCAATAGCTTCAATCAACTGTGAAACTATTTGGTTCAGGTGCACTATCAGTTTTCATTGCTAAAAGTGTATTTTTGATTTCCTCCTCAGAGATTGGAGCTACAAGGAGCTAGCTCCGTTCCTCACTTGTTGCCTTTGCAAGCCACATCTGATTCAGGTAGCAATTGAGAGAGGTTCATTGAAAAGATTTTCAAAGAAACCAGTTGCCATTGACTTTGTCATAGGCTCTTCTATATTCCATAGTTGTTTTACAACCTTAGTATCTTGTTTCTTGTTGTGTGAGCTCCAATAGACTATGGAAGAATTAGGAGTTTCTGTCACATTCTTTCATCTACCGTACTCTGGTTTTCTCTTTGAAGTAGGATTCCTCAAAGTCCAGGAGCTTAAAGTATTCAATCCAATGTTGTCTTTTCAGTGTGCTCTAGGTGTATGTTACATTTGTCCTTTATGATCGGCTCTTGAACATCTTCTGAGTCTTGTGTGGCTTTTACAACCCTTATTGTAATATCATCATATCTCTGTTTGTTCGATTCCTTCAGTTGTTGTTTGAGCCTTTTGAGCTTTTCTTGTGAACTTTGTCATAGGGTTTCCATACATAGGTTTAGTCCAGCTTTTTGCCAAAACATCCTTGAATTCCTTGTGTTTCATCCAACTTTTCGTGAATCTGAAAGGTTTTGGGCAAAAATTTCCCCCCGTTCGACAGGCAAATGCTAAGTGAATGGTCAGAGATTGCAGGGGCTTCATAATCCAGTTAGAATTCTGGAAAAACGTTCTGCCATTCTTCATTGCAGAACGTATGGTCAATCATTGTTCTTCTGGATGCAAGAGCAGTAGCTTAAGCATCATGTGGAGTAGCTGATTGAGATCTAGATGAGTCGGTAACAATAGGTCCTTTATTCACAAAGAGACCTGGCCTTTCGGTGGCTAGGGTAGACAAAGTCCCCTCATGAGTTTCATTTTGCTTTCATTTTGCTTTCTTTATGTTTTGAGACTTGGTAAAAGTTTGGTACCAAGGATTCTGCTTCTCACAGCATCAAAATTCTTATGTAATCAATAAGGAATTTTGAAGACTTTTTTGTTTCAGTAGAGAGCTGGTCATTAGTTTGACTGGTCCATTGATGTATTTCAAATATATCAGTTTGATTTCAGATTTTAGTTAGTTGTGTATAATATTTATTAACAGGCATGTCTCCCTGTTTTATCTCTTGGAAGCTGTGCTTCAGGTTCATAAGATTCATATAATTCATATGTATTATCTTTTTTGGAATACATCTCTATGTTTCAGCTGCAGTGGCATAAAGTATGTAATTGTCACTTATGTCAGGTGTCATTGACCTAACCAGACATCATCATAATATTTTCTGAGTTCCAAACCTTGAACTTTCGGTCTGTAGTAGCAGAGATGATTACATCTCCAAAGAGGTAGTCCTGAACATTTCAATTACCTTCGACCATGACAAGTAGTTATTCCCAGCAAGTTTATGATTTGTAATGATAATAGGAGCTTCATCAAAATAGGAAGAAGATAAGGTATTAGACCCTAGTTATGAAGGTTGTTCAAGAGTGGAAGTACTCCATTTCACTAATCTCAACCGGAAAGATAGACATACTTTAAAAAATACGAGGTTGTTCGGATGAAGTCCCTGATACCATATAGAAATATCTGAGAAAAACTGAATCATGTTCAGCATTGAGTTTACAAATGGAGCCTCTTATATAGAGGAGTTGTATATTAGCTTCCAACGACAATAAAACGCCAGTAGATATGGCATCCTAACTGCTGTAATGATGTCAATGGCTCTATTCTAAGTATATTTACTGAAATAGTGATTAAAACAATATGCAATATGTAATCTATATGTGTATATAGTATATATATATGTATTTACATGTGTATTACTTACCCAAAAAAAAGAGTATTTACATGTGTATTTCATTGTATATACATATACTTTTTACTGTGTATTTCTTTATTTACTTAATAATTTTTAAGGCCGGTAAGCATTGGATATATCTACTGTAGTTGTACCCACCAAGTTGTGTACTTGACCATGAACTTTGCACTTTATAGTTTACTGGAGCACATTTCTTCTAAGAATGTTGACTTCATTCGAAATAGCCCAACAGGGGATTTACTAACTCGAGAATATATCTTATATGTTTCTGTATGTAGATGTACTCCACGTTAGTGCTTGTCCAATCATTGCAAAGTAGGTTGCAGGAGCTGTTATCATGTAAATGATTTTTTGGTGGATTATCTGTTGTCGCATGCAATAGAATGCTTATAATCCCATGGATGTTGGCAGCATATACTGTCTGTATTGTGTTCTTTTGGGTCTGTCAATGATCTTGAGTAGATTGGATTACCTTCTCTATCTACTATTATAGGTGTGCTATTGTAGGTCTATTCTGAAGAATTCCAATTTCTATCGATCTTTTTTGTGCAGTCTCCTCCACCAAGTCTCTATCTATTCCTCATGCCTTGTGCCCTAAGTATTCACCAATTGTCTAATATTCATACATCCCGACTTAATTATGTTCCTTTTTGGGTTTAAATTTCAAAAATTGCAATAAGTCATACTTTTGGAGTATTCCTTTCCTTCTGGAATTATGTTGTTTACCATTGCTTTACTATGCATAGAGAAACACAGCTTCGAGCTTTCTATTCTACAACGGAGGAGATTCAGATTCTTTGTGCAAAGCAGCAGGAACAACTAAAGGCAATGCAAAGGACACTGGAAGATGAAGACGATCCTGAAAATGCGTCAGTAGGTTTTGTACCTACCAAAGAGTCATTGCAAAGGCAGAATGAAGTTCACAAACTATTCCACAGCTCTGGAAAGTCAGTCTCGAGTACTTCAAGTAAGAGGCATGGGAGAGATAAAGATGACATTTCCGGTGATGAAGCGAGCAGCACTGAGAAGCATGATTGCAATCGTAGAATAGAAGGTGAGGACACCCAGGAGGTGGAGTTCACTGGTGTTGAACGCCTTGCTAAGGGTGGCTTTGGATCTGACATTGATGCTGTTGCTACTGCGCCTGTTATAGAGGCATATCCCGTTGATACGGAGAAATATACTGAAGTCGGCGGTACTGGCACTGCACCTGCCATGGAGGGATATCTTGTTCAAACTGAAAGAGTCCTTGAGACCCAGAGTGCTGGACTCAATGGCGAAGGTGATATCGACTTGAACAAGTGCGGTTCATTTGAGGACACAATGCAGATTGATGATGAAATGCATGGTGGGACGGAGCAGGCTCAACCAGTTTCTCGCGGGAGCTTGCTTAACTCCGAGTCTACCAATCCTCTTGAGGTTCAAGACCGCGTTGAAGACACACAAGCTGGAGGCAGCATTAGAACAGCAGATCTTTTGGCTTCAGAGGTTCCTGGGAGTTGGGCTTGTAGTACTGCTCCTTCTGACCATGGAGAAAATGATTCTCCAAAGAGCAAGGGAAATGATGAAGTTGCTGATAATCCTCCTCCTCCCAAGCTTGTAACCATCAGATCGAGCCACGAGCATCAGGCGCTAAATGAGATGATTGGGATAACTGCTCTAAATTTGAAGGATCAATTCAGTTGTGCTGCAGGTAATGATTCCAAGCAGGAGGGGTCGAAAGAAATCGATTCCGGGTCGGACACAGAAGGTTGCAGTGAGAATAGCAGAGTTAATAGTGAGGATGAGCATGGAGAGACTTATGAGAGAGAAAGAGAAGATGAAGATGAGGATACTGACAAGGGAATGGATGAAGATGATGAAGCTACTCAATGCGATTCCCCTTGATGGAATAAGCCACGGTTCATGCTTTCCTAGGTAATGTTGATTATAGTTGTAAATAAAAAAATAATTAAAATATAGTTTGTACATGGTAGCCATGATTTGCTAATTTGCTACTGTTGGAAAGTTCATTTCCTTTTAGGTCATACGTTATTTATTGGGATAGAGCGGCAATTAATCATTGACATGATTTAATGCAAAATACTATCATCAATGCAGAACTTGAAATTTTCAATGCAAATTATCCTCATCTATGGTAAAACTAGAATATCAATTTTGGTTGCCATTCGGCTTCGGAGATTTTTTTTTTTTTTTTTGGGGTGCAAGCAATTTCCTCTTAACAATATAGTCGGATGCTCGTAAAAGTACGCTATTGTAGTAATATTTCATAGACTTGTCTCGAACGACAGAAACTCAATGCAAAAGTGATTCTTTTCTCTATTTCTTGGAGCAAAAGCCCTTAAGAACGCAGTCTCAGTGAAACATTGTATAAGAGATAAATAAAGAGCTTATTAGGTTTTTAGGTTAGCAGAGTTCATACACAAAGAGTCTATAAAAGATGTACACGACAAACTGGGCTTTTGGCCTAGATAGCAGTGAAACATTTACACTATACGTGTCTCTGGAGTCAAACCTGGTATCTCTTAAAGTAACTTCCAAACCGAATAACAACTGACTTATATCTGTAAGTTTCTTTTCTCTGCTCCAAGGATTGGCAATTTCGGACATGTCCTGCCAGCCCGTCACAAAACTGGCCCGTGCTTCAGCGAGTTCAGACCTGATGTTGGTGGGCACCGTAAAAATGAGTTAGGTTCAGGCCGGGTTTTTTATAGTTAATATAAAATTTATAAATTAAAAATTACAAAAAGAAACTTCTAGACACCACACCAAAAAATTTTTAGTTTGTGTACCGTGTCTGTAGTATCTAGAGCCTCTCAAGCAAGAAGGATATACTGGGGCTTTTCTTAAACTGAATTTTGATGCTGCATCAAGCAAGAAGGATAGACTGGGGAGTGTTGGCCTGGTTATTAGAGATGAAAGGGGAAGATTTACAGGAGCAAAAATGATACAATTTCATACTCTGGCCGATGCTTGTTGTTTGGAAGCAATTGGTTTAAAAGTGGCAGCAAATTGGGTTTTAGCCATGAGCCTTACAAGATTATCTTTGAGGGTGATGTTCTTCAAGTAATTAACCAGGTAAATTTTCTAGAGGCTGACAGGAGAACTTTGATATGCTCATTGAAGAGACAAGAAGCAGGCTAAGTTACCTTGGAACAAAAGGTGAAATCGTCACCCCGGGGCCCTCACTGCTCCAGTTCCAATGAGCTGCGTGGATGATGTAAATCTAGGACTCCTATATTGGGTGAGATGTTACGCAGTTATCTGTTCCTCCCACAAACCAGACATTTGGCCTAGCAGCAGAGTAACACCCATACTATGCGTGTTCATGGATTGAAAGCAAATCTCAACCCGAGTACCAACTGGATTATGCCTTGGTCAGCCAGCTAAGTTACCTGCATACTTGGTAGGCTGTATGAGTTGAATAGAGAATCCAATGGCGTGGCTTATTTGTTGGCAAATAATGCTCTTTCTGAAAGATAATTCTTAAGTATTTGTCTTCTCCGAATGTAATTGAATATGCACTTGTGGCAGACTTCAGTTGAATGGAATGAAGTTTCGACGCGTTATTATGAAAAAAAAAAAAAGTATCTAGAACCTCCCACTATTAGTTTATTTACCGGAAAAGATAGCCGATTCTATTTCTAATGGAGTTAAAGAACATTTATTTTTTTTTAATTTTAGAATATGATAGAATAAAACAAAATGATTCACTAAATTAGCTGCGCTTCTTATATTGTGAAGTAACAGTTGATCGACACAGCTTGGCGATTTTCATTATGGGTCATCGGAAAACAACCTATATGCGCTTTAATATATGAGTATAGTTGCATAAATCCGACCCCTTATCACGCTATAGATGCGTGCCTCTAAGTTAATGGGGTAATTTTGTTGTTGTATAGGAAAAGGTAACTGGCGTAACATTTATATTACAAAAAAAAAAAAACTAATGATATTAAAGATTTAGTTTATTTACTGGAAAAGATTATGAATCTTATTTTCCTTTCTTTCTTCTGTAAAAGCCACTGTTTTATATGAATGAGAACACGAAGCAATCATTTTTTCTTTTGGAAAAAGAGGAACTTTATTAATACTCATCAAAACATAGTACATGGCATGTGAAAGATTTGCGGAAGAAAAGATATTTTATTCACACTTATTCTCATCATTTACACTTGAATATATATTCAAAAGGTGCAGCTAGGGTTAGCTACGAAACCAAACTAGTGGTTACAACTAAAAGATAAGATATTAGTTGGTTGTGATAATTGTGAATCAACAACATACAGCTGGAACTTATCCATGCAACCGCATGCACCAGCAAATCTATACTCATGCAACACCGACCCAACAACAGTGATACCGTGTGTATCACGGGTCCTTAACACGCCCCCGCAAGATGGACGTTCCGTCGGAGAGGCCAATCTTGGAACGAAGAAGAAGAAATCTGTCTTTGGCAAGAGGTTTAGTGAGAACATCCGCAAGTTGATGATGTGTGGAGACATGCTGAACACGAAGTGTCCCGTGAGTAATTTTTTCGCGAACAAAATGATAGTCAAGCGCAATGTGTTTCATGCGACTGTGGAACACTGGATTGGCACAGAGGTACGTGGCACCAAGATTATCACAGTGGATCGTGGGTGGTTGAGCAAGCGAAACACCCAATTCAGCAAGGAGATGCGAAACCCATTCAACCTCGGCTGCGGTAGAAGCAACAGCGCGATATTCTGCCTCAGTCGAAGATCGTGCGACTGTGCGTTGCTTTTTAGAACACCAAGAAATAGGATTGTTGCCAAGGAATAACATATAAGCAGTGGTGGATCGAAAATTATCCGGGTCTCCGGCCCAGTCCGCATCCGAGTAAGCACAAAGAGATAGATGAGGCTGACGGCGAAGCATTAGGCCAAAGTGCAAGGTGTGTTTAAGATAGCGAAGTAGGCGCTTAGCTGCAGTCCAGTGGGTCTGAGTGGGTGCGTGCATGAATTGAGCAAGCTTATTTACCGCATAAGCAATGTCGGGACGAGTAAGCTGCAAATACTGCAAGGCACCAACAAGACTTCGAAACTGAGTGGCATCCGTAATAGGAGAACCATCGCCGATAGATAAACGAGTGGAGGCAGACATAGGTGTCACAGCAGCTTTAACACCATCCAAGTGGAACTTGGTTAACACATCACGGATGTACTTACATTGTGATAAAAATAGACCATCAGTAGTAAAAACGGCTTCGACGCCCAGAAAATAACTCAAAGGACCAAGCTCCTTAAGCGAAAACCGGTTGCCAAGAGCATCAACAAACCGACGAATAGAAATAGAACAATTTCCTGTGACAAGTAAGTCATCAACGTAGACAAGGAAATAGATAACAGTGGTAGCAGAACGATAAATAAATAAAGACGTATCAGACTTGGAATTCATAAACCCATACTGTAGTAAAAACGTTTTCAACTCAGTGTACCAAGCCCGAGGGGCCTGCTTGAGACCATAGAGAGCACGCTTTAAATGACAGACATGGTGAGGAAAACGTGGATCAATAAAGCCAGGAGGTTGGGCCATGAAAACATCTTCAGTTAAGTGACCATTAAGAAAAGCATTATTGACATCAAGTTGTGAAATAGGCCAGCCATTAGTCAACGCAAGAGAAAGAACCACCCGAATAGTAGTGGGTTTAATAACCGGACTAAACGTATCATGAAAATCTATGCCCGGACGTTGATGAAAACCTTTTGCAACCAAACGAGCTTTATAGCGAGCAACCGAGCCATCAGGATGACGTTTAATCCGAAAGACCCACTTACAGCCCACAACATTATGAGACTTAGGAGGTGGGACAAGTACCCAGGTACCGTTGCGTGCTAGAGCGGATAACTCATCATCCATTGCAGCACACCACTCGGGATCATTTAGAGCCTGCTTGACACTAGTGGGTTCAAGGGAGGCAGGGAGGGGATGTTTGGTAGTGTGGTGCAAAGTGACATAGTCGGGGAATTTCTTAGGACAGAATATTTGATTTTTAGAGCGTGTGACTATGGTAGAAGAAGGCAAGGGTTCGACGGGAACTGAGGGTGAGGCTTGTGCGGGGGAAGGGGAGGGATCGGATGGAGGAAGGGTCGGGGCTTGTGAAGAGCAAGGAGTTGCGGGAGGAATAAAAGAAGAAGACACATACCTGGAGGCATCAGCGGTGGCAGCGGGCAGACCTTCGGGTGAGGCAGGCGAGGAACAAGGAATCACTTCGGCCGGAGGAGAAAGAGCTGCAAGACTCGAAGAGCCGGCTAACCATGACGATGAGTTCAGAGAGTGAGTGCTAGGCGAAGAGTGACTAAGAGAAGGAAACTGACTTTCAACAAACTGAACATGCCGAGATAGATACAGGCGATTAGAGGACATATCAAGGCATTTATACGCATGATGCGTGTTAGAGTAACCAACAAAAACACAGGGTTTAGATCGGGGCGCAAGTTTATGATCAGAATAAGGTCTGAGCCAGGGAAAACAGAGACAACCAAACACTCGTAACATGGCATAGTTTGGACGTTTAGAGAAGAGAGCCTCAAATGGAGATTTATTATTAAGAACCGGTGTAGGCAAACGATTGATAAGATACACGGCGGTGAGGAAAGCATGGGACCAAAAAGAAGGGGGCAAGGCCGAATGATGGAGAAGAGAAAGACCAGTCTCAACAACATGGCGATGCTTACGTTCAGCAGACCCGACATGCTCAGGCGTATAAGGGGGCGAAATACAATGTTGAATGCCTTCTCGTTCAAAGAAGGGTGTCAGACCCTTATACTCAGTACCCCCATCAGTATACAGTGTCACAAGAGAACATTTAAAATATTTTTCAACCATACATTTGTATTTTGGAAAAATACTGGAGACATCTGACTTGCGTGCCATTGGAAACAACCAAACATACTTAGTAAAATAGTCAATAAACAAGATGTAATAACGGAAACCATCAACAGATTCAACTGGGGAAGGACCCCAAACATCCGAATAGACTACATCAAGAGGACCCCGACTCACTAGTGTAGATTGACTAAACGGTAACTTGTGACTTTTATTGGTAAGACAAGATTGACAGTAAAAATTGTCAAACACATGACTAGAAGGGAGGGAAAAATTATTCTGACGACTAAGGTACTGAAATACACGTAAAGAAGGATGACCAAGCCGTTGATGCCACGTTGCCAAGGACGACTTGGTGCTTGCCAAGACGTGTTTTGTACTACTCAAAGTGGACGAACGACCAGTGGGTAAGGAGGAGGGACTCCATTCGTACACATCATCCTTGGTCTGCCCGTGAGCAAGCTGCGCCCCCGTGTTGAGATCCTTAACAACAAAAGAAGAAGGGAAAAATTCAATAGAGGTGTTGTTATGCTTACAAAATTTCGAAACTGAGATGAGATTTTTTGTAAGAGTAGGAACATGCAGAACATTTGACAATACAAAGGATTTGGAAGGAGTAGAGATAACAGAAGAACCAGTATTAGAGATGTGCAGACTAGAGCCATCACCAAGCAGGACGTCATCCGGCCCCTCATACGGCTGATGCTGAGAGAGTGAGGTTAAGTCATTTGTGACATGATGAGACGCGCCAGAGTCTAGAATCCAGTCAGGCTTAAATGATCCAGAGGAGGTGTGATGAACTTCAGGTGACTGCAGTGATCGCTGCAAAGAATAACACTGTCGCGCAGTATGACCACGCTTTTGACAGAACTGGCACACCACGCCATTGTTGGAAGAGCTGCGAGACGCACGAGACATGGCCATCTGACTGCCATTCGGCTGGAACTGAGACTTTCCATTGACAAACTTCGTTCCACCAAAACGATTTGAACCCTGCGGACGGCTACCACCACGAGCAGTCTTGCCGTGGTTCACGTTGGTTGCATGAATGGTCACAGTTGACCCATTACGAGACTCCTCTCGTTTTAAGAAAGTTTCATGCTCCACAAGTTTATCATGCAACTCTTCGAAGGAAATAGAGGTGTCACGTGCACGTATTGCAGCAGCGATTTCTTTAAAATTGCTGCCAAGACCATTTAGAGCAAAAATGGTAAGATCATCATCACTAAGATGCGTATCTGCAAGGGCCAATTCATCAGCAATACCCTTGATCCTTTGAAGATACTCTGCAACGGATTGAGACTCACACGTGATGTTAGTGAGCTTTTCCTTGAGATTCATTATTCGCGAACGAGACTTATTTGCAAAAAGCCTGTGCAATTTCGTCCAGGCTTCGCGAGCAGTAGCGGCGGTGGCAATTAGTGGTACCACCGTTTCTGAGACAGACGCAAGAATACCATGTAACAGCAACTTATCTTGCCTAGTCCAGATAGCAAAATCTGGGTTAGACACTGTAGCACCATCTTTATCGGGCATGAGTTTGGGAGGGCAGGGCTTGCTTTCATCCAGATAGCCCATAAGATCATACCCATACAGCAAAGCATCAAATTGAGCCTTCCAGGAAGGAAAGTTGCCTTTGTTAAGTTTGATAGGCAGTTGCGCAGCAACATTAATAGCGATAACTCCATCAAGGGAGCTATGTTTTGAAGATGCACCACTTTCGGCCATTGGTGTGTGTGCGGAAATAATACTCGTAGGAGTCGTTAATGGCTCTGATACCATGAAAGATTTGCGGAAGAAAAGATATTTTATTCACACTTATTCTCATCATTTACACTTGAATATATATTCAAAAGGTGCAGCTAGGGTTAGCTACGAAACCAAACTAGTGGTTACAACTAAAAGATAAGATATTAGTTGGTTGTGATAATTGTGAATCAACAACATACAGCTGGAACTTATCCATGCAACCGCATGCACCAGCAAATCTATACTCATGCAACACCGACCCAACAACAGTGATACCGTGTGTATCACGGGTCCTTAACAGCATGCAATATCAGATTGCTACATCATCTGCGAAGCAATCATTTCGAAACAAACTGCTTATACCTAACATATAATTACTTCCCCTATCAACTAAATTTCATGACGAGCCCAGAGTTGACTTCTGCTTTGACCAGGCTCTGATAATGGCTAAGGTTAACCTCCGAGTTGACTGAACTGAACGTGACTTTGACTAGACAAAAAGCTTAGTCTAATTTCAAGATGATTCAACTTTAACATTAATAATCATCGTGATAAACTGAAAGTCCTGACATTAAACTTAAAGGTTAACTGGTGGCAAATAAGATATACCAAAACCGATTTTTAGTAGACCTTCATTTGCAAAGCTTAAAGATTAACTGATGATAATAAGATCTACTAAAACACCAGTTTCTATGGCATATTATAGTTGATATTCAAATTAGAATTTGCTCCAAGGGGTCAAGAGTTCGATTCTAGGCACGTACACAATGTGGGCGTTTCTCTCCTGCTAGGCCGACTGTCTGGTTTGTGGGGAGACATCTTGTATCACTGCACAAGATCTCATCCGACCTAGAAGGCTATTGGACTCTTGATTTTCCTTCTTTACACATGATACTGGGGGATGGGACGGTGAAGACCGAGGGATGAGTCCTTTTGCCCCAAGATCTACTAAAACCAATTCTTAGTGGACTAACACGTGTCCTGAAAATAGTCGTGCTGTTGATGTATAACTGCTGCTGCAGCAGGTGTTTGTTATATTAGTGTAAAGCTGGTTTTGCATGATCCACCATAACCGACAGAGTATATTATATAAGAGACTACGATAACAACGTTATCTCATTATTTTAGAGGCTCACCTTTATGGCGGGATATAAGAGTTTGGATATAATCAAACATATCCATGTGTTAGAAACACACAGATATATCCATGTGTTAGAAACACACAGATGTTTTCCGATGACCTATAATGAAAATTGCGGTTGTCGATCAACTGCTACTTCACAATATAAGAAGCGCAACCAATTTATTGTATCATTTTGGTTTATTCCATCATATTCTAAAGTCAAAAAGAATGTGTCATTGACTTGATTAGAAATAGAAACTGGTATATTCTATAACAGAAAAATGATATATGCCCATCATGTACACAATAACGAGCCCTGATGATTAAAGGCCTATGAAGCCCAAATAACGGTCTATGAACTAATTCTTCTCCAGTTGTTGAATAGTTTCTTAATTATTGAACAAATTCTTCAAATTCAAAAGTTTTAGGCCTAGTCAATGACAAAATTCAACTTTCTAACACTAGTCTAAATCTTAAACCGCTATATTTTAACTTTCTCAATCCATATATTAAATTAGCAAGAAAAGAAATCCAAACACTTACAAAATGTCAATACAAATATCCATTTGCCGAGTCAGTTCATATCTAACAATTAGAAAATATGTAATATTCAGAAGGGAAACAGCACTCGAAAGAACAGGGAATAGAAGTCAAAATAAAACGGTCGAAAAGCATTTTTATATAGGAAGGCAACTGAAATATTTAGGACAATATGGACAAAAAAAGTAAAGTCAAAACGACAACAGAAAAAGCTGTAAGAAACAAAAGGGAAGTTCGCTCAAGGCTAAAGCTACTGTACAATATTTTCTTGATAAAAAGTAAAGCACGCCAACCTAAGAAACTTAAGCAGCAATTAATCAGAAATGCTGGGATAAATCAAAGGATAAGACGAGAAATGAAGAAGGCAAAATATAAAAAATGCATTGATTGTTGGAGTTTGAACACACATAAGGATAATTTTGATTCCCCCAAAATTATTTAGTTGAAAGAGAAATTATATTAGCGCTATCTAGCCCTGGAAATTTAAGAAAAAGTGAATTAAATAGGTAAAATTTAAGAACAGAGATTCTTGTTGAAGAGGAAATAGCCAAGACTATTTATTTTTATGATTTTATGTTGGTATATATGTGTACATGAAAATTTATTGTCTTAGCAATTTGATGGTTGCGTTAAAACGCTAAGGAGTTCTTGTAGAAAACTTAGAAATTATATATAGATTCCTAGGTTTTGATGTTAGCATTTAGATTAACTTTACATACCAAGTTGTTGATAAAATTTCAAGAGTAATTGAGAAATATATTTTTTTTTGATAGAAAACAATTGTTTTATTTGGATATAATTTTAAAATTAACAGTTGAGTTAATAATTGACATTTGTTATTTGATTAACAAGCAATGATTTTGAATCATGAGCACGTTTAAGGATTGTAAGACTTGCATTTAATATAGCATGTAAATGGAACAATAAACTAAATGTAAGGATACGATGACTTACGATTTTGTTTAGTCTATGCTGTGATTAAAAGATGAAAAGGGATGTTGTCTTATGAATCTTGGTTCATAAGAAAGTTGTTGGAGTTTACCCAGTAATAACATAGAGAGTTAAGTCTACGTTAATAATTGAAAGCCTTTTGAGTTGAATGACACCACAGCTTGTAATTTGTTACTTGATGACTAATTAGAGTTGTATGGTTGATAGCATTCATGTAGAAAAATGAATGTTAGATTTAGTTCAAATAATGATGTTTTCTGGTTAATGTAGACATGAGATTATTGGAAAATATTGTTGAGTGTGAAGCCACGAAAAGCATGTTTGGCTTAGTCAAAAGTGGAAAATAAAGAAAGTAGCTAGACTTGCTTTTAGGTTTAGCTTTAATCATTTTGTTTCTCCAATCATTTCTATATATAAGAGATGATATGTGCTTGTAATCGTTGAGGCTGTGAATGGAGTGCAGCAAATAAAATAAAATCCTCCTAGTTGCCCCGTGTGGAGTAGGTTGCAGTTGGCAACCGAACCACGTTATATCTTTGTGTCGTTTATTTTTCTGCAGTTGATTCGTGATTGTGTGTTGTTTCCGCGTGCGTTTATTTCCAACAATTGGTATCAGAGCTTTGGCTCGTTAACACACCGAAAATACGATCAGCAGAAACTAATCAGAAACTGTGTCACCTGGGTTCTTTGGAGAAGTAGTGTGTGCAGCAGCAGGAGCCAGAGTGAGGGCTGCTACCGCCAGAGCACCACCATCCCCGCCGATCAACGGAACACTGCCTTGCTTGTACCTGGGGAGCCACCGCCGGTCCATCAAGCAACAGCCGTCGGTTGACCATCGCAAGCAGCACGGGAGTGCATCTGCAGCATCAGAACCACTCGCCGATGCCGTAGCAAATCTTCATCCAGTCTGTGTCACCACCTCTTACTTTGCACAACGCCGATTGAAAAGAAAAGGTTGAAGTTTTTTTTTGGCAGGTGCGAACTTGATTGAAGAAAACAATTTGAAGCGTTGAATTGGTTTTGCTTTGGAGGTGCATGATTGAATTTGGTGGGTGAGAGAAAAAAAAAATTGAGGTGGGCCAATTTTTTGTGACTTTTTGAATGGTAATGGCGTGGTGGTAAAGTTTTTTTTTGTGTGGACCATTCCTTTTGGGAGTAGTGGTTTGACCGTGATTGGTGGAGGTTTTAGGGAGGTGCAAAATTTGTCCTGGTTATTTTTCCTGATAAAAATATCAATATCTGAAACTAGGTGTACCGTGTATTTCATCTTGTCATTGGAGATGGCAGAAGATGGGAGGTTCCGAATTGAGAAATTTGATGGTACAGATTTCAGTTGGTGGAGAATGCAAATTGAAGATTTGCTCGTTCAGAAAGATTTGGACGTGATTTTGGGTAACAGGCCAGAAAAGATGTCGGATACAGATTGGGCAGGTTTGAATCGGAAAGCTATGTCTGTGATCCGTCTCTCGTTGACCAAGAATGTTGCGTTCAACATTCTGAAGGAGACGACAGCAAAAGGCATTATGGAAGCGTTGTCTAACATGTACGAGAAGCCATCTGCAGCAAACAAAGTGTTTCTGATTAGAGAATTGGTGAACACAAGGATGAAAGATGGCACTTCAGTTACCGAGCATATCAACAAGTTGAATTCGATCTTAGCCAGACTTTTGTCAGTTGGCATTAAGTTCGATGATGAAGTTCAAGCTTTACTATTGCTATCGTCTTTACCTGATAGTTGGTCCGGAACGGTTACAGCGGTTACCGGTTCAGTGGGACCCGATGGATTCACCTTTGATCAGATTCGAGATCTAGTTCTTGGCGAGGATGTCAGAAGAAAGAGTTCAGGAGAGTCATCTGGTGAATTGCTTCATGTTGGTAGAGGCAGAAGGAATAACAAAGGTAGTGGGAGCAGGAACAGACGAAGGAGTCAGTCGAAGACTCGTGACAACTCAGGTGTAACGTGCTGGAAGTGCAAGGAGGTGGGGCATTTTAGGAATCAATGCCCGAATGATAAAAACGTGAACATTGCTGAAGGCTCTGCGAGTGACGAGGAGGTCATTCTGACTTGCTGTGAGGAAAGCAATGTAGATTCCTGGGTCATGGATTCTGGTGCTTCATTTCATGCTACCCACAGCGGTGAAGCATTGCAGAATCTGGTAGTTGGAGACTTTGGAAAGGTACGACTTGCGGACGATAGAGCTCTTGATGTGACGGGCATGGGTGACATAGTGTTGAAGACTTCAGTCGGTTTCTGGAATTTGAATGATGTCAGAGTTGTTCCAGCCTTAAAGAAAAGTTTGATTTCTGTCAGGCAATTGGACGAACAGGGACACGAAGTGAAGTTCAGAGATGGACAGTGGAAGGTCGTGAAGGGAAATCTTGTCATGGCCCGCGGAAAGAAGAGAGGTTCGCTGTATATGGTCGAGATACCATCTGAGGGAGTGACCGTCCCAGTTCAGAAGAAAAATGAAGTCCGGTTCACAGAGTCTCGTGGGCAGAAGAAGGTTGTCTATGCAAGAGAGAAACCTAGAGCCACAGGTCAGACTCAGGTGTGACGAGCGAGGAAAGGTTCAAGGAGGCCAGTCAGAGGTATCTGTGGCAGTGGGAGCACAGGTGGTGCTTCAGCCAAGGTTCCTAGACGACAGTGGGTCCGGAGAACCAGTATTCCAGCTGTTGAAACGTCTCCAGAAGATTTCTTGCTGACTATGGAGATTGTTTGTTCTCAGGATGTTCCAGGATCCGGCAGTGCGTGTGTGCAGTGGGCGCCGGTAGGGACCGAGGACGAGTCAAGGGCAGTTCAAGCCATGACTGATGGGTTGAAACTCAGGAGAGTTTCAACGAAGGCTTCTTGGTGATCAAGAAGGCTGGTGGCAACTAGAGGTGGTGGAACATCAGTTCCATTGACAGATTACAGAAGCACATGTATACAGTTGAAGCGCAGGTGAACGCTGTTCCGTGACTTCAAGTGGGAGATTGTTGAGTGTGAAGCCACGAAAAGCATGTTTGGCTTAGTCAAAAGTGGAAAATAAAGAAAGTAGCTAGACTTGCTTTTAGGTTTAGCTTTAATCATTTTGATTCTCCAATCATTTCTATATATAAGAGATGATATGTGCTTGTAATCGTTGAGGCTGTGAATGGAGTGCAGCAAATAAAATAAAATCCTCCTAGTTGCCCCGTGTGGAGTAGGTTGCAGTTGGCAACCGAACCACGTTATATCTTTGTGTCGTTTATTTTTCTGCAGTTGATTCGTGATTGTGTGTTGTTTCCGCGTGCGTTTATTTCCAACAAATATGAGGGTTTAGTCCTTCATGCTTGTATGAAATTAAAAGTCTAACATGTGAATAGCTTGTATATGTTGTATAACTTCTAAAAGAAGCTTTGAAAGTTTTGTTGTTTAAGCTTATGTGCTTGACAGGCTTTGTTGATGGATATGAAAGTAATTTCATTTTGCTTGTTGATAAAACTATCTCTATGATAAAGACGTTTATAATGAATGTTGATTATATGTGTTTGAGGAGTCAGTTAATGGAAACATCTTGTTATTTTTGAGTTTGTTGGTTTGTTGAGAAAATCAAAACTCAATGTTTCTATGCTTGTTTCTAGTTAGTTTTTATGGACTAATGAGATGTTTTGTTAGGTGATTTATTGACAGAAATCACCGAAAGCCAAAGGTTTGAGAAGGCGCAAGCACTTGATGAGTTATACAAAGTTGTGAAACTCATGAGTTTATTTGGGGTAAATCATAGACAATGTGAGGTCTATGAAAGTGGCCTGGTAAAATATTTTTGCGATAAATCATGGACAATATGAGGTCTATGAGAGTGGCATGGTAAAAAATTTTTTGGGGTAAATTATAGACAATATAAGGTCTATGAGAGTGGCTCATTAAGACTTGATGAATTTAACCTATATACGTTTGGAAGTGGTGACAGCTTCCTATGAGAGTTTGGAAAGACTCATTAGAGCACTTATGAAAACCTTAGACTGGATGCATGGTCGGTTTCATACCAAACCACGAACTTGTATGAAGTAGACAATGACATGTCTTTTGGTTGTTCATATAAACAGAGATTCAAGAAGTTTATGCCATTTATGAATCTAAGCTGTAATGTTTTGTAAAAAGATTCTTGCCAGTAGACATTTTATAAAGAATGATACAAATCTAAGCTGTATAATTTGAACAGTGACAAGTCAATAAGTGATGTTTTCTTCATAAGCTGAGTGTCAAAAAACATGACAATGACATCGAAACGTAATGACTAACTTTTTTTCTAAACAAATAAAAAATAGATGACACAGTATCAAAAGTGTAACATCACAAGCATAACTCAATTAAAAAAAGATTGGATACAATTGTCAGGTAGAAAAGTGCAGCCCATACCATGACATAGATGAACATAATGTAACGCTAAGGAAGGCATCAGATCAGAGGAGGCACAAGGTCAGACCATTTTTGAGACACCCAATCTTTGGCCGCCACGTGTTAAAAAAAACAATTTTTTTAAAAAAAGTTTCAAATCTCTATAGGTTTTAACACTTGGCGGCTGAAAATTGGGTGTCTCAAAATTAGTATCACTTTGTGCCTCCTCTGATCCTATCCACGCTAAGGAATACGCAATATTGAAAGTTGTTTTCCAGCCAGATGACAGTCCATTTACTGTTTCTGCAACAACCAGAGAAATCCAGCAAAATTGCACGCACGGAAAGAGACACAGAGAGAGAGAGTCCTAATTATCAGAGGCTCACTAGTGGTTTGTGCTGATAATGCTTTGGGTTGAAGGCAGCTACTACTAGTTGATATGGAAGTGTGTTAGTCGTTGGCCTCGAAAAAGAGCCAACTTCAGAACATTGCACGTGTGGACTCGTTCTCCAATGCTTATGTCTCTCCCTCTCTCTCTTTGTTCGAAGAGCCATAAAACCCTAAAAGCCCACGTACCAGTCAACAAAGAAATCAAGAAAGAACGTTATGCCCATACCTCTATGTTCTTTGAAACGGAAAAAAGATTAGTGTAGGTGTCTTTATTTCGTCGGCCTACCCAATGGAGTCTTTGACATGCGATGGGGAAATTCTCTCCTCGTCAACTAGTGTTTGTAGAAATGTTATAATATACTCTTCCTAGTAAATCTATTAATTTAAGTTTGCATTTAAAGTTAATAGCACAAATAACTAATAACTAATGAACACAATACACTAATGATAATCAAATAAAACGTTAAATAGTACAAGTAAAAAAATTGGAAACTGTTTTAGTCACCACACAATACATTGAATGATGTATTTCTAATAACGTGTTTTTATTGACTTAAACCATAAAACTGGAATCAAAGGACAAATTAGCTATTGTATCTCTTTTATGTTTATTAATGTAGAGAACACTAAAAAGAACGCTGCCAGTACATTAGCCTCCTGCGTTTGTACAAGGTCCGGAGAGGGACCGGATCGCTTCACAATTTGATGTACGCAGCTTACACTACAGTTTGTGTAATAGGCTCTTTCCATCATTCGAACCGTAACCTCAAGGTCACAAAGCAACAACCTTAATAGTTACTCATATTTTTATATGTAATCAAAAATTGGCAGACATCAAAGAACAAAAGTCTTTAATGAGCTAATGAAAGTACATACAATAGGTGTATAATGAAAAAGATATGTATAAACCACTTCCACTTCATCATTAAACCGTTGCAATGTAGATTTAATGGCCAGGATTCCTTCAAACCTTCAAGAGTCCGTCATTTGTGTTTCTCCTCCGGCAGGAGACGACGGAACTAGGGATGTAAATGAACCAAGCCGTTCGGTTGTTCGACTCGTTTGGCTCGAGCTCGAGCTCGGCTCGGATAAAAGGTTAATGAACAGAGCTTGAACAACTTTTTTCTGTTCAAACTCGGTAAGTGGTACCGTTCGTTTAAGGTGTTCGGCTTGTTAATGTTGTTCGTGAGTTAAACGAACCAAGCTTGAACAATTAAATATGCTCATTTAAATAAACGAACAAGCTCGGCTCGTTCGCTAAGTTAAATGAACCAAGCTTGAACAACGTAATGCTCGGCTCGTTCGGCTCGTTTACCGCCGTAGACGGAACCACATTTCAAATTAAGAGAGAGAAGACATAGTAAAGTATGCATACTCCACCGCTCTCTTTCTATTTTCTACCCCATACTAAAATTCAATAGTTAAAAGGAAGTACTTACCAAGTTTTACAAGCAAGCATATAGAATAATACACGTATTTCTTTCATTTACCTGACTAAATGAAAAAAAAACCCTCACTACACGGGATACATCCACCATATATTTACCCCGTAAGTTGCCGGCTTGAGTAACAAAGGGTCAAAGTTTGCAGGCCTCGGAAGCCATAGCCAGCTAGCCTGGTGTAAGCCAGGATATTATGTCCACCAAATAATTGGGGTAAAAGAACATTCAAGGTAAGATATACCCGGTTCAAATCTGAGAAGCCTAAATGTGAGGCAAAATATGAAGCCTCCAATCACGCGTCGGTACGTGTATAAACTGGTTTTTCTTAAAAAAAAATTTGTTACTCCGTTGATCAGTTTGTACAAGTGACGACGCGTGATTAGAGATCTCATATTTTGGTTAACCGTTGGCCTCCTCATATCTGAACCCAAGATATACAGCCAGGAAAAAAACGATCCGTACAGTTAAACAGGACTTTTCCATGTATATTAGCAATAGAGAAGGATGAATTATCATGAGGAACAGGCTGAGTTTCTAAAAAGGGAGTATTTAAGGATGTTTTTGGTGGGTTGGTATCATGATGATATGAAGTACGCAAACTTGAAACCCATCACAAACAATGATGAGACCCCTGAGAGAAAAAAAAAAGGAAAGAAAAAGAGAGAAAAACCAAAAATAGTTGTCCTTCTATCACTTCAACAGGAAGTGAAAACGAACAATATTACCAGAAAAGTTACCAACACTCCAACTAGAAGTATAGAACAAAATCTGCGACTTCTATTCTCAGTTATTCAACAGTCCAACTAAAAAGACAAGAAAATTTGAAAGTTTACTTCTTACTAACTCATACAGCTGACTCAAAAAACGTTACTTATACAGAAATTATAGGGATCTACTCTTAATACTATTTTAGTAAAAACAAAGAAAAAAACAACGACAAAGAATTCACGAATGCTCAGTTTTCCTCCTCCAAAAAGGACACTAAACAACCTAGCCATGCCATTTAGCATGATAAATTACACCCCCTAGACCAAAGATTAGAGTACATAAGAACACAAAAGGATTTTGAAGGTGAAATCACTATGTAGTACAAGAGCACTATAAAGATATGTCATATCTGACTAGCTCGCTTTAGTTCTGATACCATGTTAAAAAGGATTCTGACGCCCACCGGTGGCCCAGAAAGCTTGATCAGATGGCAATTGACAAGAATTCAGCAGATTTTGAGGCAATCCATGAAAAAGAGACGCCGAATTATGATCAGAAAGAATCTGCTGCTGTTGCTGCTGCGTCTGCTGCCCAACAATTCCAGGGGACCCCATTCCCCCGTCCCCCGGAGGAAGACTTTCATCTTCCTCCAACGGAAGCCTTTCATAGGCCGCATTCCCAAATGATGCGGCCATAATAACCACCGGCCCAGACGCCAGTAACGGCCCCACCACGCTCCCCCCGACAACCTGCCCTTGCCCACCGGCTAAATATATTGTCAAACCCGATGCTGCTGGCGGTGCTGGTGGAGGCAAAACCGAACCTGAAAGAGAGAGAATCTCGAATCTTCCATGTAAAGTGACGACAGCACCAGGGGAAGCCGGTTGTTTCAAGGTAACGTTAGTAACCGTTCCTGTGCCACTCAGGATGCAAACGCCTCTCTGGCGACGAACAGCGAAGGTATTAATGCATTCTTGTATGTCACACCCATTGGCGACCTCAAGGACATGAGATCTAAGTGCGTTGGCGCTATCACGAGTGACTATAATAGGAGGTTTTGGTTTGTTTTTGGACCCAGCTGGTCTTCCCCTTGGCCTTCTTCTGCCTTGATCTTCTCCTGAGGAGGTTATTAAGTCCTTGCTCTCACCTGAGACGGTGGCGGTGTTCGCTAAGGAACTAGGGAGAGAATATGTATTAGTATTCTCATTGGAATCTCTTTCTTGGTTTCCACCGTCGGATGGTCTCTGCTCGTCTTGAAACTGATGGTTGAGATGATGATTGTGCAGCTGTAGATCCCGGGTGTGAAACGGTGGAGGCAAAGGACGACCTTGTGGTGTAAGTCGATCCATTTTCAGATCCTCAAGATCAAAACTTTGGTGCTAATTTGGTGGTGAAAGGAGTTGGGAGGGAATTGAAGGTGAATATGCCTAAAATTGAGCTGAAAGAAACATGTGTTTTGTGTAGAAGTTGATGTAAGAGTGAGAAGTGTGTGAAATTATGTGTGTTGTTCTTGTAAGGAGGGTGAAAGTAGGAGATAGATGAGGAGCATGTTGTTTGAGAGAGAGAGAGAGACAGAGAGAGAGAGGAGGAAGGGGAGGTAAGGGATGATGGATGGGGAAAGTTGATCTTCGGGGTGGGGTTTAGCTAAGTGTTTGTTTGGGGAGAGAGCTCTCTTTACATCAGCTTAGGGTTTGGTCAAGCTACCTACTAAGGTTACTCCACTTTAACAATAACAAAATAAACAACAACACATATCTAATATATCTCATAGGGCTGTAAACAAGCTGAGCATCGGGCTGTTCAAACTCGGTTAATTTAACTTAGCGAACGAACCGAGCTTATTCGTTTATTTAAACGAACATATTTAATTGTTCAAGCTCGGTTCGTTTAACTCATGAACAATATTAACGAGTCGAACACCTTAAACGAACGGTGTCACTTACCAAGTATGAACGAAAAAGTGGTTCAAGCTCGGTTCATTAACCATTTAGCCGAGCTCAAGCCGAACGAGCCGAACATACCAAACGGCTCGATTCATTTACAGGACTAATCCCAACGACAGCAAAAGATACCGTTAAGGTCTTGGAAGGGTTAGAGTCAAGCAAACAATACCTCCATCTCAAATGATAGAGAGTTTGCTTCCAGCGAGACCCCCGGATCTATATGTACCTATATATACAAATAATGAAAGACTCAAACAATAACAAAATAAAAAAAAATGACATGTTTTCATGATAATAGTTGTATTTTTTCCTCATAAATTTATAACTAGAGTAGGAACATGGATAATTTAAATCATCGAAAATTGAAACATGAATGATATGAAATAATAAGAAGATGGAGATAATGTAAGAAAAAAACCCTCTTTTTCTCATTTTTTTTCTTTGATTTGTGATACATGACAAATAGTGTCACAATGTTATGGAGAACAAACCACTATTGGTAATATATGGGTAAAAGCTATAATACATCAACACATGACGATGAGAATAAACCTCTATTATAATACATGTATAAAGTGGGAGGAACATTAATGCACTTGCATAAATTTGAACATAAGTTAGGTTGGTCCATTATATTCACATTTGCATTTTCATGTTATAATTTTTCAATAAGAAACATGATTCTTTCATCAATTTCATGTTTTAATCATCTTTTGTTATGAATATGGAATTCAATATTATGCTCGATTTATTTACGTATGCAATTTTTTTAGTTAATTGATGGAACATGTGATGAAGAGAACGATAAAAGTTTGGATGCACCAATTAAAATAATATTAAAAGGTTCTTTTGCTTGATCTTTGAGTCATTCGGAAATGCAGTCACTGATTTTATTCTTGTGAGGCAGATAGGCATAGACAATATATACGCTTTAGGCTGACTTTGCACTTGTTTGTTTATGTTTTACTGTTTTTTATATTACATGTACATATACACGTTATGTGTATTTTAATATTGAAAGCCTCTTCTTGGTATTTCCTGAATTCCCTAACTAACACACTATAACACATCATATCTCTATTATTATGTCGTTTATGCAGGCACATATAGAGCCGGAGGTCTTACTGGAAGCAGACTCTATATCACTTGGGATAGAGGTATTGTTTACCTACCACTTACCCTCCTCAGATCCTAACGATAGTTTTTATTATCGTTGAGATATACTGGGTACGTAGGAGGAGGATGATATTCTCTAAGCTATCGAAATACTGTTAGTTCTTTGGGGGAAAAAATAAGCTTTTCTTGCAGGCAAAATAGTTAAGCTTTGAATAAGCACATTTGGAATAAGATTTGGTCAACCGGCAATAGGAATTATGCTCTAAAGTGTTTGTTAGCAAACGAGTTGTCTTATGAGGGAGATTATATAGGACAACAGCTCTAATTTCCTAAATAATTGAGATTAAGGACTGATTATATTTATTACAATTCACATAATTTATATTCTGCACTATTCAAATATGAATCTCTTAGTATCTTTATCAACTCGATTTCAAGTTTGCGCTTAAATATACTGATATAAATTGATAGATCGATTGAAAAATCTAGTTAATGCGAAATATTTCTTTCTCTTTTCTCTAGATTCTGAAAGAAATCCTTCCATAATATGTATACATACACACAGATATATATATATATATATATATATATATATATATATATATATATATATATATATATATATTTTATTTACCTCAAATTCTTTTTCTATAACATTTAATTCATTTGCAATATTATCTGTTATTGCTGATTGTGTTGGACTATTAGGTTCACTAAAGTCTGATTTATTATAAATATTTTGTGATGTACTGGGTGCATTAATATCAGATTTAGAATAATACTCTTTTTTAGAATAAACTGGTCTAGGAATTTCCGTAGAATAATCAGCTTTTCTAAATGAAGAGGTTGCATATTCAACATCTGATGTTGAATATAATCTTTGTTTTTGGTAAGGAACATCTATCACAGATGGTATCTGTGAAAATCTTCCTAAATTTATTGTACTAGAAATAGATGCATTATCTCTTTCTCTAGCGGAGAAACTTCTAGCAAAACTCAGTTTATATATATATATATATATATATATATATATATATATATATATATATATATATATATATATATATATATGACGGACATTGAAGCAAGCGGTAAGATTGCTGTTTTGTAACTTTGAGGTCACGAATTCGAGCCGTGAAAACAGCCTATTGCACAAAGTATAAGATAAGGCTGCGTATATCAGTTCGCAAAGCTATCAGGCTCCTCTCCAGACCCTATGTAAACGCGTGAGGCGAGTGTACCGGTAACGTCTTCTATATGTGTGTGTATATATATTTTTTGAGAGGAGTTCCCTGCTTCTTGATATATGAAAATGGCCCTACACAGAGTCTACATATGTTGTCCACTTTCATGTGTAAAGAACATACGTGGGATGTAGACAAAGAACCAATTATAGTTTAGTAAATCATTTTATTTAATTCAATATAGGGCGTATATAAAGAATTCAAAACAATCATATGCAATGATAGAATAGCTTATAAAAATAATGGCAATTACAATGTTCTTGTATGAGATCTAGCGTGGTCTTTTGAAGAATAAATTGATGTCAAATGCTAGCCACTGGATTTATATTGCCCCAGGGATCTATCAACTTAAAAACTAGAAACAGATGGGTAGTGTTAAACGAACCAACTGTTCAAGTTTGGTTTATATTCGGATCAAGTTTGTTCATTAATTTTAATTAAACGAACTCGATTTGGACACTTAATTAGATTCGTTTGCTAAAACGAGCCAAACTGTTTGACTCATTTAAGAGATAATATTTTCAAGCCAAATTTGAACAAATTTTTAAGTTCGTTAAACCAAAAGAGTCGAGCAAAACTATTCTTTTATCTAAATAAGTTCAAATTTAAAAACTCACTATTTAACTCAGTTCGGCTCGTTTTCAGCTCTTCATATACGTACTTCCTAATTAATTTTAGGAAAATTAATTTACCACACCTGTTTTATCTCATTAGAATTCCACCGACGCACGCATTTAACTTTTTTTCTTTATAAAAATATCATCATATTAACATTTATCCACTAATTCCATCATGTGATGGAAAAAAAAAATTGATTGGTGAGCTACTCGCTTTCAATTATTCTGGGACATATCCCAGTGATTTAAGATAAAGGTTTCGAAAAGAACGTCAGGTGTTCGAACTTTACCGAAGGCAAGAATGTTTGAATTCCTTCCAAGCTAGCTGCATAGTGTGGGAGCAGTATTGGCCCATGGAGTGACCTGATAGGCTGATATGACAGCCCGTCGGTTGTTCCTTCGGTGTCAATGAGCTCCTTATGCTGTCCCTATACTATGACAAACTTTTACTAGTGAGCCTTGGGAATCTGATTTACATCTTTACACATTCTGTGTGATCTTCACACAAATGACAGGGACCTTTATTGGTTGTGTTTCAAACTCTTTTTCTATTATTCTATCACAAGTAAAAAAGGTTCCGGCATTTTGCTACGCCACTTGTTTGTCTCATACATATACATACATACATATATATATATATATATATATTAAAAAAATTAGGGGAGGGGAATCGAACTCGAGACCCGGGGTTGGGATAAATGCTACTCAACCACTAGAGCTAAAGGTTTTTCGCCATATATATATATATATATATATATATATATATATATATATATATATATATATATATATATATATATATAGACACACACACATATTTATATATATGAACATCAAATCAAAACACAAAGGTGACGTAGGTAATATTTGCGTGTAATTTATTCTCTGACACATATATTATGAGATTATGATTTTATTGAGCAAAAGCTCACGTCCCGGATTCCTTAATGTATCAGTGTGGAGGTAGGATGTAAATCAGGAATCCAGCTAGCTTTTAGATTGGTAAGATGTTATTAGACAATTCATACAAAGAGTTTACTGTAAACAACATCTGTAACTCGGCATTCAATTGAGTCGGATTCAAGCCTTTGACATTTAGACTCAGATAGCAATATTGTTCTCACACTGCACATGTCTTGATTCAAACATGTACCTTTTTGGAACAATATGTTTACACAAATGCCAACTGATGTAAGATTATGATTTTCTAGTTTCATTTACTCTGTTTACATGGGTCTACAAGTTGTGTCACCGCCAAATTCTTCAACATTACATGAAACGGTAGTCAAAAAAAAAAAAAACTTTTTTTTGGTTCTTATAACTCTCCATGCAAATGGATGCTGTATAATATAATTCTTAACTTGCTACTTATCAAAAATCAATGTCATAAAAATAGATGCTAACATGGAAAATTTTTTTAAGGAATTTATATTTGTCGTTTCGAATGTTCCCGATGTGCCACATTCATTCTATCTATATCTCTCTTGTCTTTATAATTTAATGAACCAATAATACAAACTCTTTGTTTCGCAATGGTTTTACTATTTCTAATGGACCCATAACATAACCAAAATCCTGCTTGAAAGAGCTGAAGAATTATTCTGGCTCCACATTGAAATTTAGATAAGAATTATTGATTTAAAGACATGCATTTATAACATAATTGAAATTATGTCGGACGTCGTTTTGTCTGTATAGGGTTGTGATGAAAATCATTTATTTGGACGACTTATTGATGATCTTGTTTGTTTTTATTTTCAATGGAGTTAAAGATACATTCTTATTTGACTTTGGAATATAATAGAACAAAACAAAATGATTCACCAAATTGGATACGCTTCTTTTATTGTGAATTAGCATTTGATTGACATAGCTTGACGTATCATTATGGGTCATCGGTAAACAACATCTTTGTGTTTCTAACACATGGGTATGGTTGCGTATAACCGACACTCTCATACCCGTCATAAGCGGGAACATGTAAGGCAATAGGGTAATGTTCTTGTTGTTGTTGTAATGATGATCTTGTCTATTGTTTTTGGATTGAAAATGTAGGCCCTCCTTCTTCTTCTTTTTTGGTTAAAATGCTAATATTAACCAGATAAATCAAGGCATCAAGGGGATGTGACCCATACAATAGCCCTACTTGTATGTACACATGCCGACCTACGTGTTCTATTTAGTGGTGTATAGTTATCTTAAAACATATGAGCAGTACTTATGTCTAAGATATGAGGGTAGAGCTTACACATCACTCTATATACATGAGTGCATATTCTATGCGTTACATCCCCAGATACGAGTGCTTCTTCTTCAAAAATGTATCTATTACGCCCTTACCAGATAAAATATACTATCGCAGTCAAGACAATTTTCGGTGCCTTCGCTTTCAATGTTTTCACTTTGAGTCTTCTCGATTCTCATACCATTATTATGCTTACAAGAGGAGTAGGCCCCCCTTCTTTCTTAAGATGATGGTTGTCGTTCGATTCAATTCATGAAAGAGGTGGTTGCCCTAAGTTTTGAGAGTTAGCGGGACATATTTTTTTCATACTCGTAGAACCTTTTTTCCCCCTTAAGTAATTAAAGACAAGACCTTTAATTTAATTGTTCAGCTTTTTTAAGTTTTGAAGACAATTTTTGAGGAGTTTCCCTATGAAGTTATGCAAAATCCTACAATATAAACTAATAAAAATAATGTATGTGTATTGGTGGTAATAATTTCTTCTATGTAAAAAAGTGCAAAAGTAATAATGTATTTTCCTTTAAAAAAGAGTAGTACTAATGTGAAGTCGCATTAGATTAGAAATTGTTTCTAAAGTGTCAGATGGCATAAGTTATCCCTTTTTCTAAATATACTCATTCCCAATTAAAAATTTAATTATCACCTCGGCCTACCTGCTTGTGACACGCAAAAAATTTCCGACATCGATCATGCATCTTAAGCCAGGACCGGCGAAGAGATTAACATTTTATTTATTTATTTACTTATTTAATATCCATCATCTTCAAGATTTGTTACTAATGATGTCTTTTTTCCAGGATTGCTAAGTTTTCATCTGAGATTGGGGGGACATACATATTAAATTCGATTTTACTTTTGATGGATTATAAATCCGGCAGGAAATACACTTGTTGTGGTTTTTCTTGTTGGCTAAACCGAAACGGCTTTCAAATAGAGGAATCAAAATTGGAAGTTTCTGAATACAAAAACAAGATAGCCTTAAAAAAATAAAGAGTGCTAAGAAAAAATAGCTAGATAACCATTATATTTATATATATATATATATATATATATATATATATATATATATATATATATATATATAAAGGAGAAGCGAAAAACCTTTAGGTCTAGCGGCGGTTTAGTACAGTTTATTCTATTTTTGGATCTCGAATTCGATTTCTCTCTCCAATTTAAAAATATTACATATATATGTATACATATATATATATATATACATATATACATATACACATATATACATATATACATATACACATATATACATATATACATACATATATATATACACACACACATATATATATAAAGGAGAAAAAAAATAAATTTTCCAAAAAAAAAAAAAGACTACCGTGCTACTAACTAACCCTATTCGGTTTCTCCCTTCCTCCATTTCCAAATCTCATTTCTTTAATCTATTATTGCGTAGTCAAGTGATTTGAGTTGAGAGGACCTCACTCATTTTAATCTTTAACCTTTGATTGTGTACTTATTGTTGTTTCATACATTGTATCAGTAGTCGTTTAAGTACATGAAACCTGAAAAATACACGAAACCTGAAAATACCTGAAAAATACATGAAATGACCTATACACGACTTGAAATATTTGTACTTGTCAAGTTCGTGAGTATACCCGATACACGACACAAAACCTGACATGTACGAGTTTGGGTATCTACATCTATACACGCGAAGCAAACGGGTAAGGTATGGGTACCGCACTTTGATACACGAACACGATACACGACCTGTTTGACACCCCTAATGAAGACGGTGGTTTCTGGATGAGGAGAGCGTTACAACAGAAATTCCTCCGGCATTCATGCATAATTAAGGAGCAGATGACGAGAAGCAACGTCCCTTTATACTTAAATGCATGCAAGGCTAGAACCCAGACCTGGGTTGCACGGTTACAATTTACAACTTGGTGGGAGGACATTGACTTGAAAGGATTGGGGCGCTCTACTCCCATAGGTTGATACTCGGGTTTAGATTTAGTTCAAGAGGTCAAGAGTTCGATTTTAGAGACATGCAGAATATAGGTGTTCCACTACTGCTAAACAGAAGACCTGGTTTGCAAGGACACCTTGTGTGGTTCACTGTGTAAGTCATCACACAACTTAGGAGGCCGTTAGGTTCCTGATTTGCATCCTCCATAATACTCCTTAGACTGGGACTGTGAGAGCTCTCAGACCGAGAGATTTCGCTTTTTACTCCGAGGATTGAGGGGCCGAGTCACAGGGGGCACGTTTCCCCCTACAATCCTATAATTTATGATTTTATGTTGATTAAACTGAGTTAATTTTAATTATGTCACAAATGAAAAATATAGTTATACAACCATATTTTACTATGTCTCCTAACTCTTATTTAATCTTATTTTGATCTTTATAGACTATAATATTTCAAATAAATACTAATTATGTCAATGTTAGAGAGAATTACAATGGAATCATTAAGACATTTAATATCATTTTTGACATGATAGTAATTTTTTAATTACTAAAATAAATACTACAGTAATAATATCATAACTAATTATGATAATTTAATATCATTCCTGATGATACTATTCTTGTATTCCTCAAGTTTGTATCATACATTCACCATGTAATAATCAATCTTTTAATAAGAAAAGATTACCGTCTATTATTACTTGTCTTTTTCCATGTCCTTTCAACAAATGTTGTATTTGAATTTTACGCTTACTAATTTCACATTGGTAAAAATTTATATTTCACATTGCCGGCCTTACGTAATTGATCACCATAATTAGTACATGGAAGGAGACACAATCGTATGATGACAAAAAGCTATTTTGTCACAACAATTAGTTTTGAAATTTAATATTTTCAGAAGAAAAAAAAATCTCACCCCTCTGTTGACTTTTACAAATATGTTTTTGGTGTATTAGACTCATACATTTGTATCGGGTCCGAAAAAGAGCCGGATATGGTGCAATCTATTGAATTGGACCCATCTTTTAAAGTACAGAATGCCGTCAACCTCAAACTTAAGATATTGATTTGGAGTTTATTCAAATGTTTCGTTGATTTTCTTTCTTCTTTTTTATTTATATTTTTATATCAAGGGATTAAGACTTGGCCCATACAATCGCCGTCTTCAATAGTAGGGGTGTATATGGTCCGGTTCGGTTGGTTTTTGAGAATCTTACGGACCAAACCGTTTGTCACGGTTTGGAAAATAGAAAATCGAAAACCGGACCAAACCAGTCAACAAACCGTTTGACCGATCCAGTCTAGTCCGGTTTGGTTTCGGTTTTTTCCGGTTTTATTCACCTGAAGCATTGATAACGTTGATTAAAAAAGTTAAAATTCATAATCAAAATTGAGGACAAGTTTTATTCCTGATAGGATTTTTTTCAAACTAAAAATGAAACTATACTCCCTTAGTAGAATACTACTATACCTTAATTTATCACAAAATATTATTATACCTTAATTTATCATGTCTTGGCAAGAAACTCATACTATAATAAATTACACAAAGTACCTGACCCTCAACAAAAGGATGGATTAAGGTGATAGAGTAGTTTAATCGAAAAATCATCCAAGTATCCTTAATACTCAATCATGTAATCACATTTTTTGCATACAGAATAATCATCCAAGTAACAAAATTTCAATTCTTTCATACTTTTACGGGATGATAAATAATGTGTGGAAATAATTATACACTAAGAATTACTAAAAATCAAAGAAGTAATTAAACGAGGATAAATAAATCAAAGAAAAATTTATTAGGTATAACCAGACAAATCCACTAGGTACCAACCTTTGTTCACCAAAAAATGATTAATCAACTGAGTTTTTCCTCCCCAAGCCATAAACATCCAATAAAAAACAAACTCACAAACAATATAAACAAATAACTAAAATACTACTATGATGTATAAAATATAATTAAATATATAACGTATAATCAAATTTATATATATATAACCGGTATGGTCCGGTTTATACGGTTTGAAATTCTTAAAACCGGAAACCGGACCAAATGAAACAATCCGGTTTTTAGCATTTATTAAACCGACCATAAAACCGTGGTCCGGTTTTTTACGGTTTGGTTTGGCCGGTTTGGTGCGGTTCGGCCGGTTTTTAAAAAGCATGTACACCCCTATTCAATAGTGTTTTTCAGTCTATGTCAGGAAAGAATACCTCATTGTGTATGCATTTATGACTGCTTTAATAATAAAAAATCCATAATCAAAAAATTATCAGGTCCATTTAAGCATGTAAGTTTCTGTAGATTTTTGAGTTTTATGAAATGTATTTACTCCAAGAAAGAAAATGATAAAAGACGGAAAATTATAATTTAAAAAACGGGAAAGGTATTGGATCCGTATATCAATTTATATGCATTGTCCTGTCTCAAATTTAGGGCTGTAAACGAGCCGAACGAGCCGAGCATTGTGTTGTTCAAGCTCGGGTCATTTAACTTAGCGAACGAACCGAGTTTGTTCGTTTATTTAAACGAACATATTTAATTGTTCAAGCTTGGTTCGTTTAACTCACGAACAACATTAACGAGCCGAACACCTTAAACGAATGGTGCCACTTACCGAGTTCGAACAAAAAAGGTGTTCAAGCTCTGTTCATTGACCTTTTATCCGAGCCGAGCTTGAGTTCGAGCTCGAACCAAACGAGCTGAACAATCGAACGGCTTGGTTCATTTACAGTCCTACTCAAATTGACATCGACTGTAATCATCAAGCACTTCATCTACGAGAAACTTTCATGTATACTCATCTTCATGTAAGTCATGTTGAGATCGATTTTGATATTTTGTTAATTTATTGTTATATGTCGTTTAAGATTTTGGCATGGAAATTAAAATGTTAGTAAATAGTATGACTTTGTGGTTTTGTCATAATTGGATTATTTTCTCCGTTCTAAAAATATTGACATGTTTTGACTTGAACATAATTTTAAAAATTCAAACAGTTTTGGTCAATTTTCATATTTTACTTTTAGCTAGATAATATTGGGGTAAATTAAACAAAAACATGCAAGTATTAGTTTTAAAGATAGTATAGAAATTTTGACTACTGAATATCACTATTTTTAAAAAATGAACAATATTTTATAGAGAGAAGGAGTACCTTTCAACATGAGTGGAACTTCGTCACATTTATTCTATCTCATATACTAATAAATAGCAAGGCTAAGTGAATGAAGAAAAGAGAAAGTAAATGATTCATTGAAAATCTAAAAAAAAATACTTTATGTATCAAAATATAGTTACAGTTAGCAAAAACACAAATAGTTGGTCAAAATCAATTAAGATCAAATTTTAAAAATATTGTTCGACATAGATAGTTGGTCAAAATAGTCTCACACTATTTATGACCAAATTTCACTAAACAAGGTATAACATACTTTAACGATTTGATTTTAAATGGTGTTTAACCAACTATGTATTTGACCATATGTGACAATTTATAATATAATTTTGGGACTCAATGGGTAAATTACCTATAAAACAACAAAGAATAAGGAAAGAATGAGTAATGAACACATGACCTTTACAAATATATACCCTTCCCTTTACAAATAACAAGCAATGAATGACTAATTAACAGACTTTCATCTAAGTTTTTTTACTTCTGCAATCAACCATATGAGAGTTTCTTATTTGCTCTTTATTTCTACGCTCAACAAGAATTTCTGGTCCCCTAATTTTTATAACTTTTTTAGAATTAATAAACATACATAAATATATACACACGCACACATATACAAATGAAAGCATTTGACATATAACTTCGGTGAAACAAAGACGTACATATGTACAAGACCTTGAAATTATGACAAGTTGTCATGATCTGCATTCGGATCACATCCACATTATAATGAAACGCAAATAATATTTCTTCGATTCATGTAATTGAATCATTATTATTATTTTTGATGTATACATGTATTCATAATGTGAAGATACATACATTCTTATTTAATCAATGATCAAAAAAAAAAGATCATAAGATAAAATCAAATGTGTGTTTCTAACACATATGTATGATTGCATATGTATGACCCTCCATACTCTGTTATATGCGAGAGTCTCTAAAACAATAGGGTAATATTGTTGTTGTAGTATTAATTAATGTATACATGAATCTATCAATTTAAATATAAAACGTATAATGGTGATTTAGATGAAGCACATTCCGATAAATCGATAAGAAGCAGAAGACCCCCAGGGTCCTGGACGGCCGGACCCATATGGTCCTATGCTCTCTGTTTTTAAATATATTAATTATAATTTTCAACAAGGAGTCATATGGTGATATGTTTGTCGTTATATATTTGATAAAAGAACAAAGGATCGTTTTCTACGGAAGTTAATATTTTATCCGCTGTAATTATGTCTTTATAGCCTAAGAAGATTCCTCGTTATTGCATGAATTTTCCTCTAACGATTAAAAGATTCCACCCTAATTTTGTATGTCGTGACCTTAAACGACTTCAACGTATGGACCAACGACGATCTTACAAAACGCAGCAATTACATGACAGAGTGCAAATGATCTTGCAAGTAAGCTGGGTTCGAACCGCAGAAACAGGCTCTTACATAAAGTATAGGATAAGGCTGCGTACATCAAATCGCAAAGCGATCCGGCACTTCTCCAAACTCTGCACAAATGTGAGAGTTTAGTGTACCGGAAACGCTTTTTTTTTTTAAATATAGAGTCAAATACGTATCATGTTATATGACTAATAAATGCCATGTTAATTGGATCACAATTATTTAATTTGGTGTAGAGGATCAATTATAGTGGCAGAGGCATGATCTTCATCTTGCGTAAGGAGAGAAGGGACGAACTGCAAATATTTGTTGGACTATGTCAAAACCAATGTGCCTAATGTCTTATGTTATTTACAAATATTTCAAATATTGAAGGTTTTGAGATGTTTTTACTACTAGAATTTTAGAAATTAATCATCTTATGGTATTGGGATAAGTAGATGGTTTGCAATATCAACATATGCAATTTAAAGAACAGGCCTAGACAATTATTAAAAAAGATTAACTATAATGGATTTTATTTTAAGTGCTTTTGATATTAGTCACTCTGCAAAATCGACATGCAAAAGGGAGTGTGCAAGAGTATAAAAACATTCTGTTTAAAGAATTCAAGGTATATTTTTTATATTTATTATTTTATAAGAATACATTCAGGTACTGGTTCTCATCGCTGTCATATAATATAGGAAATCACCCTAAAAACAACTTTGTTGCCAGAAGGTTTTTCTGAAGAACAAATTTCGGAACATCTAAAGTTGTTCATTTTGCAGTTTCCCGTAGAAAATTTAACGTATTTACAGTAAAAATCGTAGTCAACTATTCTTGTTTCATTTTTTATTTTTCCAGCAAAGTTATTAGAAATAGTTAGGACAAATCAATATGAAGAAGGAAGATCTTCACACCGTCATAAAAATCGAGGCACCAATTATCTGTCAAAGCAGACTTTAACAAACAAGGTGGTGTTAATAATCAAAATCTTGGAGTTGTGATATGTAAAGATCAAATGCATGTAATTCAACATGTAGACTAAAATATAGGAGTATTTCAAGCTACGATAGAGGGAGCAAAAGAAAGACTCCAAAAATACCACATGTAAATGAATATCTTCCACATTGTCATCAAGGAGGTCAAAGATTTGAAGAACATTTATCAAGACCCCCCAAAAGATGAGTACATGATAGATGCAGAAAATGGTGAAGGCAAAAAACCTCAGAATGATATACTTCCTCCTAGAAAAAATACTTCAGGTGCTATAATCAATCAAAGCAAGAGAGTCCAGTCTTTGAAGAAATGAGTTAATTGCATCTGGTATCCATTTTTTCCACAAAGTTTTAAGTATCATCCAATGTTTCATGAAACACACTTGCCATCCAGACTTATAAGGTTAATAGACACCTGGCATTCTACAACCGGGAAAGCACCTGTTATAGGCGGTTTTTAGCATTTTTCCTTTTAATTTTAACCTTTAAGTCATTTGGTGGCAAAGATTTTCCAACCATGGTTAAAACCTAATTCCTTCCTTTATACCAACTGAATCCTTCCTCCAAAATAGACCTAAACCCAAAGAAAACACAAATTATGTGGCAAAAGATATCAATCTTTTTGGGTTTCCTTCCAGAAGACTAATGGGTTCATTTCTTCCACCGCACTAGCCTTCGATTCTCTGCTCTCGGTTAGTTGAGATTTCAAATTCTCAACCAATTCAAGAGTTCTTGTTAGTTCACATCTCAATGTGGGATTCCATCTGGGGCTTCTGGGGATGAATGCCATTTTTCTTCGCTATTCTTTTGCAAGATTCATCGTTTAAAAGAGGAATCTTGAGGTTTTGCATCTGAGTTTTCTTCTAGAGTGATGCTTATTGTAGATTTCAAGTATGGAGCTTTAGTCCCTAGAATTCTATTGAAGCTTCTACAGCATATGAATACAGATGTAAAGATTGCTGGTGAGCATAGATCGTCTTTGCTGCAGGTGTTCGGTATTGTTCCTGCTCTTGCAGGCGTTGAGCTCTTCCCAAATCAAGGATGGAAAATTCACCGACTAGGAATCTCTACTTCTTTAGCTGCATCAATGGCGAAGGTTATGGTGGATTCAAAAACCACGCAACTCACCGGCGGGAAATCTGAAGAATCATCTGTGGATACCAAATTGTTGAGCTTGAGAATCAGGTTCCGGAAGGAAATCAAACTATTTCGAGACAATGAATCAAACACTTCCACCACATTTTCAGAGCCATATTCCATCTTCTCCTCTAGGCTGTCTGGAATGGTCTCAAACCGGAATCGAGGAAAACCGTTTGAAATCTGCAAACGCTTGTGGATTCGCTCTGTGTTAACAAAAGTGATGTAAAAGCCTTTGTGGTGTTGGAGTTAGCCAATTTCAACATTGCTCCAAGATGGCCCTGACCTGGATAGGCTAATAAAATAGCGTGAAGCCCTCTTTTTTCTGACTCCATTAGAATACTCTCTCCTGCTCTTGATTTTACGGCTTAATGATAATACTCTCTTAAGGGGAGACTTTACTAAGAAGGTTGTGAAATAGTAGGGTGAGTGAAACGCGTGAGCATCTTTCATTAATAACAACTGCTACGGCCGCGTTTAAAAGAGGCGGCGACAAGGCGGATAAAGCGTGGGAGGAGGGGAAGAAGATGAAAGGGGTGGGGATGAGGTGGGGTGTAGGTTTTTTTATTGATTTTTGAATTTTTTTAATTAAACTTTTAGTTTATTTTGACTTTATTATTTTATTAAATGTAAACTGTGGTTAAAGTCAGGTTAAAAGTAGGGTTAGGTCCGGTCAAAGGTCGATTTCAGCGGTCAACGGTCGACCAGCAGGTCATCTGGATGTCAGATGTCTATTAACCCTATAAGTCTGGATGGCAAGTGTGTTTCATGAAACATTGGATGCTACTTAAAACTTTGTGGAAAAGAATGGATACCAGGTGCAATTAACTCTTGAAGAAATAGATGACTTTGTTGCCACTTATAGTTTTAAAGTGTCAAAAATTGACACTCACGATGTCACCTCATATCCAAAAAAATCATCTCTTCTAATTTCAGACAACAATGTATTTAAAAATGTGTCAGATCTATTAAGATGCAAAACATTTCTAGTTTATTTAAGGAAAAAAGCACAGAGATGGTTCTAAAAGCTGCCACCACGAACAATTCATTCTTCCAAGCAGTTAGCTCAAAGGTTTGAAACTAAAATTTTCTCTTCAAACCCCTTTAAGAAAAAGTCTTTTCATTCAATGTCCTTGAGACAAAAACTTGAAGAATCTGTATTAGAGTATATGCAAAGATTTATGGGTGAGTCTTTGAAAGTCTAAGATCGTAATGATGGAGTTATGGTAGCTGCATTTGTAAACGGGTTAAGACCATGTTGTTTGTTTATCCCGAAAATTTGAGTGCTATTTTAGAGAAAGCTCTTCAGTTGGCCCGACGTGAAAAGGAAGATATATTGGAAAAGGATGTTAAACAAGCTTACCACAAAAGTGGTGGACCTGATACATGGAAACATGGTCGGAAAGATTCAAAGGAGAAATGTAGTGCCTTTGATCGATTAGGATAAAAGAAATGGAAAGATTACCTCTTTTAGCTTTAAAGGAGCGTACGCAACGATGGATGAAGGTTTGATAGAAGATACACCACCACTAACAGTGGCGAGGTACAAGAGAAATCCCAAATTATATAGTAAATATCACAAGGATATAAGTCACGATACAAAAAATTACAGACAATTGGTCAAGGCAATTGAACGACTAATTGAAAAAGGCCATCTTTGATAGTTGTATGACCTAAAGTGTAGATTGCACGGTCGATTGGATTTTTGTCGACCTTTATTTGAAGAAAGATTTCGTGAGGATCAAACCTATCATCCAGATAGGTATGATGACCTTGATGTTACAGGTCAACATCAGGTGAATGTAGTTATTAAAACCATTTTTGATCTCTTGGTTTGCAAAGAGGAATATCATATTCAACAAGTACTTCCATCTCGGATGAGTTATTTCATAAGAAAGCTACATTGTCAGATGATTTAACCTATGGACTAAAGGATCCGATACCTCAAAGGTATGGAAATGAATGTGTGATTATTAAATTCGTCATAAATTTGACTCAACACAATACTATGAAAATTTGGAGCGTCTATGCTGACACATGAAGTGATGTAAATATGATGTAATTCATATTTTCCAAGCATTTGGATTACATAATAGTTCCTTGCGCCCTATATCAAATTTTTTATTTGGATTTTCTAGAGCAGCAGTTCTTCCCGCAGACCTAGTAACATTATCAGTCACTTCTAGGGAGTATCCAAAGTATAAAACTTTGTGGATTGATTTTGTTGTGGCATAGAGAGCCCTGAATATAATATTTGTTAGGAAGACCTGCTTTGATTGAGCTGAAACCTATTGTTATGTAATTCATGTGTTATAAATTTTTCCACACGAGCTTGGATTTTCACAATACATGGTGATCTTCAAGTGGCAGAGACTTGTTATTGATTTACCATTAAAGAAAAATTGTCAGTACAATAGGTCAGCATTGACGATATTGTTCCTCTTATAGAAGAAAAGTTGGAATCAGATGATGAGTGCAATATTTTGTTATTGATCTTGAGAGACCAACAAATATGATCAAAATTAAGACTTGGATGCCAGTCGAGCTGTTACATCAACTCAAAAAGTTATTGAGAGAATTTGTAATAATGTTTGCATAAATGGTAGACAAAATGCTAGGGATACTAACCACCCTTGCAAAACATAAGCTCAACAGCGATCCAAAAGCTAAGCCAATTCAGTAAAAGAAAAGAAATTTTGTTCCGGAGAGAAATAAGGTCTTTGCTGAATAGTTTAGTAAATTATTAGCCATGACATTCATCATTGAAGTTTTCTATCCGATCTAGTTGTAAAACCCCGTGGTAGTGTCTAAGCCGGATAGTAGTTGGAGGATATCTGTGGATTACACATATCTTAACCGATCTTGTCCAAAAGATTGTTTATCAGTTGCCTAAGATTGATTGATTGGTGACTCCAATAATTGGACATAAAGTTTTTGATTTCCTTGATGTCTTCAAAGGATATCATCAAATTGCTATGGCAAAAGAAGGATCAAGATAAAACTTCTATCATCTTTAACATCAGAACTTACTGTTATGTCACGATGCCTTTTGAACTGAAAAGTACATGGGCATCTTACCAAATGTTGATTAATTCTCTTTTCAAAGATCTGATCAAAAAGACGATAGAGTAAGACTCTTGATGTATATATTAAAGATCATATCTCGGAGAACAAACTCTGAGACCTATAATGTTGTTCATTTTATAGATTCTGATAGCATTAAACATACTAATAATAAAAATTCCAGTCAACTATGTGAGTGACAAATCCGACTATGTCAATCTAGATGGTAACATAGTGTTAATGGTTATCCTAATCAGCTATACTTTTAAGACTTTATTAGTACTCCATTATGAGCTCTTCTTGAACTAAACAATTACATATGCAAGCTCCTTCCCACCGTTAGAAATGGGCCACTTCTCACTTTACCAAGAATTTTTCAGCTTCTACTTTCATGTGAACGGCATTCTATGATTACTATTATTTTAATTGCATTCTTTTTTCTTCTTCTCACTTTTGGGAACCTCGCATCATTCGAAGTGGTTTTTTTAATATAAACAGCAAAGTCCCATTATATAACATCCCCCGTTGTAGATTTGATTAAAATCAAGTAGGTTTGTGTTTGAACATGACAGAAGAATAGCAAAACATAGAACATTTTTTTTTAGTGAAATTATGGAACACAAGATGTCTTGTAATAAGACATTAGTTTATCCAATGCAATGGTTACAAAATAATAGATGGGTATATTAAATTAAACATCTGTATAGATTTTATGCTATTTGTAGGGTAAGTACAAGTAAATGCTGATTTACATATTAGATTTTTCCTATAACCAACCGCACTGATACATTCAACGGATTCGTGTCAACAAGTTTTTTTGTCAAAGCATATGTTAACTCATACAACGTCGTGCACCATCATCTCTACCTTAAAAAACACTCAAGTTTGTCTTCAGTCCATAGCTCAGTTAGTACTCGGGTTTGATTTGTTCCAAGAGGTTAAGAGTTCGATTACAGAGACACGCACAGTATGGTTGTTTCACTGCTGCTAGACCAAATGCCTAGTTTGTGGAGGGACACCTTGGGTGAGTCCTTACGTAAAGTCCTCACCAACCCAGGAGGCCGTTGAGTTCCTGATTTGCATCTTCCATAATGCTCCTTGGAGCCGAGACGGTGGGAGCCCTCAGGGCAGGGTATGGCCTTCCTCCAAGAACACTCAAACAAGAACAGACTACCCTAGCCCCCATGGCATAGTCCAGTTGGTACTCGGGTTGAGATTTGCTCCAACAGGTCAAGAGTTCGATTCCAGAGACACTCACAGTGTGAGTGTTCCTCTGCTATTAGGCCGAAGGCTTGGTTTGCGGGGAGCACCTTGTGTGGGTAACTGCATAAGATCTCACCAATCTAGGAGACTCCTGATTTACATCATCCACACATGCTCCTTGAGGCTGGAACGGTGGAGGCCCCCGGAGTAGGTGATTTTACCTTTTAGCTCCAAGAACAGACCACCCTAATCCCCACTGGTTGTATACGCATGTGACATCATCTTGATTACGACCAACCTAAATCATACTTTTAGTCATTGTTTAAATTACTCATCCACCTCCCAAAAATATCAAAGTTTAGCGGGAAAAGTTGCCAAAACATCTATTAATAGATTTCTCAATCATTAACTTTCATGCAGAACGTAAAAATTAAACTGTGCATCTACAACCATTATCAAATGGAACTAATTACTTCTAAAACATTGCGTTTTATATGTTTCATCGAGAGGAGATGGGGATAGTGCAAGTAGTTTAAAAGTCTATATCATAGAGTAATTAAAAAAATTAGTGCATGCAAGTTGAACTTATTAATTGAAATAGCATCTGTCATGGGGGGATTATAAAAGAGATTAAAAACAGCCGACCATAAATGTGGTGACCACGTGATGTCGTGATCGATAGTGATGGATAAGGAATCTCTTGCACTCATCCTCCCACCTGGGACTTCTCTTTGGCAATCTTCGACCATTATGTCAACGTTTCCTTTTCGTCTCTTTTCACTTTTATTCACTTCTTTTTCGTATACAATTTTATCACATTCATATCATGGTTGAACCCTAACCACTAAAGTCTCTCTCACCTCCGGTTCTTCAATGTGTGTAAGAATGTAAATCAGGTTCTCATGGTCCACTTGTAGAAGTTTGTCCCGGTTCTACAATGTGTGTAGGGATGTAAATCAGGTTCTCATGGTTCACTTGTAGAAGTTTGTCATAGCACAGGGATAGCACAAGGAGCCCATTGACACCGAAAGAACAACTGACGGGCTGGTCTGTCAGCCTATCAGGTCATTACACGGGCCAATAGTACTCCCACGCTATGCAGCTAGCTTGGAGGGGGTTCAAACATTCTTGTCTTCAGCAAGGTTCGAACTCCGGACGTTCTTTTCGAAGTCCCCTGCCTACTGGGGATATGCCTTGCGAACCATATTCATATCATAAGGGACGAAAGAGTGAAGATTCAAAATATGAAGAGGTGTAACGATCATTATCCTTATGTCTAATTTGATTCGTTTCATCTTGTTATTGTTGTTTTTGTTTGATAGAGTGTATTCTATGGAAGAAAAAAAATCAAAACTTTCATTCATATTTTCTCATTACATTGTTTCTATCTATAATGTATTTCCTTCTCTAAATATAGTAAATAGCTATGTACATGATTACATAGAATATTATGTTTAAATGCTAATTGGTAATTGACTCCTAAACCATCGTCTGATTGTCTCTAATTTGATTTTCTAACAATCAGTAAGATCTTCAATGTTCGACTTGCTCAATGTTCTAGTAAAGACTAGTCCCATAACTGTCTTCATGAGGATGTCAGATAGTTGATTCTCTGACCTTACAAACGGAATCTCGATTGTGCCATCCTCGATTTTTTTCTTTATAAAATATCGATCGGTTTTCATATATTTAGGTCTATCGTGCTACACAGTGTTCTCTGATATACTTATAGCTGTTTTGTTGTCACACTTTAGCTGATTCAGAAGGCTAGGTAAAAAATCGATTTCTGTCACTAGTTTTTTTAGCCATAAAACCTCTGTTACACCTTTAGCAATTTCACGAAACTCTGCCTCATCGCTGGAGAGTGCTACGACTTTTTGTTTTTTACTCCATGCTACTACATATAGAGCCGCGGGTCTCGCTGGAAGCGAACTCTCTATTCTTTGGGATGAGGGTATTGTTTGTCTGTCTCTCACTCTCTCTAAACTCTAGCGACAGCTTTTTCTGTTGTTGGGATACGCTGGGTATGTAGTGTTGTTGTTGTACTCCATGTTACTACATTTTTTCCAACAAATGTAAAATATCCTAAAATAGGCCACCGATTATTTGGGTTACCAGTCCAATCTACATCAGTATACATCTTAATATCGAGGAGGCCACTTTTCTTGAATGTAATTTTATGTCCTACCATGTCGTTCAGATATCTCAATATTCTCATGACTGCATCCATATGTTCCATCAGTGGGTGACACATAAACCGGCTTACAACTCCAACTGCATAAGCTATATCTGGTCGGTTATGTTCTAAACATATCAGTCTTTTTTACCAGTCGCTGATACCGTTCTTTTTCTGCCATGTCAGCTCCTTCCACTATTTAAAGCCCATGGTTGACTTGTTTAGAGTGTCTGTATGTTTACAATGAACCCTCCATGTTTCTGCAAGAAAGTTCAAAATATACTTACGTTAGGATATAAAGATCTCACTTTTGATCCGAGAACTTCAATTTCCAAGAAGTATTCCTCCAGTCTCCCTAAATCCTTTATTTCGAACTCCGAGAATAAGTTCTTTTTCAATTCTCCAATCTTCTCAGTATCACGTCTTGTTATAAGCATGTCATCCACATAAATGATCAGAAAAGTAATCAGGCTTCCTCTCCTTTTCAGAAACAAAGTGTTATCCGAGTTACTCTGTTTATATCCATACTTCTTCATTGCCATGGTAAATCTTCCAAACTAGGCTCGTGACGATTGCTTGAGTCCATACCGTACTTTTCATAGTCGACACATCTTGCCTTATTTGAAACCATCAAAAAGACCTAGTGGAACCCCCAACCTCATATATAAATGTATTTTTAGCATCAAATTGGTGAAGCGACCCGTCCTTGTTTTATACAACTGAGAATAATACTCTGATTGTGTCTATTTTTGCCACAAGAAAAAATTCTTAGAATAATCAATTCCACGTTTCTGTGTATATCCTCTTGTCACTAACCGAGCCTTGTGGTGTTCAATCATACTATCGTCTTTATACTTAATTGTAAGACCCATCTATCCTGTATTCATCGATAATCACCACTCTCTATTTTGTTTTGCTTCATGAGCATCTTTAGGGATTTTCTGCTTGTATAGAGTCATGGTAAATGCCTGTGCTTTTTCTGATATACTCCCTCTTAACTAGATTGCTCACAGGATATCTACTAGTTTGGGAGATATGTTCTGATGAGTGTCGTACTGGCGGTACTCCTCCGGTGCTCTTATAAGGCACATTAAATGACTTAACGCTAGATTTTAACCGTAACTATATAGATAACCATAATAAATAACAAAAAGATATAGATAATATTCACAAAACAAAGTATGCATATGGATATGAAATACCATTAACTTCTGTAATTGATATAAACACGTAGAATTAATGTCGCAGTGAAGGATATACTAGATTTTCCATGGAACATATCCTATAGCATTTTCTTTATCTTTTTTTTAACGCATTATGCGAAGCTATATTATGTGTGACAGCTTAGTAAAGCCTCAGTATACATGGTATCATCTTTCTTTACTAATTACAAAATACTTTCAGAGAAAGACGGGAAAACATATGTGAATGTTGCGAAATTTGGAGTATGATCTGGACGTCTCTTTCATTAGTACAAAAGCCCAGGTACGAGATTAGTGGACAAAGCCAGGCCCTAGTTTTTACACCTTTATTTTCCATTCAGTTGGTGTTGTGGCTCAATTGGAAGAACCCAGATCACCTTTTGAAGTTTTAAAAGATAACCCGGCCCGGTTTATATTCTACCCCGAAATTATCCTCAACTCAGTACGTCGGCAATAGAGACCGTCGTTTACATTGTGTAGATTGCTTCTAAAGTTAAAACATTTTAACTTGAATCCCAGAAAGGAAAGAAATGGTATCATTATATGTCTATGTATGTACATATAGAGTCGAGGATCTCGCTGGAATCGAACTCTTTATCCTTTGGAATGGATGTATTTATTTGTCAGTCTCTCACCCTCCTCAGACCCTAGCTATAGATTTTGCTGGGTATGTATTGTTGTTGTTTGTGTAATCTCTTGTCTATCTGACGCTAGGATTTTTTGTCATAAAATATTTCGACGATCATTTCTCATTTAACTCGTTTCATGTTTCTAAACAAAATATTGCATCCCGTCTTGATTTATATTTGTACAAAAGAATCGTGTTCATGATTTAAACAGTTACGTTGTATATCATCTCCCATCAAAGTAATTTCTTAACATGACACGATTGAACAAATCATAAAAGAGATTAGTAAATTCTTGAATCTGCTAAACCAAAAACACATTTAAATTAAGGAGTTAAGGTGCTTAGTCTTGAAGCCTTATTTTATAGAATATGAGAGGTCTAATTAAGTTAGTGGTGATGCAATATAAGACTCTTGATCTATAAGTTAATATTCTAACTTGAAGGTTTGATGACATCATAAGAGATAAGACATGAATGGTTTGACTTGTAAACATAATTGACAATAATATTTGCAAACAAATAGTTTCTTTTGTATAAACAATCATAGAATCTAGGACTTATAGTCCAGTTGGTACTCAGATTCGGATTTATCCCAAGAAGTCAAGAGTTCAATTTCAGTGACGCGCGCAGTGTGGGTGTTCCTCTGCTGTTAGACCGAACTCCTGATTTGTGGGGAGACACCTTGTGTGGGTCACTGCGTAAGATCTCACCTAACCTAGGAGGCCGCTGGACTCCTGATTTACATCTTCCATGCATGCTCCTTGAAACTGGGGCGATGGGACCTTCAGAGTGAGGAATTTCACCTTAGCCTCTAAAGATTTTGAACATTATAGTTTTCACGTAGATAGAAACCTAATCATGATAAAGTTGTACTTATATACATTGATGAATCCTTCTACAGTTAACGAATAACTTTAAGCTGTGTCTTTGATGAAGAAGTCGGCCGATATAAAAAGGCTTTTTCTCTCTTGCTTTTGGTATAAATAGATTGTAGCCTTAATGAGTATTTCTGATGAAGAGAATAGCGCTTTTTTTTTTTTCCACAGAAGGAACGATGATTTTATAAATGATTAGCAAAAACTTTACAAAGACCTACATAACCACCAGCATACTACCAATCCACTATACAAAAAAGAGCGCTTGATCAAGGTTATGCGCCAAAAGAAGAAGTCTAAGTCTCCTAACAGTTTCCTTCACAAAAATAAACGGAGGTAATCGGCTATCCACAGTGTTATGCACAAGTTCATTCCGCCACAACCATCCGCCATAAGCCGCCTCGCGGAACAAGTGCCGCCACCCCACAAATGTAACCCGCGCGCCCAGATTTCGAGACATGTTCAAATCAACCCATTCCCTACAAGAGCGGGGTCTACAAAACTCACCCCAAAGGGCAGGTGCCACAAGTGACTGCCAGACCTTCGCCATCCACCAACAATCCCTCAAGTCATGTAGCGGTTCATCACCATTCGTCCCACAAGCCGCGCACAAAGATGTCTGACTGATATGCCGCCTATACAAAAAATGTGTCGTCGGTAGTACATCATGTCGAAGACGCCAAAGAAATAAGTTTTTAGGGATTTTCTTAAAAGATAGTGATAATAATTATCGCTCACTAATTTAATGGTCCATCGACATTAATTACATAAGACTATATCTCTTAAACCGCATCAAGATTCTAGATTCTTCATTAATACAGCATATCTAGTTATTTCATATGGATCATAATTAGATAAATATCTAACATTCTTCCACTTGACCAGTGTGATGTTAACGGGATAGGATCCCCTCACCGCAAAGGGGGTGCGGTGACGCATGACCGCACGACACGTGTCAGCAAGGGGGTGGTGAGGCTAGATACAGGTGACCCTCATCTAGCCTCACCATCCCTCCTTGCTGCCACGTGTCGCGTGGTCACAAAGGGGGTGAGGAAAGTGGGGGTAAGGAAATCCCAACCCGATGTTAACATGCTCTAAACGAGCCTAATATGGATGGACGTTCTTTGTGCACTAGACTCCCGCGTTTCATAGAGTCCAGGGAGGGAACGAATAGCTTCACGATCTGATGTAGCAGCTTTACGTTACATTTTGTGTAAGAGGCTGTTTCTGCGGCTCGAACTCATGAGTCACAAAGCATCAACCTTACCAGTTGCTGCAAGGCCCGCCCTTAAACATAATATGCATGAAGAAAACTAGGATCTGTATTTATCATATAAGTCACGTCATTAATCATTATCAAGCAACGAACTAACAAAAATCATAGCGGTTTACATCATTTCACAACATTATTCCTTCCACGTATCACAATATTATTAGCTCAAAACTTAACATGATTTATAATGAGATGTATCACATAAGTAAACATCATTGTCTTTATTCAAGACAACGTCCTATTAAAATTTATGATATGGTAATGTATACAATAACGATAAAAAATAGAAAAACATCAGAAAGAACAGATAAATGAGCTCAAATGCCAATTACATAAATCAACAACATCATATGGTACATAATAATGCCCATTATTTCAACATGTTTAGTAAAAACTTTATGCGTAAATCATTTTCTTAACCGATCTGCAACCATAATATCAGTGCAATGTGTTCAATTGGCACTCTTTGTTTTTAAACTTCTCCTTTGACGACAAGCTACTTCAATTTCTTAAGGTCAGCACCATTCAATTACTTTTCGTTCTTATAGAAGAAAACTTACGAAGTTGTCACAATAAATTTTCATCGGCTTGGCAATAATGTCAATAATTTCAAGCCAGGAAATAAAGTTTTATTACAATAATTTCAAAGCATGCCACAAGTTCAACTTTCTATAAGATTGCTGCACCAATAATAACCATACACAGCTAAATTTGGTGTTTTCTTTATGTCTTCACATCTAGCATGATGAGAATCTTAATATTCAATCACATAGTATCTTTTATAATTGAGCAAACGATCATTTGTCCTAGTTCATTCTTTGGGCATTGCTAAGTTTGAAAACTAGACTAGAACAGTACTTGCAGAGTAGTTTTCTGTATTGAATCTCTCTAAAACCTCATTAGCATTTACTTTCTGAGACAACCCCACCATTCCGTGTAATCGATCATGAAAAAGTTTAGGTGGCATTTGGTTCGCACTTGCATGTCTGAATCAAAATCGAAATGGGTATGACATGGTATGAGTTTAGGCCTAAAAGTGATAGTTGTTTGGTATTAAAGTGGGAATGGGTATATGATAGATATTGATGGTGTTTGGAGCGTATCGGAATTGAAATGGGTATCGAATGTGGGTGGACGGAAAATTGTGACCTGTCGGCGGCGGACGGTGAGTGGCCGGTCTGTTAGGTCCCTTAGAACACACTAGAAGGGGGGTTGAATATTATGTTCACCAAGTACGGACATTTTCTTGGATATTTTTCGTTTTTGAGTGCAAACCAATACTTGGATATATTCTTGAAATGAATAGACTTTGCGGAAACGTAAAGAACACAATATGTATAGAGGTTCAAGTTGAAATGACTCTACTCCTCTACCTTCTTGATTTTTCACAAGAAGGATTTTGAATGGGGATTGTTATTTCTTTGAGGGGAAACAACAATCAAAGCAAAAATCCAAATACAAAGAAACCAGGCAACTCGCCTATGCCACAACCAAGAAAACCAACCCCTTGAAGTCTAGCCTCCAAAGAACTTCTTTGCTCCTCAAAGAATTCTTGTAGGGAGTATAGTGCACCACCATTCTATCAACTAACCCTCCAAGGTCTGGATTTCTTCAAACAAGAAGCACCCCTTGCTTCTTGACCAACAATATACACTTAGCCTCTCACAATCTTCACTCAATAAGAAGAAACCTCTTCTTCTTTACAATACAACTCTCACAAATAAAGTAAAATACATAGTACAACTATTTTGAGAGCTTGAGCTTTGAGAGAAACTTGAGAGCTTTGATGGTAAAGTTGGAGGAAGAAAGAGATGAAATCCTTGTTTTATCTCTTTTGAATCTTCCTGCCGTTTGAAATCTCTGCAGGAGCCAATAATGGGCTTTGTCTTCTTGTGATGACATGTCCTCATCTTTGGAGATCTTCTCTTGGATGGATGAAAAGCTTCTTGAGGAAGCTTCTTGTTGAAAGCTTGAAGAGGAAAGATGACTTCTCCAACAGTGAGAGAGAACATGTGAAATTGCACTAAAAGAGAGGGTACAAAATGTCAAGTAAACGTTAGAAAGTGCAGCATAAAACATTTGTAACATAAGTCACATGAAGCGCCTAATGTGTTTTATGAATGGGCGTTCAATGTGGCATGGAGCGCCTTATGTGTTTTTACACTGGCGTTCAATGTGACATGAGGTGCCTGTTGTGGGCAACTGAACTCGTTCGAAGTCACATGAAGCGCCTAATCTCAGCCTTCATACTTGTTCGAAGTAGTTCTGACTTTTACCAAAAAGTAACTTGATGTTTGTGCACATTTTGGGGAGAAATTCATTTGACTTGGAAATACACATGAAGCGCCTTGTTAAGCGTTCAAAGTGTACTGTTTTTCACTTTAACACATGAAGCGTCTGATGTAGGCGTTCGAAGTGTACTGGAATCCAAACACTTCACATGAAGCGCCTTATGTAGGCGTTCGGAGTGTACTGAATTTCAGACACTTCACATTATGCACCTTACGTAGGTATTCAAAGTGTCAACTGTACAAATCATCAAAACTTAACACATTCCAACGCGGCGTTGACCGGCGTCGTTGACCGGCTATACCCCTCATTCCCCTATATTGATAGACAGGTGCTAGTATATCAAAAAAACGATATCCATTACCAAATTCTTGAATATCAAATCAAAACTCATACCCTCTTTTCCTCAAACAAACAACTTTAATGAGTTTGGATTCCTCCAAACCCATCCCTTTATTCCTAACCCCCAACAAAACACCTTCTTAATTTTAATCACAAAGGATGTCTCATCTATATCTTTTATTTTGGTCTAATGTAATAGGCCAAAATCACTACCAGCAAGGCAGCAAGTAAGATAACATCAGTATACAGAAACATAAATATAAACTTACACTCATTGTCTTTAGATATGTAAACCTGTCAATAGTGATCTTAAAATCTAGAGGAAACAACAATATTAATAAACTTAAGATACCATTTCTGAGAAGATTGTTTAAGTCCATATATTGATTTCTTAAATTTACACACCATATATTTCTTTATTTCAACAAAAAAATCTTTCCGTTGATACATAAATATCTTACTGTAAGTTCCTATTTAGAAATACAATTTTCACATTTATTCGATGAAGCTCTAGATCATAAAGAGATGTCATATCTATAATAATTCTAAAAGAGTCTCTCTAAGAAACATGAGAAAAGTTATCATTATAGACGATAGCATCTTCTTGAGTATAACCTCTGGCGATGAGTCTAGCTTTTTATCATTTGATATTGCCACCTATTTATAACCAACTCTTTTATGACATCTGAGCAACTCAATGAGATCTCAAACAACATTTTCATACACATATTTTAACTCTTTTTACATGGCATCTTACTATTAATTAGAATTTACCCTTTCAATGGTTTTGTGGTAATAAAACTGGGTCCTTATCAAATGCTAATTCATTTTCAAACTCATGTAAATAAACCATATGATCATTAGAAAAGTTGTGTTCGATCCATTGAGAAATATGAGTACATCATCTGAAAATGCAAAATGTGACAGATTAGAGGATGCTCTATCAGTATGAAATCCCTGAATAGCCCCTGAATATATTAAAGCTTTTAGACCCTGCTCAGATGTACGAATGAATCATATAGGAGATAAAGGATCTCATTGTTTGACTCTTCTGCATGGCTTTTTCAGAAACCACAAGGTGCGCCATTGACGATCATAGAAATGTATGTGCCTTTTAAATGGTTGAAGGTGAGATGCTGAAATAATGTAGATAATCCCTTTGAGTCATTACGAACCACAAATATTTCCAACTTACCATGTCAAATATCGTATTGGACAAGTTACGTAACTCTAAAGAGGATAGAAACGTAACATATAATAAGAGAACCTGATTGCCACTAACAGAAGATGTTTTGAAAAAGATGAAAAGGGTAAAACAATTGGATCCGATGGTATTGGCTTGGATATGCATGGAGAAAGTAGGTATTATGTGGGTCTATCTTTTTATCAAGATTGTGAAGACGGATAAGACCTTTGTAAAAAAACAAAGAAGATATACAAGATTGTGTAAATTACCTCGAAGTTAAGTTAATGAGCCACCCAATGAAACTTTGAGAGTGAGTGATTGAGAAAATATTTAGCAAAGAGACTAGTGTATCTAAAAATCAATTTGCATTTATGGCATGAAGGTCAACAATGGAGTCTATTCATCTCTTGAGAAGATTAATGGAGATATCAAAAAAGAAACAAGATTTGCATATGGTTTTTCTTGACTTGAAAAATGCACATGATAAAGTCACACAAGAGATCTTTTGGAGAGTTTTAATAGGAAAGGTGTCACAGTAACATATATAAAAATTATTAAAGACATGTATGCGTACGCAATGACAAACGTAAGGACTCTAGGAGGATTAAGTCCCGAGTTCTCTATTACAGTGAGTTTACACCAAGGATCGGTGTTAAATCCATAATTATTTACCTTAGTTATAAAATAGCTCACTCAACACATTCAAGACAGAGTTTCTGGAAACATGTTATTTGTAGATGACAAACTGGTGAATGGGACTAGTGAAGGAGTCAATGCTAAGATGAAATGTTGGCGGAAGACACTAGAGGAAAAGAGTTTCAAATTGAGATAAAAGAAGACATAGCACATGAAATTTAATTTTAGTAACAATAGATTGATTTAGAACACTTGCAAGAAACTGAAAAACTAAGAGATAGAGAGTTTTAGGCATTTAGGATCTATATTATACAAAAGATGAAGACATTGAGGAGGACGCGAATCACATGATACTTGCGGGATGGTTACAATAGAGAAGTGTACAATGTCTTCTTTGTGATAGGAAAGCACCTTTAAAACTTAAAAGAAAGTTTCACAAGTACTGCAGTAAGAGCTGTCAATGTTAGATAGTCAATTATGAGGATGACCAAAGGATGCGGATGTCCGGAAAGGATAATGTTAAGATGGATGTGTATACATACAACGAATGATAAAATAATAAATGAACATATAAGAAGAAATGTTGGAACGACTCCTATAGAAAAGAAGATAAATGACTCAAGGTTAAGATGGTATAGGCATAAGAAAGGTGTCATGCATATGCACTTGTTAAGCAGTGCGAGAGAATGAAAGGGGTGTGTGTTAAACGTGAGAAAGAAAGACTAACGAAAACATACAGAGAGAGAGACAATAAGAAAACAATTGATAGACATATGGTCAGTGATAAATTACACTGGAGACAGTTGATTCATATAGCCGATGTCATGTAAATGATATAAGATGTAAATGCAAAGTTGAGGTGCTTAGCCAAAATCACGGTTGAAATGATATGATAATTTTGAAAAATGCGTATGCATTATATACTAAGAAACACAAAAGAACGATAAGATTTAGGTTACGACTCAACATAAATAAATAAATAAATCGCAAAAATATAATTGATTCATATAACCAACCCAATATAATGTAAAAAAAGGATTGACGGTTGTTGCAATAAAAGAAAAAAAAAAAAGACATTATATAGAAACTTAGCTTTCCATCCACTAAATTTCCTTATGACTTTGTCCAAAGGATCACGAACTAACGTCAAGGCGTCAAGAGCCGGCTTCAGCACCTATATTTCACCGGATAAAACTACATGTTTTTTTTTTTTTGAATAGTTCTTTTTAAATAGGATAAAACTACATGTTAAAAAACATAATTTGACAGACTCAATGATGGTATTTTAAAATGATAATAACAATCAATCAATCATACTCAGTATATTCCAACGACATCAAAAGATATCGCTATGATCTGAGAATGTGAGTAACAGACAAACAATACATTCATCCCAAAGAGATAGAGAGTTTGCTTCCAGTGAGACTCTCGGCTCTATATGTACTTCATAGCTAGCACAATAATAGAAATATGTAATAACAAAAATTGCACCATTACAAACTCATCCAATAAATGTATGACAAGCTTATATCGTCGTTGACATCAATGTCCTCATCATAAGCATTAATCTTGATCAGGCAAGACCATAAATCACAAGAACACTGTAACAATAGTAAAAAAAAAAAAAAAAAAAAAAAAAAAAAAA
>AP025070.1:6873253-6968624 GCA_036186865.1 Eustoma russellianum
AAAAAAAAAAAAAAAAAAAAAAATCAATAACATGAAGATGTTACAAAGCTTAACAAGAACTATCATGCTCCTAAGCTCTGTTAAATCCTCAAATTTCTGGAATTCCTAATGCAGCAACCCAAATTACTGAATTCTTCATCATTCATCATCATCATGTATTTAAATTCCTCAAAATCCACACACCCATCACCATCTTTATCAACCCCTTTAATCATACATCTGCATTCTTTAAGACTGCAATCTTTACACCCAAGACTCATCAGAACTCTCTGCAATTCGTCTGCAGATATGAATCCATTTTTATCAGCATCAAATACCATAAATACTTTCAACAGCTCGCCGTCTTTGTCGCTATTGATTCCTTTGGTGTCGTTGGCGGTTGTCATAACGGCCAAAAACTCGTTAAAATCGACGAATCCATCTCCATCGCAATCCATTTCTCTCACCATGATTTTTGCTTCTTCATCAGCTGAAGTATTATCATGTCCAAGGCTTAATAGAACTTTGCCCAGTTCCACCGGAGAGATTTTGCCGTCGCCGTTTGTGTCAATGAATTCGAAGACTTGTTTCAATTGATGCTTAGAAGTCAAAAAGTTGGAACCTTTGGACATGAATTTATTGGGTTTTCTGTAAATCTTGCAGCCACTGAGCAGAGAGGTGAAATGTTTTCTCAGGGAATCCAGCATGTTACAATTTGCTGATTCTTGCTTAGAAGAACGTGGAGAGACAAGTAACTAATGTAATGCAAAATTGGAAATAGAACAATTTGCTTTGCTTTTAACGCAGATAGTAAAGATTTTTGTGGGAACTCGATTGGATTGCCCAATTGGATGAGTAGACTCAAAAAGTGTTACAAGGGACAGTTGAGGAAAATCAAGAATTATGAGGGGGGGAATGGATTTGTTGGAAGCAAAAGAATACAATGGGCAGTTGGATTTTTTTTTTTTTTTTTTTTGGGTGGAAGAGGAGAGGAAGGAACGCATTTAACAGAGGAGAAAGGGTTGTTTTTGGTGCAAGACAGTTGGTTTTTTAAGTATGTAGCGGCGAGATTGCCGGCATATAATCTAGGGGCTGATTTGGTATTTTTTACAAAGGAATCATGGTGAAGATTGAAGACCACGCCTGGTAAGAGAGTTGGGTTAAGGGGTTTCTCTTTTTCTTTTTTTGGAGGGGAGAGGGGGGGGGGGTTGCCGGTGGGGGGCGCGAGAGTGACGGATGGGATCCCCTCACCGCGTGGTGAGTCACCCCCTTGCTGCCACGTGTCGCACGGTGACTCACGCGGTGAGAGAAGAGCGGTGAGGAGATCTGAACCCCGAGAGTGGTGGGGTGGAGACGAGGTCAAGAGGACTTGTATGCAAAACATGAATAAGGGAGAACATCTTGGAGTAAAGGTGAAATCTCCCACCCTGAGGCTTCCATCATCCCAGCCTCAAAGAGTATCGTGGAGGATGTAAATCAAGAGTCCAGCAGCCTCTTAGGTTAGATAAGGACTTACTCGATGACCCACACAATGTGCTCCTCTGCAAACTAGGAATTTGTCATATTAGCAGTAGAACACTCACATTGTGCGTGTTCCTAGATTCGAATTCTTAACATTCTCAACCCGAGTACCAAATATACTATGCCCTGTGGTGGGACAACATCTAATTACACCAAAGTGATATAATAAGTGGCTCCGGGGATCTATAATCAAGTCTACATGATACAATAATTGGTGCCTTGCAAACGGAACAAGAAACAAAATTACAATCAAATGAAACGCATCTTTCTACTGGCCACTGGCTAACTTATCGTTGTGTACAATTCAACTATACGGAATCAGTCCAATGAAACATCCGATTACGTTTTTTTTTGGGGGGGGGGGGGGGGGGGGTCCAATTAAACAGTTTGATAAGTAATGGGCAAATATAATGCGTAATGGATCATTTTTGCGCAAGTTCAAAATGTTGAATCACAAACGTCACACGGGTTCGAAATACATAAAGATCACAATACTAGTGTGTGTCTAAGTGTCTCACTGAGCAAATAGGCATTTATCTCATAAAAGTTTTGAACTTTTTCCTTCTTTTATGTTGCGATATGATCTATTCAAGACATATAAAATAAAATCGACTGTCTACTCGGGAAAGTATGTAAAAACACTCTTACCTTAGAAAACTTGATTGTACTCGTTATACACACATATATATGTACGTATCTCTATGTATATATACACACACGGCCACGGGTTTAAAGTGAGGGCCACTTTATCATTTCATAAATTAGTCATAAACCCCAGATGAAATTAGTGGGATAAAAGAAATCCATATGACTAGCTATTTAGTCATAATACAGTAACATCAATCCTTGCTTTAAAGACTCCCGCATATGACGGAGGTATGAGGAAGTCGGATGTACGTAATCATATCCAAGTGTTAGAAACACAAAGAGGTTATTTTCCAATGACCCATAATGAAAATTGCGTCAAGCTGTGTCAATCAACTGCTACTTCACAGCAGCCAATTTGATAAGTCAATTTGTTTTATTCCATTATATACCAAAGTTAAAAGGAGAGTATGTTACTAACACTATTGGAAATGGAAAGTACCTATTTAATCCTAATAAACCCGGTTATCAAGCATTCACCAACCGCTCGGCCCTGTTTTATTAGTTAATAATAAAATATCAACATGATTAGTGGATTATCCCAGCCTACGGGATCTAAAATCGACAAGAAGCTAAAACAAAAAAGGACCCTTGGAAAGCTAAGATAGATGACATGTTTGGCGTTTCCACGAGTGAAGGAGAAACCAATGCAGCTTTCGCTGTCACTTGGCACCCATATGCTTTCTTCTTCCCCTAGTGTTGAACTATATCGCATTAAAATGGCAGGATCTTCTCAATGACTGGGGCTCTTTCCATTTCAAATGAGATAAAGAAACTGTCAAGGATAAACAAAATTTTCTTAATTTAAACATGCTGGAGCCTACGCTTTTTTAAGGCCTCGAATAATCAACATTGTATTAAAGTCACTATATAAAAATAATCTGTAGAAAGCTGAAATGGTGACATGGGAAACTTTATCAAGTCCATCTGTCGAAACATCCAATTATTTGTTAACAAGTAATATTTTGCAGCGACCAAGATCAAGGCTCCGACTTGGATATTGTTTCCAGCCGACTGAATGATTCAGTGATTATATAGACTTCCATGTAGATTTCCATGGCGAGCGATATTCTCTTAGGCCTGCAAACGAACCGAGCCCAAAACGAGCTATTCGGGTTCGGCTCGTTAAAGGCTCGACTCGAGTTCGAATTTTTGTGAGCTCGAATTTGAATTCGAATCATATTTTGGACTCGAAATATTTAACGAGCTGAATTCAAGCACCCTAGTATTCGGTTCGTAAGATCAACGAAGGCTCGATATTAGGCTCGAATATGTTCATATATATTCCCTCTTATTAATCCCCACCGTCCATCCCTAACCATGTAATCCCCACCATCCATTCATCATGTGAGTTAGATTCGAGTCACGAGACGAGCCAAGCTCGCGAGCCATATTCGAGCTCACGAATCAAGCTCAAGCCTTTTCCAAGTGTTTCATATTCAAACTCGAGCTGCATTTAAAGCTTGTCACGAGCTCGAGCTCGAGCTCGAACTCGATCCTGATGAAAATAATTCGAGCCGAATTTGAACCCAAATAGGTTCGCTCAGATTCGGTTCGTTTGCAGTACTAATTCTCCTATAGCCCTTCCTAAATTTACACACACCTCCTAGCGTAAAAATGACTTACAAAAATCATATCCCAGGTGTTTAGCCCGCGGCACCCACACACTGCACATTCTAGTGGGTGATTTTATAGATTATTTTTACTCTAGGAGAACGGTGCAGGAGGATAGCATTAGAAGGAGATTTGTTCCCCAGTTTCATGATCTAGTAGTCAAATCTGACTTAACCAGAGAGGGCGACCAAAAAAAAGGAGAAAACACACACACACACACACTAGTTTGATGCAGGTGATACATAAGAAATAAAGGGCATGGCTTTCATTTATAACAGAAAACATATCAGTGACAAGCAGGCATCTATGAAATTTGACACCCTTCCAGTCATGATTTCACAATAAATTATAACATTACCCCATTACTTTAGAGTCTCCCGTCTATAGCGGGGTATGAGGGGTCGGATGTATGCAACCATACCCATGTGTTACAAACACGCAGAGGTTGTTTCCCAATGACCCATAATGAAAATTACGTCAAGCTGAATCGATCAACTGCTACTTATTTTAGTAAGTACATATACTGCTTATATTTCTGTAGGGAGACTTCTCGGAAGGAGCTACCTAATCAACAAAAGCAACGGTTTTCGATACAGATATCCAGTCCAAGTATGTAGCTTTTCAGTGAAAACGCTGCACATGATTATGTCATATTTGTAACCAGAGAGCACTACAAAACATACAACACGGAAAATCCTGAAGAACCTAATGCTCTAGCTGGAGCCAAGCACCATGAATAAACAAAAGCATTTGGCAACCAAATCTCTCAACTCCTAATACACCGAAAATATACTATGCATAAGAAATATTTGAAACAGAAATGCAAATTTTGACAAGAGAGAGAAAAGATATCATACATTCAAAGCCATATAGTAGCAGGCCACTGCTCAAGCCGCCCGAAGCAACACTGGACCCACTAATGTACCAAGCAAGTCACTAAGGGCTAGCTGAACCTCATTCGACCCATGCTCACACCTTATCAAGTTTGATAACAAGGGAAAGAAGGAAGGCAAGTTCTTCTCAAAAGAGACATCTTCCAGACAGCCCATTGCTTGAAGAGTGGCAACCACAAGAGGTGCACGTGTAGCTAATTCTCTCCTTTTACCCGATCCTAAAGGGATCATCCATCGTGGATGGTCAGAAACTGACGATTCAGCCCATTGTCCTGGTCGTGCAGTTTCAGCATAAAACTGCAATATCTCTTGGCATAGGTTGACCAAGTATGATTCTACTTCTGCCTCGTCATACTTGGGAGGCCTGTCCTCCGCAAGGTTCTGCAAAAATGCGAGGCAAGTTTGATATGATTCATTCTCAAGGCGCAATAGTGGGGGATCTTGCATCTGAGTTATAGAACCAAGCTCTTGTAGCTTAGCTCGCAACACAGCATTAGTATTTATTTTGTGCGCATGACATGCCAATTCATGCATGGCCTCAAAGAGGATAAGTGTATTTCCAATTGAAAGTTTAGGCCTATACATTGTGTAGATCTCCATGAAAGCCTGCAATTTGGGAACACGACGGTTAACATTGTTCATGTTATATTGATAACACAAGGAACGGTGTGTTATACAGAAAGAGAGGTAAAAATTAGCATAGACCAAAGGTAACAAGAGGGAGTGGGGGAGGGAATCATAGATTAAAGAAAGGAAGATGAAGACTAGCAGATACGTAAGAAACATCAGTCTTTTAGACATGACAAGGTATTTAGAAAACATAGTTGGAAGGACGGATTTTCAAGCTGCATGTGTTGTTTCGGACATATCTACCTGAATCAATAAAAGCTGAACAGCAGCTCGACATTTTGCATCTGAAATAGCAGCATATAAACGGTGTCGCGACAAATTCTCCACTTCATCTTCATAGGTATTACTTCCCGCAGATTCTCCGCTGCTCGCCCTACTTGCCTCTTCTTCATGTAACCAAAGCATATTATCATCATTAAGAACAAACGAAAAATCAGGAATTGTCGAAGCTGCAGCTTCTTTTAGAGACTTTACGACTTCACTCCACTTGTCTTCAGAAAAGAGATTTCCAGCATGACTCATCAATCGAACATATGCGGCAATGCCTATACCAGCAAGGCTCTGATGAGGACGCTTAATAAAACTCACCAACAGCATTAACACTTTCCTCAAGAGAGGATTCACAGTGTCATAAAACTTAACGAACAGATCCACAACCAGTTGGAGAGCAAGGGTACAAGTCTCGTAGAGCCATGCATCTTGATCAAGCTCACTATCTTCACCATCAAACCCCTGTTGGGGATAGTTTTCACCAGAAGGGTCAATAGTATGACGAACATAATCAAATATTGGAAATAAGACTGACTCAAACACTCTTTCCCACAACGGCAGAGAGAAATGAAGACCGTAATTTCTTAAGGTGTCAAAGAGCACTTGAAGGGCACTCTTCCGGATTTCAGGCCTTGGGTCAAAGCTAAGTTCAGACAATCCTGCAGAGAGAGAGAGAGAGAGAGAGAGAGAGAGAGAGAGAGAGAGAGAGAGAGAGAGAGAGAGAGAGTGTTAGAAGCTGTATAAAAATATCATTATATGCAGCAAGGAATAATCACGTGTAATATTCGTTTACCAGCCAGCAACGGAAACCAGAAGTACAGATGATCCTCCTTGTCCATTAAAACCCCATTGGAACATCTGCTTTCTTTAGCTCTTTGGGGTGATGATGGAGAGATCATACCCGAATTTTCCTTGTCCTTTTTCCTTGAAGAAGAAGCTAGATCACCTTCAGCAAGCTTTGCAGCACAGAAACGAAGAAAAGCAATGGCATTGAGACTGATATCTTTGTTGAATCTATTGTTCGTAAATGCTATGAGGCAATTCACACAGTCTGTGAATGTGGTGGTCTCTGTCTCTGTAATATATGGGAAATAATCACGTACAATCTTCTCAATTATTTCAAATGCCAAGAGCACGATGTTTTTCCTTTCATCATGTGCAGCCGTAGTGAAAACCTGAAGGGTTAACATTATCAAAAGAACTGCAATGGGCTAATGGTAGACAAGCATGTCTACAATGTTAAACAGCTAAACAAAAGAAATTAATTGGTAGCACTTGAAAAGCAAGAGGAGGAAGAGAAGTCGAAAGAAAGTATAGCGGATCACGTACCATGAACATGCTTTTCCATCCTGATTTGACATTGTTAACACGAGACAACACCATTTGAGTGACGCATCTGATGATTAACTCTCGAATTTCAACAGCATTGCTCTTACGCATCACGATCACAAAAGGTTTCATGAACTCATTTTGGAAATTGTAATTAGCCAATTCTTCTCGCTCTAAGAATTTCATTGATAATTGGCGTAAAGAATCCATGGCAAATATGGCAATGGATAGATTTTCTGAACAACCAATGTTCACAAAAAAATCAGAGAGTACAGACCAGATTTTCGACCATACAAGCCTGATTCGGTTCATGTTATAGTGCCTGTAAATGAACAACAATATTTGAGGAACCAAAATACGACAAGGAAAAACTAACATAAGAGAGGTATTAAAGAAACTCACGCGATCTCAACTATTTTAGTAAGGCTGAAAACCCTTGGATCAGATGTAGATCTCAGTTCTTCCATGGATACTTTGCAGAGCGCCTTGACAAAATCAACTATTGCCTCGCTGTTTAACTTTTGACTCCTTATGAATATGCGGCTCATTTCCCCTACTTGATCCAACATGTTTAAGTTAGTGACCAAATTGTTCACCTGTTCAGGTGTAATGGCTGCAGAAGCATCACCACCAATGCCAGCACTGTCATAAGAGCCCCTTCTCACTGATGAAGCTGTATTCTGGATCTTCCCTGGCCCCTTCTTTCTAAGGACCGGGAGAATATTTGATTTTGTTTGTCTTGACTTGTCAAACTCGTTTTGAGGAATTGCAAAGAATGTTGCATCGGGAGGAGCACCCTCCCCCAACAGATGCAAATGTTCAAACCGGGAAATGCACGTCAAAATATGTTCCCAAGCCTCCTGTAAGTAATTCCCATCTTCATCTGCAATTTGTATAACCGCCTGAATGACAAAGATGAATCCTCAGTTTCAGCACTTATGGTTGAAACAAAGTAACTTCTATACACTGAAGTTATTGGGCTTTTGTGATATGTTGGAAGTCAAAAATAAAAATCGACTGCAAAGATTATGCACAAGCTGTTTAACTCCATTTCGCCATTATTATTATTATTATTATTATTATTATTATTATTATTATTATTATTATTATTATTTATTACTACTATACTACCACTACTACTAATAATTCAACACAACTTAACGCAATTGTCATTATGGATCATCCGGAAACAACCTCCGTGTGTTTCCAACACATGGATAAGATTGCACACATCCGACCCCCCATATCTTGTCATAGACAGGAGCCTATAAGACAATAGGGTAATATTGTTGACTTCTTTACAGATTTTTCAACATCAATTCAGTTCGGCTGGCATTTTGTTAACATGTCAAGGTGCCAGAAGCAACAAGGACACAAGAAACGTAAGTCAGTATAATCCAAATATAGACTCTAGTAAATTTTGTTTCCTTTGGCTCTTTTTTAATCATAGCACCCCTACAACATTTTTTTTAAGTTAAAATTTCATTAATAAGCCAAATTAGACGAAATTACAAGAGTGGTTGCTTGGGGGTAGTAATAGCAAGCATGACTTGCTCAAAATACACAAGCACAATAATTGATTTTTATCATCTAACCGTAAAGTAGTTTTTCAAAGTCCTCAACCTATAATTACAGATACAATAAAACTTAAAGCACTCCCGGTGAGCAAACTGAGACTCCAAAATCAACAGATGGGGAAGAATAACCTCCGGTGAAGACAATTACAGAATGAAAGCAAAATAACCGTAAAGGTAGTAACATCCCCATAGGAAGCAGCAGCTCCCAAATATCCACCATTGAAATGTATATCATAATGGAGCAAATGAGCTTAACGCCAAAAGTCTCCAATCCCCAACCATAACTGATGCACAGCATAACAAAGTGCAATAATTCACAATCTCATGCATAAGACTCAACCCAAGATACATGAATGGCATATAAAAGCTAAGGTTTGAAGATCCTCCTAGGAAGCCCCATGTTAATGGCAATCTCCCAATTAACTTTTGTCCTCTTTATGCCCTGCCATGATGTAGCAAAGAATCTTATGTTCTGTAGCACTTTATTCAAAACAGTCTTGTAATCCCTCTGAATTACCCCCCATGAAATCTTGTGTTTTACTCTCTCCAAAGTGAGTATACAGATGTTGCTTATGTGAAGAAAACTATGTCCTTCTGGAAACTAGAGAACCAATAATTTGTGAGTAGCTAGTGTTGTAGGTTGTCCTACAGTCAAAAATAAAATCCTTGCACTTAAGCTACCTTAAAACTGCTTTTCACACGTCTTTGGAGTAAGAACATTAAAAGGAAAGAAGTCTTCAGTAAACCTGCTACAAAGCATACACATCAGAATCAATAATACCCCATTCGACCAACTGATCTAGAGTAGGCAACCTCTTCCAAAATGTAAGTCAAAGAATGATTGCATATCTAGAAAGATGGTGATACTCCAGACAACATTGGCCCAAGGGACAGAGTGCAAAATAGGAATTCCAGCTAGAACGACACTATGAACAGAAAATTGTGAAGGAAGCCATTTCCAATAATCTTCTGTTTGAGAGGTGTGAATAGATTTACATGTATTATAGAAGCTTACGACTTGGTTATCCCAACCTCTGACATACGACATCCTCCATTGATCTCCCACTAGAACTTCAGCAACTTTAGCATCCAGCCTAATGTTTAGCTTCTTCTTTAACTCCAGATAATTTTCCATCAAAACCTCCCAAGGATGTCATGGATCATACCAGAGGGATGTAGAACGTCCATTTCCTATTACTTTTTGCATGAATTGGCCATATTGGTCCTTTATCCAAAGCAACCTCTTCCACATCCATAAGTCCAATTGCTTTGGCTTAGCTTCACAAAGTAGTTTTCCTTTGAGAATGACTGAGTGAACTCATTTCACCCAGATACTCTCCTTTTCCTCACATATATGCCAAATGAATTTCATTAAGTAGCCAATGTTCACTTGGATTAAATCAGGGAGACCTAGTCCACCAGCTTCTTTGGGCTTACACATAATTGACCATTTTATCTTTGCCTTCTTTGTACATCTGACAAGAAAGCCCACAAGATCCTCTCAATTACCATGCAGTTGTCCAGTATCTAATAATTGCAATCAAGGCGAAATTGATAAGTTGAGATCTACCGCAGTAAAAGAGTTTGAAAGATGTCCAGCCGGCAATCCTACTGTTGAGTCTATCTAATAAGAGCCACACTCATAATAAGAAAGCATTTTGTTCTAAATGGGAAGGTCCCGACATTTGATGGGTAGTGTGCCTAATGGTATTTCAAGTATGTCAGATAATGCTTGCTTCTTAGCATTTGCCACAGAAACAAAGAGTTCACACTTTTGGCGATTGGGTTTCAGACCAAACAGACTTTGGAATTCTTCAAGAATGGATTTATGGTTTTCGCAGAGGGTTCATCTGCAGGCTAAGATGAAGAGGTCATCAGCAAATGCTAAGGAGCTAAGTATTATGCTTTCACATTTAGGGTAACATATGAAGGGGTTGGCACTGACATTGGCTTTAAGCAGTTGGGTAAAATCCCTTCATTACCAGTATAAACAGTGAACGGGAGCGGGGTCTCCCTATCTGGGGTCCTTTAAGGCCTTGAAATTGCCAATCAGAGAACCATTGAGGTTGATCGAGAAGGAACCATTGGATATACAAAGTAGATCCAATTTCTAAATCTCTCATAAAAGTTCATCATTCTCAATATATTCATCAAGTAGTCTCATCTTACAGTATCAAATGTCTTCATAAAGTCTACCTTACTCGCACAACTACTAGGACCACCAATCTTTTAGTATACTTTTTACCATATAATGCATTAAAAAGATATTCTCATGGATAGTTCTATCCTGAATGAAGGAAGACTGATTCTCGTCTACAAGGCTATTAAGAAAGGGCTTCATTCTGTTAGCTAAAATTTTTTAAATGACTTTGTAGCACACTTTACAGCTAAAATAGGCCTAAAGTCTTTCATTTTAATAGGAGCATCTACTTTGGGATGAGAGAAATGACCATTGAGATAATAGGATAGTAAATGAAGCCGTTTGACAAGAAGAATGCTACAACATCCAAGAACTTTTTTCCTATTAGGTCCCACTTCAGCCTTAAAAAAATCCAATGTGTAGCCATTAGGGCTTAGGACACTATCATTCCTCATGAGGAACATAGTCTTTTTTTATCCCTGTGTGAGTTATTTCAGCATCCAGGGTGGAGGATTTGTCAGCAGAAGGAGATCTTTCAGACCAGGTATGATGAGGGATTGGGTTAAAATTGGGTTCCAAGAAAAGTGATTCAAAGAAATCCACAGTTATGCTCTTAATAGACTCATAACCCTCAAACTAAAGTACAATTATCGTCTTGTGGCCTTAGGATCTTATTTCTGGCTATATGAGTTTTTACTGAGAAATAACAGTGTGTTCCTATCATCTTACTTCATCCACTTAACCCTAGCTTTCTCTTTAAATAAATATTCTTTAAAGTCCATGAGATTAATGTAGTTCTCTTAGGCATTCTTTTCCTCCTGTTGTTTTTGTGTATTGTGACAGTCCTCGATGATGTGTAGCTGAGCAATTTCAAGCTCTTGCCTAACATTAGTGACCCTTTCAGAGTTTTTCCAAAGTATTTCTGGCTCAGTCTCTTCAGGGGGCTTTTAACCTTCTCAGCTTCTTGACTAGTTTAACCATAGGGTTCTCTTGTACTGGATCATTCCAACTCATATCTAGTGTCTCTTTAAATTTTAGGTGTTTTAACCATCCTTTTATGAATTTAAAAGGCTTAAGACCTAGGTTTTGACCAGTTTTGACAGAAAGGACACTTGAAGAGTGGTCTGAGAGAGTAAGAGCGTTATAGTCTAGTTGGAGTATGGGAATCTACCATTCCCCTCATCATTGCAAAACATGTGATCTATCTAGTGTATACCATGTTGGCTTCATCCCTTTTGTTAAACTATGTGAATTCAAACCCTCGAGATGGAATATTCAGAATGTCCATTTTCTGAATTCATTCATTGAACTCTTTAATGGCGTTTCTATCTATCCTCTTATTTCCAGTCTTCCCTTTACTGTCCAATATAATATTAAATTCCCCCATTGTGACCCAAGGTTGCTAGTCATGAAGTGCTTTTTGGTACCTCAAAGCATGCCAAAGGTCTATTCTCCTACTCTTTTCATTAACGACATAAACCACAGTAAGGATGAACACCTCTAGAGTGTGGTTATTAGTTGTGATCCTATAGGTCATACACTGCTCTTCAGTGTGTAGGACTTGCACCTTAAATAAGTTAGGGTTCCGCCCTACCCATATTCTGACAAGAGAGTTAGAAAGAATATTATGAGTAACCTCTCAACCCTTGAAGACTCTCTTACTGAATCTTCCAAAGTTCTGTTGTCTGACCTTAACCTCAACAAGGCCTATAACATCAATGTTCTTCTCCTTAATATACTTTCTCACTTCTTTTTGCTTTAATGAGGAATTTAACCCCTTATATTCCAACATGCTAGCTTAAGCATGATCATCAACAAATTTATCTTTTAGACTTAGCCTCTCTAGGCCGACCCCTAGTGTAACTCTGTTGTAATGCTGAATAGAGGAAGAAACAATGTCCTCCTTCTGTCATTCGACCGGTAAGTTAAAATCTGTATCATATCTATCATCCAATTCATCAATTGCATTGGGGGGTTTCTTCCTTATCTTCATACTGTCTTAGATGTAGTTATGGAAGGTTTTCTATGTACCAAACCTGAGGAAACAAGCTTAGTTGTTATAGCACATGAGAGCTGGAGTCAGATTGTGCGTCAGACTCCCTAGAACCCTTTGTTCTTTTTGGCCTATATCCTTTTTGCTTTTGCTTCAGCATCCAATTGGCTCTTCATATATTCTGCTTCATCCTCAGAAGGTGATTCAACCTCTCTTTTTTTGGGTTGACCAGTACCAATTCCAAGAGATTTGGAGGAGCTTTTCTCCTGCCTTTCCTCTTTGTCCAATTCTGTGTTATTATCTTTCTCATAAGCTGACCCTCCCTCGGGTGAAGACTTAGCTGAGTTTTTAATAGTTCCTACGTTGGGCTGGACATAAGTTTTGTCAACAGGCTTGGGGGAGCTGCTGTAGGAGTAGTGGTCCTAGAGTATTCCTATCTAGTTTTCCTAGATTCTCCTTTGGTTATTTCTTCCTTGCTTAGGGGTGATCCTTTACTGTGTCTTCATCCGAATTAGATTATTCGGATGAGAAGTACCACCTCGATTTCAACTCATCCTTCCTCCTCCTAGACCTACTGCAGTAAGTAGAGTCCTCCCTCATTCCTAAGTCATGTTCCCTAGGTATGGTATCATTTTCAGATTCTACTTCGGAAGGGGAAGAAGAAAAGTTCTGACCCCTGCATTCTCATGGTGGTCGTTATACTTGTCCTTATTTAGGTTCTCAACCTCTTCTCTACTGTTCTGCAGAGACCTATCAGCAACTTCACATACCAATTCATCCACCCTATGAAAAGACTAAACTTACCAGGAGTGGGAGTAATAGAAAGAAAAATAGAGACGCTACCAGCCACTGCAATGTTTGAGTTTTTTAGCACAGAGATGTTACCATTTGACTTGTGTTCGGAGGGGCCGTCTTTTGCTTCCACCATATCTATCATTTTGGCTTTACATTTATCTCCCTTCTGGATGTTCCCAGGTCCAGCTTCCACACCTCTGGAATCTGGAATCCCTCTGGTATCCTGCTTCTTGCTTGTGGTAATTGGTCTGCCACCCTTCTGCTGGTTGCTACCAGTAGCATAAACCGGTGCCCTAAAAGCAGGGTTGCTCCTATTTTGCCCTATTTTGTATAGCTTCAAAAGAAAGGCCGAATGTCTTACACTTCAGAAATTGGTTGGCAACCATTCACGGAGTACGTCTTGTTCACAGTCTTTCCAGTCTTCATCAAAGAATGTAACATGACTTAAGGGAGCTCACCAGCTTGTATTTCTATGCATACTCCAGCAAAACTCATACGAGATTGAGTTTCTACACACTCCAGCAAAACTCATACGAGATTGAGAGGTTGTTATTCTGTCCATAAACATTGGCTTGCCTACAAGGCTGCCCAAACCACTTAGGACATAGTTGTTGAAATAATGAAGACGGAGGTTAGGGAATTGAATCCCAGACAGGGAAAGCATTGAGTTTGAGCAGTTGTATAGGTTTTGTCTGAGACCGACGGCCAGAGGAGCAAAACCTTATCACTAAAAGGCATAGGGATAAATCCAATATGCTTTGTTTGGATTCTTCGGATTGAAATCAAAATACAAAGAGGTTTTCATCCATCTTTAGAACCTCGAGCAGACCCTTCGAGGACCAACGAGCCTCAGCAAAGCTCTTCATGTTCAAGAAAAAAAAGTGTTCCCCATAACTTGTCCAACAATAGTGCAACTCCATTTTGTTTGTGCTCTGTGATGAACATTGGGTTGATGGTGAAGGATTTCTTCCCTTTATCTTCATTAGGGCGGTTCGTCGACAACATAGAAGTGACTTCTGGCTTGAAATCGGGCTTGAGCAGCGAAGCCCAAGCCGATTTTGTTCTAACGATAGCTTGCTTGTTGAATTATGAGCTTGATTAATGAAGCCCAGACACAAGGAAATTCAGTCTCCGACAGCTTGTCGCGGCGATCGAAGCGGCCTAAATGGCCGGAGACGAAGAGTAGTGGAGTGTGTCAGACGATATCCGAGAAAAAAGAAGGTGGATTATGGCTAAGAGGAGAGCCAGTGTGGTTGAAGCCGGAGGAACAAAGAGAGAGAGGAACTTTCAGGTGAGTTCCAGAAGAGAGGAGAGAAGAAAGTGAAATAATTAGACGTTCATAGCACCCCTACAACATGCTTTCTAACTAATTGTGTCAGGATTATATGTGAACTGGTTGAACAATGTAAAAACAAGCTGATGCACTTAAAAACTCCATAATGTATATAGCAGGGTCATAGCCTGCCTAGATATTTTGCACATACCCTTACATTGCAAAATCCAGATGGACTCAAGGACTCAAACATGTGGACACACGAGCATTGGGGAAAAAGGGTGGTTAGGAAGAAGGAGAAAAAGGAAGAAGAGAAAGAAAGAAGAAACAATAACAACAAACAGTGTGCAGACAAACAACAATTGAGAAGTTATGAACCATGGAGACCCTCCATTTTGGAAATTTTTCGATTCCCTCCTTTTTACATGAATCAATGGAGTTTGGTGCTCATAAAAAGGTCACCTTGTCAGGAAATCGCTATCTTATCCCAAATCAAAACCAAAGCTATAAGTTACATGGTCTAAAAGATGTTGAATATCAGTAGCCGAAGTTGGCAGTCCCTCTTGAACACTGATGTCAGAGTAGGCACAGAAACCTCTAGACGGGGAAAACTGATTGAGAAAAATGGTTAGCATCACGCATTTAGAAGGCCAGTGCCCAACTACGGACGTTCAATGGAGAGGAACCAATACTTTAACTAGGCAAATAACATATCCATAAATTTAATAACAATGCAGGTGCAACCATGGCGAATTATAAACTATGCTTCTCTCATAGCCAGGAATATGACCCAGTTAAAATATTTAACAGTTGTAATAGGAGAAATCATGTCATAAGCCGCTCTCACATTTATGCTGTATCCATAGTTAACTGAAGAGGTAGGTGTTTACCCGAAAGACAATGTTTTCCCATCTGCATCCACGCATAATGTCCAGGAAGTAGCAAAAGGAAACATAATTTTATGTTATTTAATATGTATATTTCAGAAGTTATTATAGCTCAAAACAGAACAAAACATGGTATGTGACAAGGAAATTTACAATTAGAAAGTTGGCCAGAAAATTAAATGCAACAGCAGACCCGTATCACATACTCAGCTTCCACTTTATCTTTTAGTTTTATGATTATATTCCATCCGGCCCACTCTCATAGACAACTCTCGAACTTCAAAAAATTAGGGAAAGGACATTTAGTGAGTTGTCTGCCAAATAAAATGAAGATTATATTACCTTTTGTCCCTTCACTATAATATGACTTCGTTTGCAAAAGTAAACAAGGGTATTTTTGGAACTACAAGATATTGGTGCTACTAACACAGAAGGTGGATTACATGTGTGGACTTCCTAAAAGGGAAGAAAGGACAAAACTGTAGCACGCTGGACGAAGGTAGTACCCAGAGTTAGTGGATTTTACTTAATGACAAACTTTGCCTCTAATGGAAGTCATTCCAGACCAGCCTAAGCATTTCAAAATAGCAGGATTACTAACATGATAAAATACAGAATAGTTGTCAAATTCACACAAGATACAGATGGAATATGATTCAATTTTTCTTGTAAAACAGCTCTATTTGCAAAGTTGGTTGTGACTGATCATAAGAAGCAAGAGAAAATTAGGTGCTACCTTGATGGCTTCAATGTTCTTCTGCTTAATATCAGCTGGAGAGTGGAGGGAAGTAAATTTTGCCAGAGACGTCACAAAGGCATCTCTATGGGTTTTCATGGACATGCCTGCAGTAACATGAATTGCACACCGGAAGCCTTCCAAACATTGAGTAATGACGATGTCTTCATCACTTTGGTCTAGAGGAACACTGAAGGCAGCCAACATGGGAGCCCAACATGCCTCAATCATGAATCTAAGGATCACAACATCGGTTGCTGCATAATAAACTGACCTATAAGAAGAGGAATGCAAGTTATCACACAGCTTTCAAATATCTCAAAGAAATGAAACACCAAAACTAGTGTTTTACTTCTGCAACAAAAAGTAAAAGACGAAAACAATTTCAAAAGCAGACATCTGAAATCCCATTAAGAGTTCTGTTACAGTTTATAAGCAGACAAATCATCTACCTAAGTTTCAATTAAATGATAGTATCGTAGTTCCGCATCCGCTGTTTAACAGATACTCTTTCGGGTTACGTGCATCACAAAATGTGATAGAACTTTCAGTTTCACAACAAGAGATGTAACCACATGACCCAAGAGATTTGAGCCATGGAAACAGTAAATCTGTACAAGACTTCTTTACCGGAAAGTGGTCCTAGTAGGATAGAATATGCACAGCTTGTGTATAAAATCTTTTGGCAAAAACAAAATGCAGACAATGGAATAAAGAAAAACCTGTCAGTTAAGTTTTATTATTCTTTAAACGTGCTACATATTGAAATTAACTCGAAACACAGGCTACAGAGTAAATTTTAAGCATCTAGTACAGGGATAATGTGATGTTGAATAGCGGTACTGTTTTCCCTGCAGGAAATTGCACAATATTTCAAGGCATATAGGGTTTGGAAAAGCCAAACTTGGTTGTTTCATATTCAAACCCCCATCTTGGGACTACAACGCGACTTTCCACATAAAAAACGATTTGGTATCCAACATTACTTCAATGTTCAGATAAGACAACTCTCAAGCCTTTTTTTCAGTAGTTATCACACTCCATTCTTCAAAATTTCTTTTTATTTTTTTCTTATTTTGGTTTCTGTGGTGCAAATTGGAAAGGGAGGCAGTTCCACATATCTATTTGAATCAAAAACTACCAGAAGAAATAAAAGTTGGCTTTTTGCAAATTCTTCTTCAATACTGCTTAAATTACCTTTAACATCTACAACCCACATGATAGTTATTAAGCTGCCCTAAATACATGTGGTGCATTGTATCCGAGAGATAAAGAACATGAATCAAAATTTAAAACGTACAAATGATTATTCAATCTGAATCAATGGAAACAAAGAATAACTGAGAGGTAAAAAAAATGTCAGAAGATAAGTAATAGATATATGCTTTTCTTACTCAGATTTGCGAGCCTTTTCCTTAAATTGTTCCTGCATATGCCTCATGAGATCATCGCTGGTCTCCATATTTTCTCCTCTCTTACGGACAACAATGTTCAAAATACTGTCCAAGCCTAAAAGTCTGTTTGTGTTAGGCTGCTTCTGTTGGATAGCTAAATTATCTTCTTTCATTTTGATTTCATTCTTTGAAATCCTCTCGAACAAGGATCTCAAGTAATCCTCTGGCAAATCCTTCCCGTCATCTATCCCCCGATTATTCCGTATAAAATCTTCTGCGGACATCTGCAAGGTAAACAGAACAATTTATTCAGGAAAATAAAGTCAATTTACATTGAGATACAATACGATGAACTCAAGCGCAAGACGACCTTATTCTTAACCATTGGATTGTGAGCATCAGTATTAAGCATAATAACCGAGTACGCAAGGACGTATGCTGTGTCTGCGCTGGTAAATACTGTAGGATTGCATTTGCAGTACCGTTCAGCAAATTTCTCCATGATTCTGTCAATCTTCTGAGCTTCACCAGGCAGCCTGAAGCCTTGTAGGAAGGATCTAATAGCCTCATCAAACTCCAGCCCTTTAAAGTCAAAGGAGTCCACATATGCATGCATCACTTTCAAAGGTAACTCTTCCCTCTCCCCAAGGTAATCACCAATCAAACTCTTATTCAGACCAGAGGCATTTTTAAGGAAAGTTGCAATTTCTTCTGCTGAGTTCCCAACTTTATTTGCATTTATCAGGAATTCAATACCTCTCTTAGGCTTACGATTGAAAAGGGATATACCTTCCTGCAATAAGTTCAAACTTAAGAGTCAATCAACCAAATAACCTATTTCAACAGTGCAAAGATGAACCACTCTTTCATAATTATGAAACCTCAAACACATGTTTTAATTACCTGAAGTTCAAGTTTGTATGCACGACGCTGCTCAATGGTTGAAGCATCAGACACCTCACTTGAAGCTTCAGAATGAGAATCTGATGATTCAACTGGTTCGTCGTCATTCCCATTGGCCATTAAGTGGCCTCCAGATTCAACACCATTTTCAGATGGTTCAAATTTCTTTGCAGAATGCACATCTGGAATGCGCAACTGCTTGTTCATCCAATCACCCATTGATTTCAGGATGTCCACTAGGCATTTCCTTGCTTCTAGCTTCATGGTTGCTTCTTGAGGTGGCAACAAAGTGGTTGCAACACCAGGGGGGATCCCTTGTGCAGTTTTAAGAAGGCCACTCACCATTCTGAATAAACAAAAACAGCACATAGAAGAACACACACAAGAAAAAAATAGCATTTTACTCAACCAACACAGGTAAAAAAGCAAAAAGTTCACAGAGGCATCTCTTCTGACTGCCTTAAATACAACGTAGTACCTCTCAAATATGTTTGAAGAATTGACGTCGCAATCATAGTTAAGAAATATGTCCACCAAAATCTGTGAATCCACACAGAGCTTCTCAAGAAACCGAAGCACTATCATCTTTTGCTGGAAATTTGGCTGAGAAACATTCTCCAATACTCTTAGAACAATCATAGGGAAAAATACTCCAATCTCTGCCTTCAACCCGGCTCGGAATCTTGATACCAGACTAATGAAAATAGAGCAAGAAAGCTGGAAAACAATCATAAGGGTAGATGCACTGTTCTTCAATAGTGATAGGCACAGGTACTGTTTAATAGCACCTGTAAATCTATTTTTGCACAGAAAACTGGAGTCAGAACCGGATATAATACCTGTTCAATTTCATAAGTGCATGCCACATCAAAAGTTTGATATACCGCAGCAACCTTATGTTGACAAGTAACATAAGTTTTCATGCTGCACGTTCATGAGGGAGTAAAACCATACATAGGCCACAGAAATGCTACAACACAAAAAAAGCAAAAAATAAAAATAGACCACGCCAGGACAGTGGCTAAAGTAGAGTTCAGTAAACATCTCCATCAAGTAATATGAACAAAAGCAAGTGTTTTAGACAAGACATGAACAACATAGCCCAAATTGAACTCACTCCTCCAAAGAAGAAAATCTAACATTAGAGTACAACTACTCTGTAGAATATTCCAGGTAGAAAAATCTCTTTACCATTTGCACAGCTAAATTATCTGATTCATATAACAGCATCAATCAGAATTACTCTAGAAATGCCCAAAATGGACACTATATAAGCTCCTTCGTCCAGCCTAATAATTTTCTGTCAATATAAACTGCTCCCCTGCAGGAGCCAGTCCCATCTTATTTCAACATGAGCTTGTATTTGGAAAAAAGAGGAAGAGAAGAAATCCAGCAGTGCTCCGTTTTCCAACCATTAGTGCTTCAAAGTTAAATTGAATTAACAAAGTTGCAATCATAAAATCCTTTACAATGTGAGTCCAAGAAGTCTAGAGACTTAAACGTGTTAAAATTAAGCCAAGCCCTCCATAGGATAAACATTTCTGAATTATACAGCTGAGGAGACCCCAGGAGTGAGATGGCAAATAGATCATCTTCAGTTGTCTCAGTGAGTGGAAAGGAAAACAAATAACAGAACACTAACATAGAGAATCCGGAGTAAATATCCGTTGGAGAATGTGCAATACGCATGGTCAGGAGCCATACCATGTAGATCCAATCACTAACAATGATTAATTTTGCAAAATTCACAATTAACAAGCTGTCTTAAATCCTCGCTGCAGAAATAATGGTCCAAGCATCCTAATCTGCTCCTTTCAACAAAATTTGTAACATGAACAGCCAACCTATACGAGTGGTGAAGGACCACCTATTCCACAAAGATAACAATCATATTTATACATTGCTTCTCATAAAAATAGACACTGTAACAATGCCATAGAATAAATCTCTTCCAGGTAAAACCACAAAGATATTATAGGCTGGTTAACGGCCATTCTTCTAATACATAAAAGCATCTCCATCACTTGCAAGTTTTGGTGCCACATAAACTATGAAACATCCTTCATTAGATTATGCAGCATAATTTTTTATAAGAAACTATTATCTTTGATCTATTCATTCAGGGCAAGAAAGAACATAAAATAAAGACTACACCACCACGATCCAACACACTGGCAAATAAGCAATGCAACCAACAGAATAACTCATGGCAATGGACATAAGCTAGTACAACATAGATATACCTTTCACTAGTCCTAAATACTGCACCTGCATTCTCCAGTAGTATCTTGAGCAACTCCAATGCCACAATCTTTCCCCTCATCAACTGAGGATCAGCCATGGCCTCCTTAGGTGGTGTTTTCATTGACAATTTACACAATGCACGGAACACCAAGAAGGCATCCCGTCTCAACTTATTGCCGATTTGAACGTCCAACTCATCATCCCTCTCTCCCTCCCCGTCCACCAATCCTCCCTTCCTGCCCTCTAGTGCTGTCTTATACATACTAATCTCCCAATATTTAGCATCCAACATGTCCTTATCTGTTGAATCTAACAAATCAGCTGGATTTGTTGACTCCACAGTAGCAGTGGTTTCAAATGCCCCATCATGGGCTCCAACCAAGCTCCCACCACTTCTCGGTGTTGAAGGATTCAAAACCCCATCAATGTCCTGCACAACCTTGGTAATAAAATTTTGCACAAACATTGTCATTGTTCCATCCGCATCTGCCTTTTCAGCAGGCTCCATTAGCTCTGCTACCACAATAGGCTGAAGTGGAACCGTAGAAGAATCCGCCTCCATTCGCCTGAAAACAATCACCAGCATTTGAATCAGTGACGCCTTCGCTGTCGTCTGATTCACCATATTCTTGCTTCCTAAATAAATATTATAACACGTCCTCACAATCAGCAGCAAAGAATCACCATGAATTCTCAAAGAAACCGACGTCACAGCTGACAAAATCGTCTTAATGATCAACAACTCCATGGCTTCGTCCCCCAGGTCATGGCATTTACAAACGGAATCGACCAAATTAGCCAACAATTTAGCTTCAGGTCCACCAGTAGGGTCAGATTCACCATGTAAATATCCATGCGCAATGAGCTTCTGAACAGCATCAACAGCGGGCTCGGCGATCTTAACATTACCGGAGGAAGCAGCGTTAATCAAAGGACTAAGAACGAGCTCTGAATCCGACAACGATAGTTCAAGGAGAACGCCAGGAAGAGAGGAAGGAGAAGAAGAGTCTTCATCTAATTGAGCAGAAGGGGAAGCAGGGGGAGTAGAAGGAGTTGGAGTTTGGTTAGGTGAAGTAAGGTGTTCGATTACAGATTTGCACTCATGAGAAAGCTTAGAATGCTTCCGCCATGAGCCATTTTTGATGATCTTTTCGAGCGCCGGAACTAAAACTTGATTTACACGGGAATCCGCTTCAGTAGAAGCCATTCCCGGAGAACGACAATTGGAGGACTAGATCTGAAAGAAGTAGAAACGGCGATATCTGTGTTGCAACTGCGGCGGTGGTGGCGGAGGAGGAGGCGGAAGGGAAGGGGGATGGAAGCGGAGGTGAAAATTTGGAGAAGGCGAAAAAGGTGTGAAATCTAGATCACGGTGGGCGTTGGTTTTCTGAATCAAAGTTGACAACTAGAGTGAAGAGGAAATGACCATTATGTCCTCCCCTTTGGATTTTGGCGCATGCGTTCATGCACCAGGGGGGCAGTGTTACTGTTAATAGAGGAGCATAGATGGTCTGAGATGGATATCGAAAGAGATCTGAATCGTAGGGCCCCGGTTGGTTGGATCAAATGCAAAGATAGGTGGGATTTGAGAATATCTGACAACGTTCAAAGAAAGAGTTTGCCCCCTAATAAAATATGATACAAGTGATCTAAATTCTAAACAGAATCAATAGCTTTGAATATAAATAAAATATGTTTGAGTTTAGTTAGAGATCGTTAAAACGTAAGTAACAAAAATTCAAGTTTGATTTAAAATACTTTTGAAACTTGTTTATGTGTTCAAATAATATTGAATGTAGTTAAGTTCAATATAAGAGGGAGAAGGTGACTCGTCCTTTATATCGCAAGATGATCCGAATAAGAAATATGTAGAATTTGTCGCTACAAATCTTCAAGTATGAATAATGTTAGACGATCCGGAGTTATTATTTCAAGAAAAACCCAAAGACAATCACGTCACTTGTGGGTTGTTCCATATTTGACATTTACTATATGATAGAATTTGAAAAACATAGTTTTTTATGAGAATATTGGATAGTTTGAGAGGAACGTCCATATTATGTCTAAATGTTCTCCCCCCCCCCCCCTTTCTATTTGGCGACATCAACTCTTTTTTATGTTTTGACTGGTTTATGCATGTTTGTGATCGTCTTGTGCTACAAGGTGTCTTGTCTCGTTTGTACATGTTGATCAACTCTTTTTTATGTTTTGACTGGTTTATGCATGTTTGTGATCGTCTTGTGCTACAAGGTGTCTTGTCTCGTTTGTACATGTTGATCATATGTTAGTGAGATGACGTCACGTGTCACAATGCATGATGAAACTACTTGTGTGGCAGGGTTACCTTGGTCGAGGTGATAGTTGTGACTAAGATGACTAACATTTGAAGTAGGCTTTCTGAGTATCATCTGTTGAGGCAAACCTGTTGATAATGCCGACGTCGAAGGGGCGTTGGACGCATGACGCCCTGAATATGTAGGCCTGAGTTGTTGACCCGAGTATCGGTTGCTGTACGCCCTTGTGAGATCAGTTAGTAGTGACTATGAAAGGCCGACTTGGTTATATTTGTCGACTCTAAAAGCATGTTGATTTTGTCATAGTCAGATTTTTTTTCATATTAGCCTTGTCGGTTTAGATGATGAGACGCGTCTTTCGGTAGTGGATAAATTGTTTGACTATTCCACAGCTACACGCCTTTGACATGTGATCTTCTAATTGAGCGTCTGACACATATATATTAAGACGATTGTTCGAGGAACAAGAATCCCAAACAAAATTAAATTTTATCTTCTCATAAAATTTTGGGCATATAACGCCTCCACCTTATTTTCTTATTCAATTTCTTCTTCCCAAACTCTTTATAGGATAAGTAGGTGGTAATTATAGAAAGCCGATCTGGTTACACTTGTTAGTTCTAAATACATGTTCGTTTTGTCTTCGTCACGAAATTCAAAGTGCGCAGCATCGTATAAGAGGGTAAAACTGGATCTTTAGAAAGCCTTTGACATGGTTGAATAGGGGTATATTTGAGTAGGGTGATGATGCGAATGCCCTTTTCCTCAACTGTTTATTTCACTAATTATGCGGTGTGTATCATCAGCTTCTGTTTCGGTACTTATCAATGAGGGATCATCACCGACCACTCCTACATCGCGGGGCATTTGCCAGGGTTATCTGCTGTCGCCATATATTTTTTTTATTATGTGTTATAGGCTTATCGGGATTGATTGGTAGATGGGAGGGAATGCAATTTGGTGCAACTGGGCTTCGATTGAGCCACTTACTCTTCGTGGATGACTCATTGTTATTCATGAGAGCTACTGAAACTACGTTCCATAGAGTGAAACCAGTGATGATTATTCTGCATTTTCGGAACAACTTATTGATTTTGAAAAATCTCAAGCATATTTTTCAAAACACACGGATCCATCAGTTGATGATATGGTCTGCGAGCTCTTGGGTTTAGCGCATGGCTCTGGTTCAAGGAAGTATTTGGGGCTTCATCCCATGATTGGGAAGACAAAAAGAGGGATATTCAGTTATGTGAAGGATTGAGTCCGCAAAAAGCTAACAGGGTGGACGGAGAAGCGCTTATCACCTGCTGGGAAAGGGTCCTCATCAAGTCTATTGTCCAGTCAATCCTAACATATGTTAATGCAATGCTTCCAGCTACCATGTTGGAGAAATTGAAATGGGTGAATGAGAAATTAATTCTCAAAGTGGATGGAAAACGTGGTTGCACGGTTACGTTTAAACAAAACGCGGTTAAGTTTGATAAGGCGTTCGATTATGGTTTAAATCGAACGGTTGTTTAAATCTGATTCAAACGGTATCCTTCGATATAAGATAAGATCAATCTGGCTTGATCTAACGGTGGCAGGGAAGGCAGCTTTAATCTAACGGCCGAGATTTAAACTGTCCTAACCACCCCAACCGAATGTGGTTTCCATCTAACGCTCCAGGTTTAAATCTGCTAATCTATCTTCAATCCAAAGGCTGAGATTAAACCAACCTAATCTAGATAGGAGGTTTTTATCTAACGACCTAAATCAAACTTCGGTTTTGATCCAACGGTCACGGTACCTTGTTCTCCAACCAACTCCCTATATAAAGAGGGCTAAGGGTGCATTTATTCACACACCTTGCTCTAGCATTTCATAGCATTCTGCATTCATAGCATTCGAGGCTTGCATCACGTCCGGGAGAAGTCAGGACATTCGAATGTTCGAAGTAGTTCAAGTTTAGCAGTGCCGCTCAACTGAACAGGTATCCGTTGTATCCTGGGAGATGATTGCCCACACCGGTTGGGCACAGTATACCGGAGCAATACGTCTTAAGGACAGAGTCTTCAACTCGCCCCGGGTTTGATTATTTTTGTATTGTTCATATGCACACATTGAACGACTGCGTCTTGGTACAGGATTGATTGTCTCCAACAATCTTAAGACGTATTTTTATTCAATTACTTCTGTACCGTTTTTTATTTCCCGCAAAGGTAGTGTTCATACTGATTTGCAGTCTACTTCTACTCCTTTCTTAAATCTGATTATGTTCTGATCTATACGTTTTGATCAACTGAACAGAAATCTGATGGAGAACGCTAGCTCTGGCTCCGTTCATGGCGCAGACATTCAGATCTCTGCTCCAATGGCACCAACTGCTGGGGTGCCAAGACATGCTCCTCCTGTACAGGGTCCTGCAGTGGCCCAAGTGGAGAAACCGGAGAAGTTCAGTGGAAGCTTCTTCAAACGTTGGCAGCAGAAGATGATGTTCTTCTTGACTGCTGTGGGGTTGGCGAACTTCCTGACTGAGGACCCGCCTATGGTGGATCTGCTGGAGGACCAAACCCAGAATATGCAAAACCAACATTTTGTTGAAACTTAGAATTTCAATAATTATGTTTGTTTGAGCCATATTTTGAGTTGTTTGGACAACTCCTTGTATGGTTTATGCTGCACGTATAAAACCGCAAAGTCTTTGTGGCAGGCTTTGGAAAAGAAATATCGTACGGAAGATGCCGGCACTAAGAAATTTATTGTCGGCAAATTCTTGGATTTCAAAATGTCTGATTCTCGCACTGTTGTTTCTCAAGTTGAGGAACTTCAGACGTTGGTTGCCGAGATGGAAGAGGAGGGCATGTTGCTCAGTGAATCTTTCGTCGTGGCTGCAGTGATTGAGAAGCTACCTCTTTCGTGGAGGGAATTCAAAAGCTATCTCAAACACAAGAGAAAGGAGATGACATTGGAAGATCTAATTGTTCGACTCCGCATTGAGGAGGACAATCGTAGATCTGAGAGAGCGCCACAATCTACCTCTGGTCAGGCTAAGGCCCATGTTGCTGAGGCCAAGAAAAAGAAAGGCCAACTCGGGGTGAACAAGAAAGGCAAGCAGATCGCCAAGAAGTTCACCGGGAAATGCTACAATTGTGGCATTCAGGGGCATGTCAGCAATGAATGCAGAAAGCCCAAGAAGAAGCAAACCAAGGCAAAGGCGAACATAGTCGATGCATTGGATGATCTAAATCTCTGTGCGGTGGTCTCAGAGTGCAATGCTGTGGGGAACGTACGTGAGTGGTGGCTTGATATTGGCGCCACTAGACATGTTTGCTCCAGCAGAGAGATGTTCACGGAGTACCAGTCCGGAAACAATGAACAACTTTGCATGGGAAACTCGGCCTCTTCGAAGATTGAAGGCGATGGCAAAGTTGTTCTGAAGCTCACCTCTGGGAAGTATCTGACTCTGCAGAATGTGTTGCACGTCCCTGATATTCGGAAGAATTTAGTATCTGGATCTCTTCTAGTCATGCATGGTTTTAGACTAGTGTTAGAGTCTAATAAAGTTATTCTTTCGAAAAATGGCATGTATTTGGGGAAGGGGTACTTGTCGAATAGGATGTTTAAATTGAATGTCATCACTATTGTACCCAAAAGAGATTTGCCCGCAGAGGCTAATAAAATTGCTTCCTCTTCTGCTTACATGCTTGAGTCTTCTTGTTTATGGCATTTTTGTTTGGGACATGTTAATTACAAGTCAATACAACGTATGAGTAATCTTGACTTATTGCCCAAACTGGACTTTAATAATAAAGGAAAATGTCAAATATGTGTTGAAGCGAAGATGGCAAAGGCGTCATTTCCTTCAATAGAAAGGAACACTGAACCTTTGAATTTAATTCATACCGATGTGTGTGATTTAAAATTTGTGCAAACGAGAGGTGGTAAAAAGTATTTTGTAACTTTTATCGACGATTGCACACGATACTGTTATGTATATTTGCTAAGCAGCAAAGACGAGGCCCTTGATGCTTTCAAGGATTATAAAAATGAAGTTGAGAATCAACTTAGCAAACGAATTAAAACAATTCGAAGTGATAGAGGTGGCGAATATGATACACCGTTTAATGAATTCTGTTCAGAACATGGCATTATTCATCAAACGACTGCACCATATTCACCTCAATCGAATGGTATTGCTGAACGCAAGAATCGTACTCTAAAAGAGATGATGAATGCTATGTTGATAAGTTGGGGTATACCTCAGAACTTGTGGGGGGAAGCAATCCTCTCAGCCAACGTCATTTTAAACAGAATTCCATCTGAGAAGATGGATGTAACCCCTTTCGAGCTTTGGAAAGGCTACAAGCCTAGTTACAAATACTTGAAAGTGTGGGGGTGTCTGGCGAAGGTTGCTGTACCTAGACCAAGACAGGTGAAAATTGGGCCTAAAACGGTTGATTGCATATTCATCGGTTATGCAACTAACAGTAGTGCATATCGGTTCTTGGTGCATAAGTCGGATATTCCTGACATACATGAAAACGTTGTCATGGAGTCAAGGAATGCAGTGTTCTTTGAAGATGTCTTTCCGAAGAAAGACAAAATTCAAGAAGAAACAATATTTGGTAAACGAATGCGTGAGGCGACTCCTCAAGGAGATGAGGAGCTTCGTCAAAGCAAGCGTGCCACAATGCCAATTTCGTTTGGACCGGATTTTCTAACCAATTTCTAACCTGCTGTGTCGTGGAAATCCACGAAACAAACATGCATAGCTCGGTCCACTATGGAAGCTGAGTTCATAGCGTTGGACAAAGCTGGGGAAGAGGCTGAATGGCTTCGGAACTTCCTAGAAGATATCCCGTGCTGGCCTAAACCAATCGCTCCTATTAGCATACACTGTGATAGTCAGTCAGCTATAGGACGTGCTCAAAGCAGCATATACAACGGTAAGTCACGACACATACGTCGAAGACATGACACCATTAAACAGTTGATCTCTAATGGCGTGATTTCCATTGATTATGTAAAATCAATGGAGAATCTTGCGGATCCGCTTACAAAAGGCTTGCCTAGAGATCAGATGTCAAGATTGACAAACGGAATGGGACTAAAGCCTGTAATGCAAGAATCTTTGTAACGGTAGCCCAACCTTGTTGACTGGAGATCCCAGAATCTTGGTTCAATGGGACAACTAAGTTACGAAGCTTCAGTGAGCACTTACTCATTCCATCACATAAAAGTGCTGTCTGCAGAGAATGTTTAGGGTAAGCTAAAGCTTTTAATGGTGTCCTATATCTTGATACGTCAAGTGGAGTATGGCAGAATACTCTTAATAGGAATCACCTATGTAAGTGTGAAGTGGGGCCGCTTCTATGAGAAAGTCTAAGAGGCAAGATTTCTCTAAATCACTTTCTGAAACTAGGTTGTTCATGGCCAAAACGAACACAACCATGAGAACCAAAAGGGTGTTAAAGGAAATATTGTGTGAGTATCATTGTCTTGGTTCACAACAAAGGCTGGCTAGTTCAAGACATCAAGTCACTATTTAGCCGAGTGAATCCGATGGTACATCACTATGAAAGGTTCAAAGCCAGAAGCTACCTCTTCTGATGCAATATTTTCTTGTCTGACTTCTCCTTAGAGTCTGCATATGCATTTGCATTAATTTCCATTCATGTGGGGGATTGCTGGAGAAATTGAAATGGGTGAATGAGAAATTAATTCTCAAAGTGGATGGAAAACGCGGTTGCACGGTTACGTTTAAACAAAACGCGGTTAAGTTTGATAAGGCGTTCGGTTATGGTTTAAATCGAACGGTTGTTTAAATCTGATTCAAACGGTATCCTTCGATATAAGATAAGATCAATCTGGTTTGATCTAACGGTGGCAGGGAAGGCAGCTTTAATCTAACGGCCGAGATTTAAACTGTCCTAACCACCCCAACCGAATGTGGTTTCTATCTAACGCTCCAGGTTTAAAAGTGCTAATCTATCTTCAATCCAAAGGCTGAGATTAAACCTTCCTAATCTAGATAGGAGGTTTTCATCTAACGACCTAAATCAAACTTCGGTTTTGATCCAACGGTCACGGTACCTTGTTCTCCAACCAACTCCCCTATATAAAGAGGGCTAAGGGTGCGTTTATTCACACACCTTGCTCTAGCATTTCATAGCATTCTGCATTCATAGCATTCGAGGCTTGCATCACGTCCGGGAGAAGTCAGGACATTCGAAGGTTCGAAGTAGTTCAAGTTCAGCAGTGCCGCTCAACTGAACAGGTATCCGTTGTATCCTGGGAGATGATTGCTCACACCGGTTGGGCACAGTATACCGGATCAATACGTCTTAAGGACAGAGTCCTCGACTCGCCCCGGGTTTGATTATTTTTGTATTGTTCATATGCACACATTGAACGACTGCGTCTTGGTACATGATTGATTGTCTCCAACAGTGTCCATATGCAACACCATCACTTCAATGACCTCTAGATTTTGGTGGAGCAGCTCGGGAGGGAAGAGGTCAGCCTATTGGGAGTCTTGGAATATGGCATGATGGAGGGTTTGGTTTCCAAAACAATCGTCTCTTCAACCTGGCTCTATTGGGAAAGCAAGGTTAGAGGCTTCTGCAGCACCCGGATTCACTTGTTGCCAGAGTTTTATGCGCAAAATATCATTCACATTGCGACTTCGTGGAGGCGCAAGCGGGAACAAGCCATCTTTCTTTGGCGAAGCTTGTTTGCGGGGAGGCATGCCCTAGAACTTGGGGTACGGTTCAGAGTTGGGAACGACATGGACGTTTGTATATGGGATGATAGGTGGATACCTCTACCACCCACCTTCATGCCCTCATGCATCAGCCGCCACTTACTCCTCAACAGACATGTTGAAGATGTAATCGATTGGGGCACTTTACAATGGCGTAGAGAGCTATTGTATGAGCTTTTCTTGCCTTATGAGGTTGACATATATCCCGCATTCCTTTGGCCAATGTACATCACAGGGACACCTTGGTTTGGCATCATTCTAAGACGGGCTTACGTTGTTAAAGTCAGGACATCACGCATTCCATTCCAAATGAAGCCTCCGTGGAGCACGGTGAACTCCTGGCAGTCGTTGGTAGCATTGGGTTGGGCCAACGGTTTGAAGGTGTACCTTGCATTATTTGGGGCGACGGTTTGGGATGGAGGTTTGGATGTACGAAATCATACCATGTGTTATGTTGTTTTCTGATGACTTATAATAAAAATTGCGTCAAGCTGAGTTTATGTTACTTCATAATATAAGAAGCGTATTCAATTTAATGAGTCATTTTGTTTTATTCTATCATATTCCAAAATTAAAGAAGAGTTTGATTATATAAATAATAGTGATAATGTGACTATAAAATGTGTTACTGTTTCTAGTTTTCAAGTTAGAGTTTCTTTAGATTCTCAAGTTTATTTTTCTGTTCGTTGCTTTCGTTGCAGTCCCGCAGTTTGCATACCTAATTACACATATACATAACAATATTACTCTAATTTAATGCCTATGCTGAATCTATATATCTAGAAAGATTTTAATGACAAAACATTTATCTTCGGTTGGAAAACACACACGAGATACGCATATAAATGGCTGATGAAGGGAGCATTCAACCAATGAAAACACAACTTAAACGTGATTTGAAGTTAGGCTGTTAAATACTCTTGTGTTTTCCTATGCTGAATGCTTTTTCTACCCATTTCATTCAAGAAATGAACAAACTAAAAAGGGCTAAAAATTGGACATGAGATTTCTTATCATGACAGGTCTTGTCCTCTATTTTATTCAATAAAGACATATCATTAAGTTATGTTAAATTGATTTACATTATATGATCTTATTAAATCGGTGACATAACACAACATCAATTAAATATCATATCTTTACTTAAAATTTGGAGGAGTCAAACTGTACCATTTTTTGTCTTTAAAATACTGTTTTATCTTTTATTTTAGTTTATTAAAGAAGCATAGTCACATTTTTAAAAAGAAAATTATTTTAATAATCAAAGTTTTCCTACTACCATTTTAATCATCATATTTTTATTTATATAGTTTTTAGTTTACTTTAAACAACTAAATATCTATAAAATATAAATAGTGAGCAAAATAATTTGTCATTTGATATAATCATATGTTAAAATAACACAATATTTTTAAGACCAGGGAGTACATTTTGCTAAGGAGACATAAAAGGCACAAACTACTCCCTTTAATTTTTTCTCTCTTTCAGAAGATAAGTGTCGCATACATGAAATATTTTTATTGTCGCCACGACGTTAATAAGATGACAATGACATATAAAGAAATTAAAGAAAAACTATACTTATATGATTTGTCTGATATCAAAACCACAGCATTGTCTTACGTCTATTTTCGTATGTTTAGTAGGAACTATATATATATATATATATATATATATATATATATATATATATATATATATATATATATATGTTAAAGGAAAAACAGAAACGATACTGCGAAGGGACTGACGGATTTACAACGAAATGTATAATCTTGCCAGCAACATTCTTTCTTTTCCTCACATCCCTATTGTTGACATTCGAAATACTGCAAAATTGCACTGGTGCCCCAAGTGGGAAAATCAATTTGGAACAAAAAAATCCAATCTTGGAGTTGCAAGCTCCAATTTTCAACCAATTGTCGAGGATGAAATGAAAATGGAGATGTTGGAGAGCAAAGAAGAAGATAAACAAAGATTCAGGTGGGTTAAAGTAGGCCCTGATTTTACAGAAGACCAGAAACAAGCTATCTCCAAAATCCAACCAAAGATTTCTAACAGATGCAAGGCACTGATGAAACAGATCATTTGTTACACACCCGAAAAGGGTACGCTATCCGACTTGTTAGCTGTTTGGGTGAAGAGCATGAAGCCCAGAAGAACTGATTGGCTTTTGGTTTTGAAAGAGTTGAGCAGATTGGAGAATCCATTGTACCTAGAGGTACAAATTCGTGCTGCTCTTTTACTTTCTTGTTCTTGCTCTTTCTTATGGTTCTTTGTTGTCTTATGACCTGAGGCAGCTAATGCAAATAGGAGTGCAAGATTCCATCAGATTTTGATAGTTCCGTAAGTGACTTATAAGTAAAAGTATCAATTCAGTTTAAGTGTATATGCGAATGCGAAAAATATTAATGCGGGTGCAGCAATCTATTTAAAAGAATTAGGCTTTCACTATTAGATCTAATGGTGCTGCCTTTTCTGTTTACTCTGTCTTTTTTGTTGTTATAAGTGAAAGATAAGTGCTTTAATTCCCTCTTTCTGCATGACACAGGTGATATCTAACACCTGCAGTAATTCAGTCTAATGGATGCCTGTTTTCTTTTCTATTTATGTTCCTCCTCCCCTCACTTTCACGTATACGCCTTTTAGAGAATTTATTACCTCTCTCATGCTGTGGGCACAAGTCTTCTAAAAAATTTTTAGGCCCTTGACAGAAGAGGGAACTTCAGCAACTCACTTGAACATATTTGACATATGACGTTTTTCTTTGCCATCTCATACTGCACAAAATCTCTACCTTTAATGAGAATGTCTGCACAATGCAGAATAGTGGTCTATTTCCATGGAAGTTTCTCAAGCGAATCGCTTTTATTTAGATATTTATCTGTTACGTTATCTTTGTTCTTTCACATTTGAAATTTTCTGAAGCAAAAACGGTGCTTTGGGTTTTAATTTGAATTCCTATTTCAAGGATTGGATCACTAAACCAAATGAAAAATAGAATCCAAACTACCTACCTCAAGATATTTATGATAGTAATATGGCTCAGTTTGGTGAATAGACATTGGAGGCCGAATCAACATCAAGAGTAGTAGATAGAGCTAGGTGAGAAATGATGTGGGTTTTTTGTCATTCGTTTTCCTTATTTGAATGCTTATTTATATATAAAGTGATTCTTGGTGACATATTGTTGGAGTTGATACACTAAAAGAGCAAACGCTTACAAATTGTATTTGTATGTCCTAGCTCAACAGGAGTCAGACAAAGGGTGTTGGAAGTTATTTCCATTTGCCTTTCTGTTTCAGTCTTCTTTAGTGGGATGCAGTGTCTCTGTCTGAGAGCTTGCTCTTTCTGCTCGTCACAAAATTTATACACCTTATACCTTTTTCAACTACAGTGAGGTACTGAAGATTCACGGAATCATAATTCTGAGCTTAGCCTTGTGATGAAGTTTTGTAATTCTATTTCTTCTCCCTTGTTGTTACTATTTCCTGAATAGACTTGGTTATTTTCTTTCCCTCTCAGCATCTAGTTTTAAAACAATCACCCGTTAGTGATTAACTGGAGAAACTTACTATTTGGTGGGATTTTCCACTTTGACTTCTTATGTTCATTCCACTTGCTTTCCTGAGTAGTCTGAAAACTTACTGTCTTCACCATTATTGGTCTTTGAACTTCACATAAGGTTATGTTGAATTTTAGAAACGAGACTATGCTAGTCTGCTACAGGGATCACCAAAATTTGACATCCTTCAGAATGGTGTCTATCCTTGTACCCCATTTCATAAAATATTTCGTCCTGGACTGTGTTGCTTTTATGAATGAAAGGGGTATAATAGTCATGGAACTTTAGCTTAGGTTAACTGGAAGAGTAGGGACAGTTTCTTGAGTATCTGTGAAGGTAAAGAAGCAATTCAGAAAAGGAGGTTGTTTCTTTGAACACTGATATATGCACTTTACATAGATAGTGCTTGTCAAGAAAGAGGAAGATTAGGTTGTTTTTTAATGGCTTCATGCACACACTTCTGATTGTCAGACCTTGCCTTGTTATGGTTACTTTTCACTTGCATTTTGGTTCTTTTTGATCTGAAGCATACCATGGATTGTTCACTAAGTCATTAAGTATAGAATGTCGGCTTTTCTGCTAAAAACGAAATATTGCAGCTCCCTGTGTAAAAGTCAAATGAAGTATTTTGTTCTTTACGTTCTTACTGCTGTTACTACTTGAACAGGTAGCTCAACTTGCTCTTTTGGAAGAATCATTTGAAGCCAGTGTTCGTGATTATACTAAGATTATTGATGCTTTTGCAAAGGAAAGTAAATTACTAGAGGCTGAGAAAACCCTTCTCGAAATGAAGGAAAGAGGCTTTGTTTGTGACCAAATAATCCTAACAACATTGGTCCACATGTACAGTAAGGTTGGTAATCTCAAGCTTGCTGAATCTACATTTGAGGAGATGAAACTACTGGGTGAACCATTGGACCAGAGGTCTTATGGTTCAATGGTTATGGCGTATATTAGAGCCAGAATGCTTAACCAGGCAGAAAGTTTAATAAAGGAAATGGAAGCTGAAGAAACTTATGCTAAAAAAGAAGTTTATAAAGCACTACTGAGAGCGTACTCGATGAATGGAGACAGCGAAGGAGCTCAAAGAGTTTTCGTTGCAACTCAAGTAGCAGGAATCGTTCCTGATGCCAAGTGGTGTGCGCTTCTCATAAATGCCTATGCCATGGCAGGCCAAGGAAGTGAGGCTTGCATTGCTTTCGGGAACCTAAGGAGGTCAGGTCTCAAACCCAATGACAAATGTGTCGCCTTAGTGTTATCTGTTTACGAGAGGGAAAATAAGCTGAACAAAGCGCTGGACTTTCTGGTAGAGCTGGAAAGAGATGGTTATATACTGGGTAAAGAAGCCTCAGAAATGCTGGCGAAGTGGTTCCAGAGACTTGGGGTTGTGGAAGAAGTTGAGCTTGTATTGAGAGATTATGCCCTGAATATGGATCAATAAGCAGTAATTTCATGCCGGTTTTTAACCCTGTCATACCGCAGGAGTAACACCTTGGTTAAGGCTCTAATGCTGTTTCTGGTCACTTTCCCTTCTCATATGCTTGAGCCACCATGTTTATTTCCTGATCCAGCTGATCTGGCAAGGAAAATAAACCGACAACGGACTTGGAACTCCTCCTTTAGGCAAGCATTCATGAAGAAATCCCTTGTGATTTGTGGCCCTTGGCTTTTCCTCTTCAATGGTAGGTTAATTTGTCATCTGCATGCTGTTTTTTTTTCCTTCTTTAAATTTATAATGTGATACTTTTATGTGCAGATAAGAGCAGCTGAAAGCCGGGGAGTTTAGACATCTGCGCAATTCAGCTTGCATATTATATTATTGAAATCTAGCAAGTTGTTGCATAAGATGCTGGTTTTTATCAGGCATCCCTGTTGATGTGAGTAAAACTCATTGGATTATCAAATTCCTTGGAACTCAATGAGCATCAAAGTGGTGCAACTGTTTATGGATGGTGATGATATCTTATCGAAATTGTAAACAAAAGTTTGCTCTTTTCCTGACGAATTTTTCTTTGCTGAAGATTCTACTTTTATGCCTTCTAGAACTGATGAAACATACGATTCCCCTTGAATTTTGAAGGATGGATTCCAAAAGCTGTGCTACCATGGATATGCTATAATGGAGTCCCTTCCAGTGTAAAGGATAGTTCACTTAGTGTGTTGTGATGTTACATGATTAAAAGGTGAAGCTAGGTCTCCATGATTGTGATAGTCCCCCCCCCCCCTCCGGTTCCCAACCTTTTAACAGATGGAGAATGATGATGTACGGTAGAGATCATGGTACTCTGTTGGTTGTGTGGTAAAGGAGAATGTGTTTCTGTGCATGGCACTGTTGCTCGATTCATGTATATGCAGAAGTTCTCGTGCAAGTTCTTGAAGTTCACCATCGCCACCGGGGATTCCGTCTCCGCCCTATCGGCGCCAACAAACTGGCAGGAATCCGCCGTTTGCCTTTGCTAAATAGTCCATAAAGGTTGTCCTAGAGAATTATTATTGAAAGAGGACATGTCGTTGCTGCCAATGATGAAGCAGTAGGCAGGTCCGCTAGGGACAGTGGTGGCAATGGGGATAGGAGTGGCTGAGGCTGCAGCGTCGCGGTGGGATGATGAGTTGGAAGTTCTAGGGTTGTGAGGTGGGCTTGCAAGTAGGACAGCTTGAAGATTTATCACCTGTGAATTACTTTAATACATCTGAAAATTGGGAAGATGGGAAGAGGGCAGTAATCCTATTAAAGAATTAAAATTTCAAGCATCGGAAATAAATGATGAGATGAGAATAGTCAGAGTGGATTAGATTCCAAGACTGGACAAATCTTTGGAATGATGACAAACAAGATTATTCTCCTATGCTTACTCATGATTTTTATGGCTAAAATTGAATGGAAACAAAAATGTTTCTTCCATATTAGTTCGTTTTGTTAGTGGAGGCCATGTGAATCGGACAATTAGACAGATAAATTCACTGTTAGAAGTACCCTATGAAAGATTATAAACTTCGAAACCACCCACTGGGATATGGAGGAGTTGACAATTAATGAACAAAAAGTGAAGGAGTTCTTCGGCTTTTTACCGTCAAAATCCTTAAATGCAGCACCTTTGTCTTACCGTGTCCTCATTACCATTATTGTACTGTGTATGTGGCAAAGGGGCTAAACTATCTAGCAATTCAGATTTCTATATTGCTTATAAGTTACTAAAGAAGAAAAAGGTAAATATTGGGTCCATGTTCATGGACATGGTAACTGTCACCAAGCCTACTAAAGCCCTATCATTCACAAATTTCATCCACTATATGTTAAGAAAGGAGAGAGAGTTATTGTTGATATAAATGCATCTGAGAAAGACACATTTCACATTCGAAATGTGGGCTAAATGCTCAAGGCTCGAAGACAGGATGCAAGGGGCCAAGGCCCATGCCAACAGCCGAAAGTAGCTTCACCACAGGAGGTGCATGAGTCTAACCCTGAACATGAACCTGAACCCATTCCAATCCCAGACAAGGACAAAGCACCGTCGATAGAAGACTCTGATGAAGATTTTGATGCTGAGGAGGAGATATATGAACTTAAGTATTTGATTGGAGACTTGAGTGAAAGACAAACTGCAGAAGCCATCAAAGTGCATTCCTCGAAGCAGAGAATAGTACGTGTACGTTGAAAACCAACATGAACAACCTCCAAACTAAGCTTCAAGTCCAAAAGTCAAAACACCAAGCTCAACACGAAGCTAAAGGCAGACACCTGCGGACTATGCTTCTCATCAAATGAAGAGTCTTAGACTATCCCCAACTCTTTATCCGTAGAACAAATTCTCTCTATGTTTCATGTACATGTTAAATCAACACTTCAGTAACTTTGAACAATTTATTAATAGTTTCTGGCCTTTATCTAGGTGTTTATGTCGTGCATTAAGGTGTACCTTACATATAAGTATGGAGTCTATGTGTGGATATGCATGTGTATGATTGGGATATGTATGGGTGTGGTTGAGATATGTAAATATGTATGCCGTTTAAGACACGTACATGCTTGAGAAAGTCATATGGTAATGTCTGGTTTGGGATATAAAGTTGTAGGGTAATAGGTTGATGTGTATAGAAGTAATATGATTTACATAAATGATGTAGTAATGGTTCATGCATATGAAATTTATGATTGTGGAAGAGTTTAGATTCATGGGGAGTCTAAAAGTTGTTAGGAAATTAGTTAAAAGAGAGCTAAAATTGACCCGGGGGGGGGGGGGGGGGGGTTGTGAAGCTATAAGAGCATTATTCTGCATACTAAGTGGAGTATTCGCATGTAAAACTTTGTAAAATAAAGATCGGTTTAAAATCATCAAAAAGAGAGATTGTTTGAATATGTAAATGGTATATGGATGTTTTGGTGATTTATATAAGCTAAATGTGAAAAAGATTTCAAATATGATACAAAACAAAAAAGTTAAGTCTTCGGGCTAAAGTGACCGCACGCAGAAACTGGTCTGACCGAACGGTCGGTCAAGCTTCAATGAACATTCTGTCCAACTCACCGAACGCAACACCAAACTCAAGAACTGAGTTTGGTGACTCAATTCATTGAACGCAAAATTGACCCTCTCAACTTTGGTCAGGTAAAATCAATATTCAAATTTGGTCAAAAAGTCAAAGTCAAAGTTTGACTAAACCCAGGACCGAACTCAAGAGTATGAGTTCGGCAAAGAGAATCACCGAACATTCGATAGTGAGTTTGGTGGCAAAACATAGAGTTCCAGAAGAATTGGCCAAAATCGAAAGTGAACTCAAAATTGAGTTTAGCAAGATTCAGCGAACGTTCATTGACTGAAAACTAACCATTATAACACGCTTTCAAACAACAAAAGGCTATATCTCTCTCCTATCTATTTCAAATGGATTCTATATTAATTGCCAACGTCTCTAATATTTTTATAAGTGTTTTTCAACATCCTACAAGCATCCAGGTTGAAATATCTTCACCTACAATGGAAAAGAGAGTTGTTGAAGACTATTGGGATTGTAAAGAAGCAAATGACAGAGCAAGAGAAAAGGGCATTAGTGGAGAAACGAAATTGAAGTCCTTTATATATAGAAGAAGCTTTGGAGATGCAACTACACACTTTCATTATTTTTAAGCCACATCCCTCATTGTTGTCAAAAGTTGTCATTGGTACAAAAGTGCTAAAACCTTCTCTAGCTCTTATTTGCTTGTTTTCATTGATATATTGTGAGAGTATAAGTCTAACACAAAAGAAATATACATATTTGATCTTTTCCTTCATTTAGACTTATTAGAAAATGTAATTTCACCTATTCTCCGAGTGAAAGTTTTTTGGTAGAATTTTGTTGAAGTTGTGAAGGAGCAAGAAGTGTTTCGAACTTGTAATCGTTGTTGTTCATATGGTACGAAGTGTTTGTGCAATAAGTTGTTTGTGTAGTTGTTGCTTGCACTAATCTTTAGTGTAAGTGTTGTTGATCCTGTGGAAAATTGACGTACAGAATTGACAATGTTCATCCGTCTATGTTTTAGACAATCATCTTTTGGTGTGCTTAAATTTATTTACTATTAAAGTGTCTGTTCGAATATTTTATAGGTTAATTTTCAATTTATTAATGCTCGATTCGTTAATTTATGAATATGTTTAAAATTTAAAGATATATAAAAAAACATGAACGCTTTGATTTTAATTAGTATCTTTGTTGGATAAAAATACTAAATTAAAGATGATACTTGACAATTATTGGTATGAAAATAAGTTTTTCATGTATAAATAATTGGTGCGATAATATTATCTATTAATGAATGTTTACATTTGTTCATAAAATTTTAAAATAAAATATTTCTGCTCAAAATATGTTTAAATTTTGTTCAAGTTCGACTCAAAACGTTCAAACTCAAGCTTAAAACGAAAAGACAAAATATAGATCGTGTTTTAGACTAGTTGTAAAAATTCGGTTCATATCATTTTTACCTTTAATCCAAAATCATGACATATATTTGACTCAGATCATTTGTAGCTATAGTATAAAGCGATGGATGTCGAAAACGTGCAATACCAGGCAGGATGTAGCGTCGAAGGAGATCTGCCACTTAAGTGGCGTTTGGTTGGGGGAAATGGGAATGAAGAAATATTCCGGCTGTTTGTTTGGGTAAATGAAGGAATGAATTTCATTTTGATATCCAACTATTTGGTAATGGATATCGTTTTTTGATATACTAGGTCTCCTATCTATCAAAATGTGGGAATGGAAATGGGGAGCCGCCGGTCAACGACGCTGGCCGCCGGTCTGCCGCCGCCGCCGGCGACCACTATTCCGACCGGTCATTATTCTCATTCCCAATTTAATACCAAACAACTATCACTTTTAAACCCAAACCCATATCCTCCAAACCTATTCCCTATCATACTCATTCCGATTCTCAAGTGCCAACCAAACGCCACATTAAGAAGATTTGCTGCATCCTTCGCTGTCTAAATCCAAAATGTCAAACGTTTTCATTTTATTTTTTAAATAAAAATGACCTTTTGAAAACACTTGTTCCCGTTCCCGGCCCGGCCCCGGCCCCGTCCCTATCTTCTGATCAACTTGGAAAGAAAAAGAAAAAGGAAAAAAAAAAAAAGGAAAGACCGCATCGATCTTCCACTGCCAACACATCTTTCTCTCCTAGCCCAATACCACATCCTACTTCAATCCCATCTATAGTCTCTCCACTGTTAAAAAATAGAATCAAAAGCATAAGTAGAATGAGTAGTAGATCGATGGCTTGAGACGTATAGTCATACTTTCGTAAAGAATATCTGCTCTCACTAGTTGATACATGGTTATAGACAAATTTTCTGATAGGATACAACATCCAATCGATTTGTAACCTCAATAATAAGGAAAGAAATCAAATGAAATTTCAAATGAGAATGTATAGTGTATGAAGAAGAATTTTAATTGCAAGATTGAACTTGAGATTAGAGCATCTTGAAATGTGTTAAATGTGACTTTTTATAGGCACTTAAACTTCATTCAGATGTTCTTAGCCGTTGAAAAGTGATTGGATATGTCCCTTGGTGCATAAGTTGCAACTTTAGATGAAAAGTCACACCTGTTGGGCACATCGATCGATCGATGCCACTTCGATCGATCGATTTCTCACAGTGTGCTCCAAATTTTCATCCAAGCCACATCGATCAATCTACGTATCGATTGATGTCTCACAGTATGCTCCATTTTTTCAACCAATCTACATCGATCGATCCATGTGATCGAGCTATGTTGGACAGTCTACATCAACTTTGCACTCATGATACATCGATCTATGTGACATCGATCAATCGATGTCCAACCGAATACTCAGCTTCATTTTTCAGCCACTTTGATCGATTCGATCGAAGTCATGCGTCAAGCTATTCTTGCTTTTAGTTAAACTCTAATCAACTTTTATTCTTCTTTCACTTACCTTTACAAACTATCATAACATCCACCACCTCTACATATTCCATTAACATCTTCACTAGCTTCACCACCATAAGCTCTGAAAATGCATCCCCGCCTACCTTGCCTCCACTTTCGCCTTCGCCTCCTCTTCCGTGTCCTAAAACCTTCAAACATGAATCATTCGCCTTTCCCAAACATGCTTCTAACACATACAAACGTCTTTATATTCTGATCAATCAAATTTCTCACCATCTACACAACTGTATGATCAACAATCTAATGCCATGGGGGTGGTGGGAGGAAGATGGGTTGCGGTGGAAGTGAAAGAAAATGGAGCAACGGGGAAAGGGAGGGTGTGGGATGTAGATGGTGAAGATGGTTGCCGAAGCAAGTAGGGTTAGGGCGAAGGACGGGGTGAGTTTTTTTCTAAATAAAATAGAAGATGCAAGTTTTCTTTTGAACAAAAACGATGGTTTTGAAGGTGAGACAGACAGTCTATTTTAGACATATGCTCTCATACGATGTAGCATACATTTTAATTAGTCTCTGGGCATAATTATATCTATCTTATTTGACATATATTTCCAAATGAAATGAGATATTTCTTAACAAGCAAAAATGCAAAAAGAAAGTCCAATGTTGTTATCAAGTGTGTTAAAAAATAAAAAACTTGTGGTGAACAAATCACAGGATAACTTTCTTCAAAAGCAAAGAAAAAGTTCCTCACAGAAAAAGGGGGGAAAAAGAGAAAAGAAAAAGAAAAAGAGAAAACGGACCATGGGACAGGAAATTAGCGGGAGGAAAGAACCAAAAATCAGAAAAAACACGACATAATCTGGAAGTAGATTTCGGAAAATTTGAGGCAGAGAAACACTCTTACACTCTGCAGAAACTGCAGGTTAGAACATTAGTCTCAAGAGTTCTTACTTTCATCTATCTAGTCACTTTCCTTGGTGTTCTTGTCAGTCCCAGCCCCCCCCCCCCCGGGGGATAAAAACTATACCTTTAAGTTCGCCCCTTTCTCTCCTTTTCATCATCATTTGACATTTCACACCTCCAAAAGTTACAAATGGCTTCAAAGAATTGAAGTCTTGTCTCCTATTTGTTATATACTACTGTTTTAGCAACTTTCTATGTCAGGGTTACCCACTGGAGGTGCTCGACGAAATTGAAATTAGGGTTTTAATTCTGCTGTGGGTATGAATCCTAGCAAAGTAGAAGATGATTTGTTTCAGAATCACCTGGGTCCCGATTTGATGGATCATCATCAGAATCATTCTGGGTCGTTGATTTTCGACTGCGACCCGCCGGAGGATGACCGGTTTATTCATGAAATGGCTCTTTTCCGAGATGACGACGAAGACGACGTCAGCCACACTTCATCTGATGCAGAAATTCCCCAAATTCCCCAACAAAATTTCAACCCCAATTCTCTATCCCTACCCCAAGCCCTTGCCCCGTCCGTTTCTTCAGGAATTGCCGTCTTCCCCAACCCTAAACCTAACGATATTTCTTGTTGCGGTGACACCAGCGGCGTTGGAGGTGAGGGTTCCGGCCGATTAAATCATCACTCTCGACCCGGTTACATTAGCCCGGAGGCCCATATATCTTCCCAATTTTATACCTTTAATAAGGAATCGCATGATTTGATGCTGAGGTGTCTCCGGGAGGGACGGCCGGCCACTCCCGATGAGATCCGTGCTGCCACCCCTTCGCCTGTTCTTGCCAGCTGGCGGTCTGTTTGGAAAGACCGTAACGAAGATACAGCATATCTCACCGCTTGGAAGAGAATCCAGGACAAGCTCAACATCCATGTGAACCCTTTCAATGGTAATGAAAATCTCTGCTTTAAGAGTAATTCTAATCAATTTGTTTCGCATGTGGATCAATGGCAAGAGATTGTTATGAGTTTGCACTGTGAGGCGGATTTGAAACACTTAGGTTTAAAGGAAACTGTGGAGAGAATTAAGCAAATGTGGACTGTAGGTGCTAAGTTTTACGGTATACCTGAGAGTTATATAAGGACTTGTGTGGCCGCGTGCCCGGTTTGCTCTGATGAGTCATCGGGGTGCATGCCACGTAATAAAAGGCGTAGGTTTGAGTATACAGAATCCATTGAGGTTCCAGCTAAGGAAGTTCCCGCTAGGCTACAAGAGCTCGCTGCCAAACATAAAGTGGTATTGTGCATTAGGCAGAAATATATTAGGTATAAGCCATTTATGGCAGAAGTAAAAGATTACGCGTGTCATAGGGCAGGGGAACCAGCGTCATCGAAGAAAGCGAAGATTTTGAAAAGGGAGCCTTACGCGTCGAAGCGGTGTGGTTGTGGGTTCCGAATAAGGGCAATTGTGCCAATTTTTAACTATAATGAGAAGGATAAGACATTTGTTTATGATGAGGAGGGGACAGCTGTCTTTAAGTTGTATGCGGTGCACTCTGGTCATGAGCCGGGTCCCCTAGATGGTAACGCTAGGATAATGCACCGGATTGTTGGGCATAAAGGTGGAGGCGTGATGGATCAGGATACTGTGTACGACATGGCAGAGGAAATTGAGAATGAGACTTTTGACTTCTTAGGGAAAGAAGACGAGGATATGCAGCATTCTGTCTTTCAGCAAATGCAAGAATTAAGAGCTGAAGTTGGGTCAGTTGAGGGAAAAATTGGCAAAATCCCACCAGAGTTTCTAGGTTCTGTTTCGTATGAATTGTTTGAGATCCTGAATAAGCTCAGAAATGTCGGCGAATATTGTTCAAAATCAGTGAGATTACTCTCAGACAAGCACGATTCAAATGTTGTCCTGGTGGGGGAGAATGATTTAGCTGAATGGAATGAACAAAATCACCAGAGACTCTATGGAGATGGCAAGGATGTGGATCTTTTGGAAGATGATGAAGATAGTTTTGGGAGAACCCTTGGTGAAGTTACCTGGGATCAGATGAGGTCAGAATGCCGGGCCGAAAAGGACCTGTTTGGCGAAACTTGCAAAACAGAGAAATGGCTGAAATGCACCGACTTCGATGAGAAAAGCATCCTTGACTGTGGGGATTCGAAGCTGACAAAGCCCATGAGGCACGAAGATGTGATGGATCCTGATGTAGGTCTTGCTGGTATACAGGTAGACAACTTTTACTCTGAAAATCCAAAATGGTTTGAGTCACCTTGTGCCTTGGACTCTGGCACAGATTGCGGTGATGGTGAATTCAGGCATGGGGAAATTGTGTAGAACTTGTTCAGGTTTTGAGACTCACTGCAACTTCATTTGAAGCTTTTGGATGATATTCATCTGTCTCATTGGAACTTGGAAGTGGGTTGTATAGTTGCGTAAAGAGATAATTGAACTCCAGCTTTCTGGATGTCTTTAATCCATGTAATTCTGTAAAGTATAGCCCATAGGCTTCTTTGCACATATTGATAACGATTGTTGCTAACTTGCCTGGAGCTTTTCTATTTAAGAGCTTGATTTGATTTGATATTTTTTCTTTTTTAGGTAGATCTTATGATATTTCTTCAGTTTTTAAGGCTTTATTGTTGATCATGGGATGCTATGTGTTACAATGGATGCAGATCTGGAAACTGAGACTGTTTCATTGCTAGTTGGAACACATTTAGATCCACATATGGCCACTGGCATATGCACTCTTGTACATGAGAATGTGTGGATAGATGACTTATTAACTTTGTGTTGTATTTGTTGTCTTTCATCTTATCATCTTTTCTTTACTATCTCTCCTGTTGATTCTCTTTCGTCACTTGTACAAGGTGCTTAAGAAGCACTGACTGATCAGTACCACTATTGCTATTCATTGTTTTTGAAAAAACTGTCCTTTTTAAGCTTTATAAGTTCACCAAAATCTTTTTTTAATGTTCAAAATCATAGTATTTCATTTTGTGAGTTGAATGTTCATAGATGTAAGGGCTGTATTATGTAATTATTAGATATTTGAACAGTAGTTTCCCCCTTTTATTGAGTAAATGGTACCATGCAATTGCTGGATTAGATATTTGGATTTCAGATGGATATTTCTTGCCATTGCAACTTGTCTGTTATGTGGATGTTCTTGTTATCCCTTTGTACCGTTTTCCACCGGGGCATTAAACACTTTCTAGGTGTAGTCCAAAGGCCGCTTCACTGCTCTACCTTCAAAAACTTAACTTCTTTTTACTGCATTTATTGCTTTGTACGTTATTTTCCTCTAAAATTTTATAAACTTTCTTAAGTTATCACTTTCTGGCCCTCGGGAGGCAGAACTTATTCAAATGTAAATTCTGATCTTTCAAAAGAAACTTCTCTGCACTTTCACGAGGATAGTGTCATATATGAGAAGGATGCTTTTGTTTTTCTGGGTACCCACCAAAGTGGTCGCTTGGTATTGCAAGAGGCCAAGTACCATCTTTTGGCAATTTACCGTGTAAAATATGACATTTCCTAGGTGTCCTAAGTTTGCACTTGGCTAAATTATCCGAGGTTGCACCACTAACAATGTGGAAATGCTTATTATTCAAGGTGTAGCATATATTAAATATGTTTACTTAGCATGGCTTCCCTTAAAGTTTCCCAGTAATCCCTTTTGAGCTTGAGAACTCATAAAGAGCTAAGCATCACGTTTCTTGTAGTGGAGCAGTCAAAATTTCCATGTTTGAGCTACTGTTAATTGTCATACTATCCTAATCATACTTTTTTAAGTTTGTTTTCCAGTTTGTTTATTCTTGCCCCCTCGTGACCACCCTGTGGATCCATTCCTGGCACTCACCTGCATCTTATTGGTTGTCGATTTGGGTTTGAGGGTTATGCCTTTTTCAGTTGATATTGATCGAGTGAGATCATTTCTCAATAGAATCTAAGTGCAGAAATGGTTCCAACATGGTTCACATAGAGAACTTTAACATGACCGGGTACTGTGGTCTGATATGTTAAAGCCTTTTTTCTCAAAATAAAAAGCAAAATTTTTTGATGTTTATTTCTGGTTTATAATTCAGTGGGTTTAGAGATCATAGTCTTATTGATATTTACTCTCCTACTATGAACAGGAAATCTCTGATCGAAAAAGGTTGGATCATTTGCCGAAAAGAGTCCTATTACTGCTGAATTTCTAGCTACAAATTTTGTTTGATTTGAATTTGTCTGAGAATTTAACATTTCACCGTCTTTTGCATCCTAGGTTTTCCTTAGACATCTGAAAAGTTAACTTCTCATGTAGCCCCCATTTTATTATTGATTGATAATTTTCCTGTGTTGTTTAGCTGTGTGTTTATGGACATTTTTGAAGTCTTTTTATGGGGAAACTCCTAGTGCCTAGTGATGCTGTTAAGGTACGGAATAGATACATGAATGATATGCAGCCTGAAGTTAAGTTTTGGCAGTAATCATACCCTAAATTGTCTAACTTGTAACGCTAAAATTTCCTTCCATCTTTGATATGCCTACCAAGCAACACTTGTCCTTAGGGAAAATCTTAAAGATGATAGTGTAGTATGCAACTAAAGTTCTACAAATTTTGGTAATTTATTTCTCTTTCATTTCCATTTCCAATGGAGTCAAGGACACACTTTTTTTGACGTTAGAAATGATGGAATAAAGCAAAATGACTTGCTAAATTGGTTGCTCTTCTTGTATTGTAAAGTAGAACTTGATCGACACAATGTTCGACGCGATTTTTTATTATGGGTCATCTAGAAAAAACATGTGTGTTTCCAACACATGTGTAAGGTTGTTTACATCCGATCCCCTTTACCCCGCCATAAAAGAGAGCCTCTAAGACAATGGGGTAATGTTGTTGTTGTATATCTCTTTCCTCTCATTGAATATGACGCCTGAGTCCAGTGCTTATGAATTGGTCAGAAAAGGAGATATTGTTGGCTAAAATTCGTGAAGCATATGCTGGGAGTTAATTTTTCTATCAGATGAAATAATTGAAAATTTGTGAAATCTGGTGACAAGATTAGCTTTTTTCCCCTTCTTGGCCAGGTGCAGAGGCGGGTGTAGGGAGTGTCCTTTGAGGTACTTCACCTCTTCCAAAGTAATCAACTTGATGTTGTTTTCCCTTGAGTTTCTTTTTATTGTTTTCCTTTGTACAATTACATGATCTCTTTCGGTGAGAATCGTTTCAGTTTTATGTTTTTGAACTCTTTGTGGTTGGACTGGCTGCTGGCAAGTTCCTTTGAGAGTGTGATGCCAAATTTATTTTGACAATAATTTACTTACCATAAGTAGAATCTCTCTTTGGTAATCTTATTGGGCCTACTCTGTTTCTCTCTAATTAGCATTAAGAAAGACTCGGCAGTTTTCAATGATGTGAAGGAGCAAGTTAGGATTAGTAAGGAGGTTGTTTTGGAATCAGATGGAGGCTAAAAGGTTTATTGATTGATTGTAAGTTGCCATAAGTAATTTGAAAGAATGTATTTAGTTCATGGTAAGTCCTTTTCAGGAACCATGGGAAGCGATTATTCTGTGATTTTATGTGAACTGGTCATCAAGATGTTGAACTGTTTCTTCATTTAAATTATCATGTGACAGCATGTCCATATCCCCCCAACTTCCCAGAAGGAAAAAAAGGGAAGAAAGATTCATAGGAAGGAAAAAAAATATACCCTCTCCCATGCAAAGTCTCATGTTATTCGTTTTTTTTCCAGGATGTGGTGCTCTAGGACACCTAATTTTAGATTTATTATGGAAAACATGAAGAGGAGAATTATCTGCATTTACGTAATAATGGATGTATTACATAGAAGAGATCTTAAATTAGTTATGTTCTCTTTACCTAATAGGTCAAATGCTGGAATCACTATAGTAGGATGTGAACCTTTGGGCTCCGGAGCATTTGTCTTTTAGAGGATTTTCTATGTATTTTTAACCATTGAGAGGAGATGGGGATTGAGTTTGGGTGTTTAACTGTGGTTCCTCTGATTGGTTGAATCTATCTTGCGCTCGGTAGATTTTTGGATTAGTGGGTTAATCAGTATATATGTCCCTCATGTTCTTTTGACTTTTGGAATTTACTTTCTACCATGCTTTAAAGCCTCTTCTATCTTTAAGCAAAGCCCTGTTGAATTTCTTATGCACAAGGCTTCTTGACGTATAGGCCTTCTTCAGGAGTTGACTTTATTTTGTGGATATTTGAATCTTGTGGCTACTCTTCACATATTTAAAATGAAGTGAACTTATGGTTGTGCTTTACGCACCCGGTTATCAGATGCAGTCAGTGCTTAGTTTGATCTGCTAGAAGTTGGATATTACTTCTTGACTGAGGATGGTCTTCTCTTTCCATTTCCAATGGAGTCAAGGGTACACACTTTCTTGACTTTAGAATATAACGCATAAAGCAAAATGACTCATTAAATTGGATGCGCTTCTTATATTGTGAAGTAGCAGTTGATCGACACAACTTAACGTAATTTTCATTATGCGTCATCGGGAAACAACCTCCGTGTGTTTCTAAAGCTTGTGTATAGTTGCGTACATCCAACCTCCTATACCTAGCCATAGGTGGGATCTTCTAAGACGAGAGTAATGTTGTTGTTGTTGTTAACTGATGACGGTCTCCAGTTCTCATATGAAGTTATGGGTTGTCTCTTGCTTCGGTGTTAAAATGAGTCCAGGTTCATTGCAAGGTATCTGATGTTGTCTTGTGTCAGTGGAACAAACGTTGAGACTTTCAGTCGCAGGGTAAGTGTCCTTAAGAACACTATTTGTGGGGTTGGATTATTGTTATAACTGCTGAGATAAATTGCTAACAACTAATGAATCTTGATGCCTTTTTATTGAGCACCTGCATGTGCTTTACGACTTGTATGGACTCACAGGGCTTTGATTGCAAGTGTCTCATTATATGCAGCCGTAGCTTTATAAAATTCAATGCCAGGAGGCTACGAGAGAATGTTTTTTTTTTTTTTTTTTGTAATTTAAAATTTCATATAAAAGCCATGAAAAGGCAAAGTTACAAAAGTTGTTGCCTGTTACAAGAACTGGCTGCTATGTCCATGGGAATTTACAAAACAAAGCAACAGCCAAAACAAAGGTGGCTTACAAATAAGGTCCTACTTAGCGCCAACCTTTAAGCAAAAGGTGGTTTACTAAACCACATGACTAACGAAAGTCTAACTATTAACAAAAGGGAACAGAGGCAAAGCAAAATCCATAATGGCCAGTGGCAGGGATAGCATTCAGTCCAGGAGCATATTTTTATCGAATCCGTTTCATTGCCATGCCCAATACCCCAGTGAATGCCAACTGCAAGATGTTCTTTGTTTGGTGTCAACATCACAAATGTGCTGTTTAACAATTTTTACTTTTCTTTGAAATAACATTGCTCGTGTAGAAATGTCTCTCTTAGAAAAACTCTTTTACTTCTCTCTACCCTCTCCTCCCATGGCAGTACAATCACTGGCCCAATGGGTTCAGATCCCCTCACCGCATCTCCCTCACCGCGTGCGCGGTGTGGCAGCAGGGAAGTGTTACCCTCATTCAGCTTCACCACACCCCCTAATGCCACGTGTCGTGGTGGGAATCGCGATGACTCACCGGAGATCCCATCCGCGCCCCAATGGTTGCATCTCAGCTTTATCTACCTCTTCTTTCCTTCTCTCCTTCAAAACACCTAACTGCCTCGTCGTAGGTAAATCCGACACTCCTGCCACTAAATCTTCTTTTTTTCCATCTTCTATCTTCACAAATATACTAGCCCACAACATCGAAGTCACACCCACGCCTGATTGGCCTCTTCGGCCGCCGCGACAAACGGTCGGAGAAAAAAAAAACAAAACCTCTCTAATTCTGCATAGAATGGCTGCATCTTCTCAGATCTTCACGATCTAACTTCGTTTTTTAACATGCAAGATATTCTTGCAAAATCAGTTTGGACTAGCTTGTTCAAGCCTGATTTCAAGCCCGAAGAAACCTCTACTCTCATTTCGTACTGATATGAGGTGGATAATGATGAGAAATTCATCGCTATCCCTTCTTTGGAAGTCACCGATGGTAAGCAAAAGTGGGGTGCTATTGTTGTTGGACAGGTAATAGTGCCTCCTTTTACAGCCTCACTGATTTTGCAGGAGTAGCAAATGTCTACTCGAAACCCAAAATCTAAGTGAAGACCTCGTTCTTTTTAGTTTTCAATCTGAGGTAAGTAAACAAGAGATACTCGATCTCTTACCAATACCTTTTGGTAACAGAGTTCTTTTCCTCGGGTCCTGGAACCCAAAAAAAAAATGGAGAGATTGAAACTGAATGTAATCTAGTTTGGGTATGCTTCCTTTTCTTAAGGCTGCAGTACTGCAATCCTACCACCCTAGGTAGACTATACACCTTGATTGGAAACCTATGTTTATAGATAGATCCACAACCTCTCAAACTAGAGCGGCATATGCTAGATTTGCATTGAGATTAAGACCGGTGATGACTTGCCAAAAAACTGAAGATAAATTGAAGAATATGGTAAAAAAAAGTTTAGCAGGATGTGGAGTTTGACTAGATGCCTATTTAATGTTTTAAGTGTAAGACATTTGGACATAATTGTAAAACACTTTCTAACCAAAAGAAGTCTGATGTAAAGGCAAACAGTTGAATAGGACAGGATAGGAAACAAGGTCAAAGTCAGCCCTCCAGAGTCACCTCATACAAGAATGAGGACAAGGACAATGGTTCCCTTTGAAAGAACATAAAATATTAGTGTAGGAAAAGGAGGATTGTGTTGTGGAAAACATCTATGTTGCACAAATTGTTGGGAATAACGACCCGGTTCTAAGCGGAATAAAACCGTGAATAGTTATTTACTACTCACTAGAATTTTCGAGTATGACAGCGAGATAAATACCAGTAAAAGTGAAATAGAGACACCAAGATTTACGTGGAAACCCTCTCTCTGTGGAGGGAAAAAACCACGGGCAGTGAGAACAACTTCCACTATTCGAAATAATGGGAATACAAGAGACAACTCAAGTTTAAACTTAAACTTGAGAAATACAAGAGAATTGAAACACTCAATATTTTCCTATACCGAATTGGTATAATCTCACAACTCTCTTTTCCTCTCTCTATTTTCTTTCACTCACTCCTCTCTCAAGAAGCTCTCAAATTGCTTCTTCCTTTGATTTTGGTGTGTCTTCCATCTACTAAGACATGCCTATTTATAGGCAAGCAAAATGAATAAACACATGTGTGTTACTATTCATTTAATGGCTACTTTGTATTTGTCAAAAATGGTATGCTACCAACCATAGAAAAACACAACAAAGAAGTCTTCTGTTTTTTCTTCTTTTCTCATTGTCTGGAACCTTCAAATCTCCCCCTCCAGACAGAGGCATACTCCACTCTCATTGAGAGTCCATCCCAGCTTGCTTGATGCACCAATTAAACTTCTCATTTGTAATGACTTTTGTCATTACATCAGCAGGATTATTGTCTGTGTGAATCTTCTTGATTTGGAATTGTTCCTCCTCAGTAGCATTCCGAATCCAATGATATCGCACATCGATATGTTTGGTTCTCGCATGATACATCGTATTTTTGCTCAAGTCAATAGCACTTTGACTATCGCAGTATACTATGTATTGTTGTTGTTTGAACCCTAACTCCTGTAAAAATCGTTTCATCCAAAGCATCTCCTTACCAGCTTCTGTAGCTGCAATGTATTCTGCTTCGGTAGTCGATAATGATACACACTTTTGAAGTTTCGACTGCCATGATATAGCTCCCCCTGCTAATGTAAACAGATAACCAGAAGTAGATTTTCTACCATCTAGATCTCCAGCCATATCTGAATCTGTGTATCCATCAAGAGTTGATCCGGAACCTCCAAAAGTTAAGCATAATTTTGAAGTTCCTCTAAGATATCGAAAGATCCATTTCACTGCTTCCCAATGTGTCTTTCCTGGATTTGATAGAAACCTGCTCACTACTCCTACCGCATGAGCAATATCTGGTCTGGTGCAGACCATAGCATACATCAAGCTTCCTACTGCAGAAGAATATGGAATCAATGACATTTCTTCTTCTTCCTTCTCCGTTGAAGGACAATCTTTCTTGCTTAGCTTGAAATGATCAGCAAGTGGAGTTGTAACTGGCTTAGCTTTGTCCATATTGAACCGTTGAAGCACTCGTTCAATATATCCCTTCTGTGATAACCAAAGCTTTCTTGTTGCTCGATCTCGTATGATATCCATTCCCAAGATACGTTTTGCAACACCCAAATCTTTCATGTCGAATGTTTCTGACAATTTCTTTTTTAAGATTTGGATCATATTTCCATCTTCTCTAACAATCAGCATGTCATCAACATACAAGAGAAGAATGATAAATTTACCATCAGGGTATCTTTGAATATATACACAAGGATCAGCAACTGTTCTCTTGAATTTCTGACTCAGCATGAATGAGTCAAACTTCTTGTACCATTGCCGTGGTGCTTGCTTCAATCCGTACAGACTCTTTTTCAACTTACAAACCATGTCTTCTTTGCCTTTGATTAAGAAGCCTTCTGGTTGTTCCATGTAGATTTCCTCATCCAGATCACCATGTAAGAAAGCTGTTTTTACATCTAGTTGTTCTAGCTCTAAATTCAAGCTAGCTGCCAAACCAAGTACAAGTCGAATAGAACTCATTTTAACAACCGGTGAGAAGATTTCATCAAAGTCGATACCTTTCTTTTGACCAAAACCTTTCACCACCAATCGAGCTTTGTACTTTAGCAACTTATCGCCGTCTTTCTTTAACTTGAAGACCCATTTGTTTTTCAGAGCTTTCTTTCCTTTTGGAAGTTGAACTAGATCATAAGTGAGATTCTTTTTCAGTGAGTCCATCTCTTCTTGCATGACTTTTGTCCAACAATCTTTATCTCTATGAGATTGTACTTCTTGAAAATTCTCTGGTTCTCCATCATCTGTTATAAGAATGTATTGAGAACTAGGATACCTGGTAGAAGGTGCACGTTCTCTGACAGACCTTCTAGGTTGAGGATCCACATCTTCCAATTCAAGAGAATCAGGGGTTTGCTCCCCCTGCTCAACACCACTAGAATCATCACCGGTTTCAGTTTCTTCTATATTTTCTCCAGTTTTGTCATTGTTCAAAGAAGGAACAAATGTTACCTCTGTAACATTTTCTGTAATAGACATTTTTTCTGCATCGTTAAACATTTCGTGTTCTTGGAACACGACATCTCTACTTCTGACGATTTTCTTCTTTTCTGGATCCCATAGCCTAAAGCCGTATTCCTCATTTCTGTACCCCACAAAGATACAAGGAATAGTTTTGTCATCCAATTTTGACCTCCGGTCTTTTGGAACATGCATGAAGGCTTTACATCCAAATACTTTTAGGTGAGCGTAGCTTACCTCTCTTCCACTCCATACTGCTTCTGGAATATCAAAGTTTAGTGGAACCGAAGGTGACCGGTTGATCAAGTAGACAGCTGTGTTGACAGCCTCCCCCCAAAATGACTTAGACAGTTTAGCCATTTTGAGCATGCATCGCACTTTTTCTACAATGGTTCTATTCATCCGTTCTGCAACTCCGTTATGCTGTGGAGTACCAGGAACTGTCTTCTCATGTCTTATACCATGTTTTGTGCAGTACTCTTCAAATTCTATTGATATGTACTCGCCGCCATTGTCAGTGCAAAGGCATTTCAACTTTTCTCCAGTCTCTCTTTCCACCATTGCATGAAACTTTTGAAAACATTGGAATACTTGACTTTTATTTCTTATCAAGTAGATCCATGTTTTTCTAGAAGAATCATCAATGAAAGTAACAAAGTATTTGTTTCCACCTAGAGATTCTACCTCAATGGGACCACACACATCAGAGTGAACTAACTCCAATTTATTTTCTTTTATCTTGGAGTTTTTCTGAAAAGAGACACGGTGCTGTTTTCCAAATAAGCAGTAATCACATGGGTCTAGTGACTTACCTTTATCTAACGGTATCAAGGATTGCTTTGCCAGTAACTGCAACCCTTTCTGCCCAATGTGTCCCAAACGTCTGTGCCACATGTTTGGGGAATCGCCGTCTTCTACTGCATTTATTTGACTTTCACACACCTTAAAGTGTGTCTTGTACAAATTACAACATAGCTTCCCTTTTGCTACCACCAGAGAACCTTTGGTAAGTTTCCATGTCGCATTACCAAAGAAATGCTCATAACCTTCCTTGTCCAGTGCGCTTGCAGATAAAAGATTGAATCTCATATCTGGAACATGTCGCACATTTCGTAATGTAAATGTGCAACCAAGCGAAGTTTCCACAGTGATATCACCTATTCCCTCGATCAGTGAGGTGCTTTTATTTCCCATCTTCAACACACCAAAGTCTCCAGCTTTGTATGTGGAGAAGTACTCCTTGCTAGCAGCACAATGATATGAAGCACCTGTATCCACGATCCATTCAAGGTCTATGTCTGAGATATGACAACATTCATTTTGGTGACAAACCAATGTTGTCTCTTCGTCACTGCTTGAAGCTATTGCTGCTGTGTTGTTATCTCCCACCTGCTTTTGACCTCGATCTTTGTCTTGCTTCAAAGATCTGCAATTCCTTTTGAGGTGGCCATTCTTACCACAGTTCCAGCACTTCACTCCGCTTTTTGATTTGGAACGACCTCTGGACTTGTCATAGTCTTTATCATGACTATTGAAGTTTCTATTTCGGCTCCTTCCTCTTTCTTGTGTAAGAAGAGCCTGTCCTTGCTTCTCTGGTTGCATCATCTTAATATGCAGCAACAAAGATGATGTGACCTCTTTCAATGTGATTGTTTCTTTACCATGAAGTAAAGTGGTCGTTAAACCATTGAATGAGGGTGGAAGTGAACTCAAGAGCATGATTGCCTTATCCTCGTCCTCTATAGTAATACCAAGACTAGCCATTTGGGATATAATACCATTGAAATCATTCAGATGAGACAAAAAATTTGTACCTTCGCTCATTTGGAGTGTGTAGAGCTGCTTCTTAAGATACAATTTATTTGTCATTGTTTTGGACATATACAAACTTTCTAGCTTTGTCCAAATCTCCATAGCTGAGTCGTTTCCGTCTACATTGTTCAGGACTTCGTCGGACAAGTGCAAGCGGATTGCACTTGCGGCTTTATCATCCATGTCTTGCCAATCATCATCTTTCATGGCTTCTGGCTTTTTCTCTTTGCCATAAAGAACTTTGTGAACACCTTGTTGCATTAGATAATCCTTCATCCTTTTCTGCCATGTGGAAAATCCATCATCTCCGTTGAATTTTGCCACATTGAATTTCATCTCTGTTATATTCGAGAAAATCAAGAACCAAATAACCAAGCTCTGATACCACTTGTTGGGAATAACGACCCGGTTCTAAGCGGAATAAAACCGTGAATAGTTATTTACTACTCACTAGAATTTTCGAGTATGACAGCGAGATAAATACCAGTAAAAGTGAAATAGAGACACCAAGATTTACGTGGAAACCCTCTCTCTGTGGAGGGAAAAAACCACGGGCAGTGAGAACAACTTCCACTATTCGAAATAATGGGAATACAAGAGACAACTCAAGTTTAAACTTAAACTTGAGAAATACAAGAGAATTGAAACACTCAATATTTTCCTATACCGAATTGGTATAATCTCACAACTCTCTTTTCCTCTCTCTATTTTCTTTCACTCACTCCTCTCTCAAGAAGCTCTCAAATTGCTTCTTCCTTTGATTTTGGTGTGTCTTCCATCTACTAAGACATGCCTATTTATAGGCAAGCAAAATGAATAAACACATGTGTGTTACTATTCATTTAATGGCTACTTTGTATTTGTCAAAAATGGTATGCTACCAACCATAGAAAAACACAACAAAGAAGTCTTCTGTTTTTTCTTCTTTTCTCATTGTCTGGAACCTTCACAAATGTCTTAAGGAGCATGGCTCAAGGAGTTGGGCAGGTTATAGAAGCTAGGAGTGTTTCACCCTGTGGGGTTATAGACATAATTAACCAGCAAATTTTGAGGAAAAATACACATGTTGTTGACTCATTGAATTACATGAGTAGTGCTAACAAATTTAGTTCCCCTTATGGAGTTAGAAGATACTATTGAGCCTCTACAGGAAGATAATAGAGAGGATGACAAACCGTGGAGCAAAATGAGGACCAAGATCAATCCAGCAGAATAGTGAGGATGAGCAACCTTATTTCCCTTCTTATGTAGATACTGATAACGGCACAGCCGTTCCCAGAACATAGCTCAACTGGTTCCGGACATGGGTTCTCGAAAGGAAGGTCAGGGGTTCAATTTTTGCCAAAGGCAAGAAAGCCCCTTCCCAGCAAGTGCATAGTGTGGGAGCTTCTTGGCCTGTAGGCTTGCCTGCAGTGCTGGGGGCTCCTTATGCAGACTATTGTGTAAATGACCAAGCTCCTGCTAGCGGACCGTTGGGTACCTGATTTACCTCCCTACACTACCTTTGGGACTGGGTGTGGCAGGACCGTACTGGTTGGGGTTCAACCTTTTTTTATAACGGCACAGCCTGACAAGGCAAACAGCTTAGTATAGCAAATGATGGCCTAGGTAGAAGCAAATACAGTAGAAATAAACCACATAAGAAAACTAGTAGGCACCTTTCCACCAGATCGAACTCTGAGGAAGACAAACACAAATAAGGTATATTATGAGGACATGTAATAGGAAACATCCCATAGCTAAGACAAGTCTTTCTGCCGTGTCAGAGGACACCCTTGCTACAATGGATCATTCGAAATCCTTACATGAACCCAGCGAAGTACACTTAAATCCAACAGAATATTGAAGAGCATTTGAAGGGGGTAGTGGTTCTTCCCCAGTTAAACAGTATAGTAGCAATAAAAGTAGGGGGCCAAAGGGACAAAGCCCAAAAGATGATTAAGGTTTCTAGTTGGAATATGAGAGGATTATATTCTCCTTTGAAGCAAAAAGAAGTTAAGAAGTACATAGAATGAGAAGCCACAGGTATCATAGGTCTGGTTGAGGTTAAGATCAGACAACATAATTTTGAAAAGTTCACGAAAAGAATCTTCTGAGGTTGGGAGGTTACTCACAATAGTCTCTCTAACTCTGTAGCTAGAATCTAGGTTGGATGGAACCCAAGTCTTTTTGAAGGACAGATCTTGCATTGTGAAGAACAATGCATAACCTGTAAGATTTCAACCAGATCCCCTACTAAAGATAGCTTCATCCTTATCGTAGTGTATCGATATAATGAAAGACTTAGAAGACAAGATTTATGGCAGGCATTAAGCTACCAAAACAGTCTGTGTGGGAACCAACCTTGGAGCATTATAGGGGATTTTAACATTATATTGGATAGCAAAGAAAAAATTGGAAATAAGAAAGTGAATAGGAATGCAATCAAAGAGTCCGAGTGATACAATATATGGATTTATAATATCCTCTCAAGAAATTTTGAATTCACATGGCCAAATACGCATGGAGAGGACAGTACAGCGTAAACTATGATTGGCCACACGTTCTGTAATGAGGAATGGAATATAAAATATCCAAAATTCTAGTTAGACCATGAAGCCCCTACCTTTACTCACCTGGTGTCCTCTTAGTGAAAATGGGAAAGAATAAATAGATGTTCATAGATCGAGTTTAGGGTTAGATTTATGTTAGGGTTAGGGTTACAGTTAGGTTAAGATTAAGTTTAGGGATAGATTTAATGTGGGTTAGTGTTAAAAGCATTATTGTTTACGATATACTGAAAAAATAATAAATATAAAAACACTCAAAACAATAGACATATATGTTCATAGATCGAAACAACTTTATTATGTATTACAAATCTCATTAACGATACAAATTTTGGTACATAGAGTACGACAAACAAATGTCGATGTATAAATATGAAATAACTAGTGTTAGCCACCTATATGTCCACCCGTAATACATGCCTTATGTCTCTGATAGGTCTGGATGGTAGAGGGGGTGACATGGATACTAGATGTGACTGCGAATGTTGAGATGGGCATGCAACGTCACCTTGAGTATTCGCTGGTGTTGTACACATCGATTCAAAGTGTCAGAAATACTCAGTATCAGCCACAGTATGAGACTGATCAATATGAGTCTGATGATAACTCTAACCCTAACTATAATTATAACAAAACGCTGCCTTAACCTAAATCTAACCTTAAGGTGCAGTATCATCCTAACCCTACCCTAACCTAAATTCAACATAAGGCGCAAGACGCACTTGCAATGCCAGCCAGACCTGGGATGCACCTGTCACTAACGTCCTGAGCTGGCAGTTTTAAAGTGTCAAAACAATTTTTCTAGACCAAAAACCATTCAACTCTAGAACACATCTGACAATGCCGTCCAAAATCACCTAAAATGCAATTGACTGTTACGTCTATATTATTTCAAGAATTTTTCTAATTCATACAATATTTCAAGTTTTTATTTTTAAAACTATAATGTAATTTGAAATTTCGTTCTTTCCTTCCACTTAAAAGAAAAAAAAGGAATCTCTTTGCTTGGTTCTTTACTTCTTTTTAGAGACTCTTGCTTTGTTTACGTTACTAACCTTTCAGGGGCAGAACTGAAATTTCCAAATTGTGACTCTCTTAGTCTCTTTATAAAAGAATGGAAAGTAGGTCAGTGGCATGAAAAAGGTTGACCTCTGCAGGTACTTTTCTGTTTCATGGGCCCCAATGCCTCACACATTACACTAGCTTTTCTTATCTTTGTGAAATTACATGTTTAATTAAATTACTATTAATAACTAATTACTATTAAAAGCTTAAATTTTTTCCTGTCCAATTCTTTAAATTACCAGATGGCCCATATACTGTGTAATCATTTGGAGATCTAAATTTCAAAATTCACTCACGGACTTGAAGATTCTCATAATCTGATTTCACTTTCCGTTTTTTACCGACCAAAAAGTGAAAGTGGAGAAATAGAATATCCTGAAATCCAGGGCCTAATATAAACAAATAAATAAAACTTAAGATCAGTGCCTAAACAACTCAATTACGGCTGTAAACGAGCCGAACGAGCCGAGCATTGTGTTATTCAAGCTCTGTTCATTTAACTTAGCAAACGAGCCGAGCTTGTTCGTACATATTTACTTGTTCAAGCTTGGTTCGTTTAACTCAACGAACAACATTAACGAGCCGAACACATTAAACGAACGGTACCACTTACCGAGCTCGAACAGAAAAGGGTGTTCAAGCTATGTTCATTAACCTTTTATCCGAGTCGAGCTCGAGTTCGAACTCGAACCGAACAACCGAACGGTTTGGTTCATTTATAGCCCTAAACTCAATAATACTAATACGACTATTTACGTTTAACCTTTAATTAACTACTAAGTTGCCGTTTCTGTGATGCACTTCAATAGCGAATAAAAGTATAACTGAAAAAAATGTGATTTAACTCAAAATAATAACGTCGCACTAAAATGTTATATGTTAAAGTAATAATTGCAAATAACACCTATGAGCTAAACCCAAAAGTGTAAAATGTCTATATGAATTATTTTTAGGCAATTTTTCTGTATTAACCATCATGGATAAAATGTTACGTTAGAATACTTATTTAAAAACACTATTTTCAGAACACTTTTAGAGTGACCAAACATTGTTAGTGCTTTAGGAGACAGGATGAAATACGATGTATATATTGTCTGATATTTTGTATACTATACCAATAACAATAAGTGAAACATAAAAAGATTTATGTCCTACCAAATTTTATGCGTCTGTGATATACAGATTACACAGAATATATACATACCGGATCTTATGACTTGCACGACTATTAGAAGGGTTTTCAAAGTAGTTTTCGTTAGTGTTTTAATACAACACTCGTTTAAAATAAGAGAAGAAATATAGAATAATAATTCACTATTGGTACTTAACACTTCGGTTTAGTCAAGAGTTGTTGCAAAAGGCCTAAATAGATTTTTCTTTGATGTAGCATTTTTTTATTTTGTAAAAAGATTACGATATTCTTTGATTTTTATTTATCGTTTGTTTAGGGGAAAAAAGAGTCAAAAATGAAAAAGGTAAAAGAAAAAAGCAATACTGTGACCTCTTTTGGTAGCATCATTTTCCTTCTCTCTTTTACTGATGTCTTGATATTAATAAGCCAAGGGAAAAATCTTTTCACATTTCACACTCGTCATATATTTTTTATTTAGACGGAGAGTGAATCGAAATCGAAACCCAGAAATGAAATAAATGATATTAAATTATCCGACCTAAAGCTGTTTCAGTTATATATATATACACACACACTGTCTGTCTAGTTTTCTGCTACTGAGAAAAACTTTGCCGGAGAAGCAGGAAAAATCCGTTTGAAGTCACCTGAGACTCTGTCTTCCTTCCTCTTCGTTTTTCTGCCCTTGCTTAATTTTCATTTCCTCAATCGCATTTGTGTGGTAAGGTGAAAAATTCCAGCATCTACTTTTACTTTGGAGGAAGTAGCATATTTCAGCAGCATTTCCTGTGAACAGTTGTAAGTTAGTAGCATATTATTTTCTTTCTCCTCTTTAATTCTTAGGACTGATTCTCTGTAATAATATTTTTCTCTGTAGTTTTATGGGTTCTGGGTTTCTTGTTTTCTTTTCTGCTAAAAACACCGTCTTTTTGAGAAGTTGGCTATGGGTTTTTGTGTTTTTTCCTAGAGAAACGCATCATGCTTATTTGGGAAAGTTGGTTGCCTTTTCTCTTCTACTGGCGTTTTCTTGCAGTCATTCTTGATGTTATATGATTTGAAGGCATTGGATGGTTCAGAAACGTTAAGATTTCAAAGTTTGCTAGTCTGTCTTCATTTCTTGGTTGTCCTGCTTCTTCTTCCTTTTTGTTTTTGTTTTTTTTTTGTGCGTTTTGGTTTTTGGTTTAGCCGTTGGTTGGTTCCCTCATTTTGGAGGGGACCCAGGTGCAGTCATCCTGGTACCGGTCGAAGTTGTTTGTAAAGACTGTCTTTTAGGCCTAAAATTGCCTAAACGGTTGAACATTAATTAGCCCTCATACATGCAGGATGGTTCTTTTGTACAAGACTAACCTTTTATCTAATTCTCCTTTTTTTCCATTTATTTTATGTTTTTGGAAAACATTGAGTTTCCTGTATGTTGGCTGATTCAGGATGATTGGTTTGATGGAAAACATTGTGGACAATTGAGCATGATATCTGTTTCTGTTTTCTTTCCTGTTTTCTTTCTTATGAAACAAAATCGATCTGTTCTTGTTATGTTTAATATGGCTGAAATTCTTATAAGCACAAGTAAATTGCATGTATAATCTTGTTATTTTGTTGTTGTAGTTACCAAAATCTCATCAAAGAATGGAATCAAGGGAAGGAATTAATTCAGGAGTGACAGTGATTGCATCTGAAGCCCAATCAAACTACCATGCCCCTAGGACTGAGAATTCAACTGCTCTTGTTGTAATACCAGAAGCTGTTGTGATTCCTGCCGGTGCTGGTTCAACAGCTACCTCAGAGAAGAAGAAAAGAGGCAGGCCAAGGAAGTATGGAAGTGATGGCACCAATACCTCGCCAATATCTGCTATTCCGTTATCAGCATCAGCTCCGCCCGCAACTGGTAACTGCTTGGATGACAAAGCCGCTGGTGGGCGGCCGTATACTTCTGAGAAAAAGCATAAGCCCAAGGTTGAAAGTTTAGGTAAGGAAAGGGTTTCAGGGGAAATAATGCTTTAGCATTTCTAAACTTGTTTGTGTACTTGGATGTAAAAGAAGTATATTTAGGCCTATGTGACCCAACATGTGGAATACTTTCATGTACCAAGGACCATACAACAGTAGGATTATGCAGCAGTAGAACAGCTTCCTCTGTCACAATTGTGGGACACGTCAACATGTTGGACCGAATGCATTTCCAGTTATAGAAACCTCTGTACATATGAGTCAAAATAGAGAAAAACAAGAGTTTCTGAGCTTGTATTTTACCTGACTCATTTTTCCTGTTTGTGGTGTAAGTGGGAAAGTGACATGACTATATGTGTCCTATATCGCAAGCATCTTGCAGAACGGGGTTTAAAATAATACACATTTATGCTATTAATAAGCTCGTTAGTCATCCCTGAATTTTCCGAGTAAAGAAGGAAACTGAAGGATTCTATCTCTACACGCTTAGTTTCTATCTAAAGGATATGCTCGTTTCTCAATAGTAATGGTAGGAAATAACATCGTGCCCCCCTTAATCGTGCTATATGGTTATTTCAACAACAATGTCCTGGACGGGAAAACAGGGGAAATTTTGGACTGCGACACTTGTGGACACTCATGCACATGCACACTTGGTTACCATATTTGCATTTCTAGTTGCTCCCTCTTTCCTGCCCCATGATGAATTTCTGTGATATCAACCAAACAGATGTGCAAGTATGTTGTATATGAAATGGTGCCTGCTGAATCTATCACATAAGGAAATTCTTTAGCTTTAATGACACAAAAGTTTCTTTTTCTTTTTTTGGCTAATATATCTTGCATCTTGGTTTTTATAGGTGAGTGGGTTGCATGTTCAACGGGTGGAAGCTTTTTGCCCCACATGATTACTGTCAATGCTGGTGAGGTATGATTCAAAAGAAAAGTAATAAAGTTTTTGTCAACCAAATGGTCAGCTCGTTGTTGTGTATGCCCTTTGTTGCATTTCCAGCATGTAGCGTACATTTAAAGCTTGCATGTCGCATCTCCCTTAAGGATCATGCCATTATGTATGCCAAAATATTTCTATTTTTCTTTTTCATGTTTATCGCCTCTACTGCTCTCGCTCTCTCGCTCTCGCTCCTTTTTTTTCACGTTCTCTGTAGATGGCCGCTTCAAACTGGTTTGCTAATTGGTCCAGAGGAGTGTTATACTTCCAGCAGAAGAGAAGTTTTTGGACAACATATATATGCAGTTATCTCACTTGGAATACGCTGATATCAAGTTCTTTAATATGGGTTTCAGGATGTTTCAATGAAGATTGTCTCCTTTTGTGAGCAAGGTCCACGAGCTGTTTGCATAATTTCTGCTGTTGGTTTGATTTCAAATGTTACTCTTCGTCAGCCGAACTCATCAGGGGGTACACTTACTTACGAGGTGAGCAGTTTATAAAATAAAATATAGGCTTTATGTGTGTTTTTAAATTTTATTTTCCTGGTTCTTTTAGTGTAATAAAGCCCCAAAGAGACATTATCTGAAGGTGAAGTTCTTTTTTTCCTTTTCAAGGCAAAGACGTTTTATTTTATATTTCTAGTGAAGTTAAGGACACACTCTTATTTGACTTTGGAATATGATGGAGTAAAACAAAATGATACTCTTATTTGACTTTGGAATATGATGGAGTAAAACAAAATGATTCACTAAATTGGTTGCACTTCTTGTATTGTGAAGTAACAGTTGATCGACACAACTTGACGCAATTTTTATTATGGTCATATGAAAAGAACCTCTGTGTGTTTCCAACACATATGGTAAGGTTGTGTACACCCGACCCTCCCTTACCCCGTCATAGGCTGGAGCCTCTAAAACAACGGAGTAATATTGTTGTTGAGGTGAAGTTTTAAGTGATTTTTATGGTTTTCTATTTTGTTCAATTTCCTTCTTGTTTTTGTTTCTCTTCTTTTTTCCCTTCCTCCTCTTCTTCTCCTTTCCTTGGGAGGAGTTCTGCCGGCTGTCGGAAGTAGTGAAAATATATTCTTGATGTAAGCATGTCAAAACTCTGTGCTTATGCATACAAGTGGCTTAAGATTCCAAAGGAAATCGATTTTCTTTCTCTTTAAAGAGGATAGGAAGATGATGTATTGTCTGTTTATGTTTCTGTATTTACCTTCAAGATCTTGATAGTATTCCGGTAAGTATTATGTTAAAAGGCTATCTCAACTGAATTGTGGCTAGAAACTTTTTGTGTTGGAAGACTTGGTATTGCTTGTCATTTGGACTTTCTGGACTTGGAAGTGGAAAGTAAACTTTATTTAATTCTTTTTCTTTTCTCAAAGTCAATCAATGCAGCTAAGCATTTCAATTATTGGATCTGGAGCTTGAATATTTTCACTCTGGTCATAACTTGTTCTGCCTTAACACAATCTAGGGCCGGTTCGAAATTCTTTCCCTATCTGGCTCCTTCACCCCTGCAGAACTTGGAGGATCCAGGGTTAGTAGAACAGGCGGAATGAGCATATCATTGGTTAGTCCTGATGGTCGTGTTGTTGGAGGCACGCTTGCTGGGCTGCTGACTGCTGCCAGCCCTGTTCAGGTATCTTTCTTTCTGTTCTTTCCCCTCGATACTCAGAAATCTTTGACTAAAATTACCCTATTCTATAATTAGTATGTTATGATCCATGCTGCATTTCGACTTTGCATTTGTTTGTTTATGTTTTGCCGTTGTTTTACATTATATGTACATATACACGTTATGAGTATTTTAATATCGACAGCCTCCTCTTTGTATTTCCTGAATTCCCTCACTAACACACTAGCACATCATATCCTTATTATTATGTCATTTATGCATGTACATATAGAGTCTGGGTCTCACTGGAAGCAAACTCTCCATCCCTTGGGATAAAAGTATTGTTTGTCTGCCGCTTACCCTCTCCAGACCCTATCGATAGCTTTTGCTGTCCTTGGAAGTATGATTGATGATGATGATGATGAGTAGATGCAGTTCTTTATTTCTTGGTTTTGTATTATTTTTCATTCATAAAACCAAAAAGATGTTCTTAGGTGGTGGTCGGCAGTTTCCTTCCAAGCAATCACCACGAGATGAAGCCAAAGAAGCACAAATACGAGTACAAGACAGTGACACTGGCTGCTACCACAAATCACACTCCTAATGCGGAGTACCAAAACTTCAATTCAAATGCTGTGAACAGTTCTGCTGAAACTCAAGGTGTTATGCCTTCCTCGACCTTCCAGACAGGTAACTGGGCTACTACTACCTCAGCCATCGAAGACTCGAGAAAGGCTAGTACTGACATCAACATCCCATTGAAAGGACAGTAATGTCGTCAGATTTGTTCTATTCCTTTAGGTTTAATGTCATCATCGCATTTAGCTTAAGCGCGCTTTCTGTTTGTGTAGAATCAGCTAGATATGAGTAGGAGTTCATCAAGAAAAAAGACCCGCTTGACCAACTGCTAATTTCGCCTGTGTCATAGTTACATGGATGCACTGATGATTATCATGATTCATTATCTTTATTAGTAGTATTAACAATGTTAGATTTGGTATCTGTATTGTTAGTATAAACAATGTCATTGGAGAAAGGTTATAGACGCATGTGTGTCAATCTACGTTGTCATGTGAAAACGGTATTGTAAATTGTTGCTTCAGTCAGTTGATTATGGTATTGTAAATTATTGTTTCAGTCAGTTGATTATGAAAAGATGAATTTATATAAGGTATTGGATATTGTTGTTTCACAGTCGGTTGATTATGAGTGGATACAGTGGTTATACCAATTACAACAACATTATAGGCTCCCGTCTATGATGAGATATGAGGAGTCGGATGTACGCAACCATACTCATGTGCTAGAAACACACAGGTTGTTTTCCGATGATCCATAATGAGAATTATGTCAATCTGTGTCGATCAACTGCTACTTCACAATATAAGAAGCGCAGCCAATTTAGTTAGTCATTTTGTTTTAATTTATCATATTTCAAAGTCAAGGAAAAATGTGTCCTTGACTCTATTGGAAAAACAAAGTGGTTACACCAATTAAATAATGCTAAAGCACAAACTTGCTGAAAACCAGCAAACTATGGTACAACATGACTGATAGAATCTAGGTTATATTTGAGTTTTGTAGCAAAATTAAAGTTACACAAACACAACATGGTGGAAGCAGACAGGCAAGATCTTTGCTCAAATATTTTGGGGAAAGAATAATCAAGAAAAAAGCAGACAGCCCAGAGATTCTCCATCCAAATCCCAGCTGTAAATTATCCAAACAGAACCTGCATAAAAGCAAAGACACATCACATTTCAACCGAAAGTGATATACTAACGTTGTTTGGTTGAAAAGGAAAATACAGTGAGAGAATCAGCAATACATATGGGAATACTACTTAATGATTCTACGAAAATGGATGAAAAAGAAAAAGTAGGGGAGAGAAACAATACAATGAAAATCAGTAAGCATGATTATACTGAGCTTACCAGCTCGAATTAGTTTATTCTTCAACAATGGTCCAGATCATCCTTAGATTTGGAAAATAATGAGAGGAGCAAGGTTAAATTCAGCAAGTGCTTTAATGTTCCTGAAGCAAGCAAGCAAGAGTACGTGATGCCTACCAGAATATGGTGAAGGCCAGTAAAATGACTGCGTATCCAATTTTGTACAATCAAACCTTTTTCGCCAGAGAAAGCTGATTGAAGATTTCAGTATACCAAAAGGTGAAATCTATCACCCTGGATCCCCACCGTCTCAGCCCCAAGAAACATATGTGGAAGATATAAATCAAGAGGCAGAGACCTCCTAGATTGAGTGAGATCTTACGCAAAGACCCATACAAGGTATCCCTGCAAACCAGGCCAGAAACATGCATGTCTCTAGAATCGAACTCTTAAACTCTTATAGTGTTGAGAATCCCACATTGGCTAATTTGAGAAAAAATGCATGGCTTATATGAGGATGAGGTACCACCACCCATTGTCTTAAGGTTTTGAGTGGATATGAGCCTCACCTCATGTAAGCCCAAGTTTCAACATGGTATCAGAGCAGGTTTAAAATGTGGACTCACCCCTTGCCTGACCCATGGTTGGCCACTTAATGTCTCCCCTCACCTAAGTCCAGATGTTCATGCCTGGCTTGTGGTTTGTGATTGATTGAGGGCGGGTTGTAAGGCGCGTGTGTATGTCAAGCCACGTTGGGTTGTAAGGCGCGTGTGTATGTCAAGCCACGTTGCCACGTGAGGGCGGGTGTTGAGAATCCCACATTGGCTAATTTGAGAAAAAATGCATGGCTTATATGAGGATGAGGTACCACCACCCATTGCCTTAAGGTTTTGAGTGGATATGGGCCTCACCTCATATAAGCCCAAGTTTCAACATATAGCAAATTCCAACCCAAATACCAACTGAACTATGCCCTGAGGGCAGATTTCAGTCACATCTAACAAATGATGATGCTCTACATACCTGATCAGATGTCAATATGAACACATTGACATCAGGTGTGGCAACAACAAAGAAGAAAAAGAAAACAGATACCAGCGTTTAAGCAGAAATAACACTTTGCAACTTTACAAAGGAATCGGCGGAAAATATCTTACAGATTTCAGTATAAAAAAGCATCATATGAGACAAGCTCGAGAGCTTGAGGCAATATATGTCTCAGATGACAATCTATAGACAAGAATTGCAGTATTCGCAAAACATCAAAAGTATAAATCACCCATCACCATGATGTGGCAAACGCATACCTATTGACGACGACGAAGACAACAACATTATCCGTAGAGACTCCCGCCTATGACGAGGTATGAGAGGTCGGATGTACGCAACAATACTCATGTGTTAGAAGCACAGGGAGGTTGTTTCACCAACCTATTTACAACAAATAACTACAATCGAAACGCTACTTCTAATCCACCACAGTAGAAGAAAAACAAAAGTTATTGTAATAAGATTTTTCAGGATGGCTAAATATAAGACATTATTAAACACCTTTACTTTATAACGGTGTAGTTATCTTTCCTAGTAATTCATTTTCCAGCAACCTTTTCTAAACAAACTAACCAAAATAACTGTCTTTAACAGCCGATCTAAATTGCCGTTCGGATCGAAAGGCTGATCTGGATAGAGATGTTGTGAATATGTTGCTGAAACCTATAAGAATCAGCATCGTTAGAAGCTCCGGAGCCAAAATCCTCCTACGTTCAAGTCACTTACGAATTGTTTAATTTTTTGGCATTTAATATATGCTGGAATATAGAGAAACCTTTCTCACTTTTTGCTTCTTATGTGTGTCTGTTTGTTTGTTCCAATTTTTCTAGTGATGCTAATTGCTTTTATATGTTTTGATTGGCTAGTGCATTTAGAGACCATCAGGTGTTGCCACATGCTCTGACCTGCTTATGCATGTTAGCCAAGCGTCGATAATGTAGCGCTAGTAGCTTTGGCCGTGCTGAGATGGCTTGATTTGGTTTCTATACACATACTATTGTGACCGTCTTGAACTAGCAGATGGACCTGAATATACTTAGTGATGCTGAGAATATGTCGATTTTTGCCTCATCAGTGCTAAACTGATGATCCGAACCATTGCATCCACTGGCATCGCTAGTTAATGAGTGCACTTAACGTGTGTCTGGATTGCCAATTGTTGTATCATTTTTGCTAGGCGAAAACACAGTAAACGAACGCATCTCTTAGATGGATATACTGTTGGTTCGGGGCTCTAACCTACCTTCATATTTAAGTGATACTGCGATTTCAGACTTTCACTGATGCAATAAAATGCAGTTTGTGTAGCGCCCCGCTCCCGAGCTCCACCCTCGGTAACGGTGCACCTGCCGTATCTCACTCAGGAGAATACAAGTCGTCACATCAACCTGCTACACGTCAGTGCTGACATAGAAAGCTTTCCTTTTCTTTCCGCGGAAACGATAAGTCACAACACTAATTTTGAAATTAACGAACTTCAAGAAAATAACGACAATAATTCTAGGCTGACCGGGCCTTACAAGTCAAGGTCAAATGTCTAAATTTAAAAGCATGAAGCTGTTTTCAAAGTAAAGCTGAAAATTAAACTGTCTGTGTCACCCCATGGCACCACCAAAAAGCCCGTCTCCATCCTTGCCGCACACATATCTACGAGTCACTCAGCCCATTCTACGGTGTCGGACCCATCCTCAACGAAGATGTAGTCATACCCCGTCTCGGCTTCACCTGGAATAGTAGGGGGTGAGTGATGGTAATCACCCAGTAGGTGCCTCTCAAAACAATACAAGACTTACATACCCAAAAAGGTATTGCCACGTAACCACATAAGACAAACAGCATGCAATCGGAAAGTAAGACACTCCACGTACCCGACATAAAACAACATGACATGACTTGTACGAAAAGTAAACAATCCACACAAGATGCATGCGCAAGTACGTGATGCATGCTCACATAACGTGTCATACGCAACTAGAAACATGTCAGGCATATTGCTCCTAGACCTATATGCAATGCATGCTCCCGGGGCCTAACTCAAGCGTCATGGTCTCTAGCCACCACTTGCTGTTCTGGACACCCACGCCCTATAGACGCTGCGTATCGCACGACACCCACGCCCTATAGACACTGTGTATCTTCTGACACCCACGCCCTATAGACGCTGCGTATCGCATGACACCCACGCCCTATAGACGCTGCGTATCGCATGACACCCACGCCCGACCGACGCTGCGTATCATCACGGCACCCACGCCCTATAGACGCTGTGTGTCCTCCTGACATCCACGCCCTCAGACAATGGGTACCTCATGCACATGCACGTGCCATGAATGCAAGAGAAAGGGAAAGAAAACAGTTGGATGTCATCCTCTGACGTCGATCGATCGACGTCCAACTGAGACACGTCGAACCCTCACTCAGTTGACGTCGATCGATCGATGTACTTCTGAGGTACATCGAACCCCCACCTTCTGGACGTCGATCGATCGATATCCTTCTGAGGCACATCGATCCCTCAGCCTCTGGACGTCGATCGATCGATGTCCCCGTAATTCAGAATTCCCCTTCTGAAATTCCCGCAGTCCATTCATCAATCTCATTCAACCTTTCACCCCATCCCATATATCCATACGCATAACGACATCACATTCCCACAAAGAAACATACAGCAACAAGATCACATTGAAATCAAGAACGTATAACGGAAAATAAACACATCGGGCATATAATTAAGATCCAATCAAAATCAAGAATTAACGACAACAACAACACATAAAAATACCCTTTTGCCTATGCAAGCCTTCATACCGTTTTGAGGGAATAATTAGTATGCACCTACCTCGATCCTAGCAAGAATTGATAGATATAGCAAAGTGTGGTGATCTTGTGAGCGTATGATTCTTCTCCCTGAACCTTGGATCAAGGATCCTTCTTTTCCTTCTCTTTTCTTCTTATGGCCGAAATTGATTGGGAGAGGGGGAGAGGAAGGCTGTCGAATTGGGGGGGGAAGAGAGGGGAAGATTAGGGTTAATGAGAGAATAAAGATGAGAGGAAGAGATTTGAGGGAGAGATAAGAGTGATTGGGGAGAAATCTTAGGGAAATAATAAAAATAATTTAATTTGGTTAGGATAAGATTTGATTGATTATTATTTAGATTTTCTCTTTTTTTTTAAATGCAGCTATAACATCCTACCCCTCTTACAAAAAGTTTCGTCCCCGAAACTTGCCGTACCTTACTCAAAGAGATGGGGATAGCGGTCGCGCATTTGCTCTTCTAGCTGCCACGTTGCCTCATTCTCCCGATGATTGCTCCACTGAACCTTTACGTAGGGAATAACCCTTCTTCTGAGTTCTTGGTCCTTGCGATCCAGAATTCGTATCGGAACCTCTTCATATGACGCATCTGGTCTAATCTTAAGGGGTTGTGCATCCAACACATGACTAGGGTCGGCAACATACTTCCTCAACTGGGAGACGTGGAACACGTTGTGCACCTGAGCCAACATCGGAGGTAATGCCAATTTGTAAGCTAAATTTCCAACTCTTTCGAGTATCTCATATGGTCAAATATAACGCGGCTTCAACTTCCCTTTAACTCCAAACCGTGTCACACCCTTCATGGGTGACACTCTAAGATAAACTTTTTCTCCCTCCTCGAACTCCAAAGGTCGTCTCTTCGTGTCGGCCCAACTTTTGCTTCTTTCCTGAGCCATCTTAAGGCGTGCACGAATTAGTTTCACCTTCTCTTTAGTCTGCTCGATTATTTCTGGAGCCGTCAACCTACGTTCACCAACTTCGTCCCAATGCACAGGTGACCTACACTTTCGTCCATATAAGGCCTCAAATGGTGCCATACCTATGACACTGTGATGACTGTTGTTGTAGGAGAACTCTGTCAACTTTAGCTTGCTGTCCCAGTTCCCCTTGAAATCCAATGCGCATGCCCTCAACATGTCCTCCAGGGTCTGAATGGTCCTCTCAGATTGACCATCGGTCTGAGGGTGAAAAGCAGTGCTCAGTCGCAACTCAGTCCCCATCTTCTTCTGACACGCCGCCCAGAATTGAGATGTAAACTTCGGATCACGATCGGATACTATGCTGACTGGCACTCCATGGAGGCAAACGATGTTATCAATATACATAGTCACCAACCTCTCCATTGTAAGCCCGGTGGGAATAGGCAAGAAATGAGCGGACTTAGTCAGTCGATCCACAATTACCCATATCACATCATTCCCATTTCTGGTCTTCGGGAGTCCAACCACAAAGTCCATCGTCACATGCTCCCACTTCCATTCGGGTATCTCTAGAGGTTGCATCAGTCCATCCGGTCTCTGATGTTCGGCCTTTACTTGCTGGCAAACAAGGCACCTTTCCACAAACTCAGCAATGTGCCTCTTCATGCCACTCCACCAATAGTGTCTCTTCAGATCATTGTACATCTTCGTAGCACCAGGGTGAATAGACAGTCTCGAATTATGTGCCTCCTTCAACAACTCCCTCTTAAGATCCTCAACATCCGGTACACACAACCTTCCTTGGTACCACATACTGCCGTCATCATGAACCTGAAATCCATCCACTTGGCTGGTTAGCATTCTTTCTCGCGTCTCTCTAATTGCTGCATCGTTCTTCCGTGCTTCTTTAATCTGATCTACCAAGGTTGGAGTGATAATTAGCGTGGCCAGAATATCTGCGGTAGAATCCACAAGATCCAAATCAAATTCTGCCATTTTCTTTTCTAGAGTAGCCTGCCGTGCATGGCTTGATTTCCTACTCAAGGCATCAGCTACTCGATTGGCCTTCCCTGGATGATAGCTGATGGTCAAGTCGTAATCTTTCAATAACTCCAACCATCTCCTTTGGCGCATGTTCAGCTCCTTTTGCGTGAACAGATACTTAAGGCTTTTGTGATCAGTGAACACCTCGCACTTCACTCCATATAGATAGTGGCGCCAGATTTTCAGTGCGAACACCACCGCTGCTAGTTCCAGATCATGTGTCGGATAGTTCAGCTCATATGGCTTTAGCTGCCTCGAAGCATACGCAATGACCTTGCCGTTTTGCATTAACACGCATCCTGAAATACAAAAGTTAGGCCACATCTTTAATTGTATACAAAATCAACTTGAAATTATATACATCTACCTAGCTCGTTCTTTGAAGCGTCACTATAAATGACAAACCCTTCTGACGCGGAGGGCTGAGCAAGAACAGGGGCTGTGGTCAGTCTCCTTTTGAGCTCGGCGAAGCTCTGCTCACACTCGGTGGTCCATTCGAACTTTGACTTCTTCTGTGTCAATCGCCTTAGAGGCACTGCAATCGATGAGAAGCCCTCGACAAACTTCCTATAGTACCCAGCCAGTCCAAGAAAACTTCTTACCTCCGTCACATTAGTAGGCCTAGGCCACTCGGTAATCGCCTCTACCTTCTTTGGATCTACAGAAATCCCTTCTTCGGAGACCACATGACCCAAAAATGTTACGCTTTTCAACCAAAACTCACATTTATTGAACTTGGCGTACAGTTTGCTTCTCCGAAGGGTCTCTAAAACCTCCCTCAATTGCTCAGCGTGAGTTTCTTCGTCGGGGGAGTATATCAGGATATCATCAATGAACACCACAACGTACTTGTCCAGCTGTTTCCGAAATACCATGTTCATTAGATCCATAAAGGCGGCTGGAGCATTGGTTAGTCCAAAAGGCATAACCAGGAATTCATAGTGGCCATAGCGTGTTCGAAAAGCGGTCTTGGCTGTATCCCCAGATTTGATCCTCAACTGGTGATAACCGGATCGCAAATCGATTTTGGAAAACACTCTAGCCCCCTGGAAGAATTTTCGTTAGTGGTGTAAATTAACGAATAACTGAGAGTTCAAATTAAAACTCTAACTTATCATTACTCGTAGCTGATCAAAGAGATCCTCGATTCGAGGTAATGGATACTTGTTTTTGATAGTGATCTTGTGCTCTCGGTAATGTATACATAATCTCATGCTTCCATCCTTCTTCTTCACGAACAGGACTGGAGCACCCCAGGATGATACACTGGGTCGAATAAACTTACGATCCAGCAGTTCTTGTAACTGCTCCTTCAACTCCTTGAGCTCTGCTGGAGCCATGCGGTAGGGTGCCCTGGATATGGGTTCAGCACCAGGTATGAGATTGATCTCGAACTCTACCTCTCTTTCTGGTGGTAGTCCTGGTAATTCTTCGGGGAAGACACAGGAATTTGGTCGATCTGCGGAACTTCCTGTTCAGCACCCATTGAGTAAATCAAAAATCCTTCTCTTCCTTTCCTTAGTGCTCGAAGCGCCTGAGCCGCAGTCAAATAAAGCTTCTGGGGTGCCTTCTTCAATTTAGGGTTCCCTTGAAATATAGTTCCCCCCAGTTCTGGTGCCTTCATGCTAACCTGGAGTTGCCGGCAATCAATATTTGCATGATACTCCGCCAAGAAATCCATACCCAGAATAACGTCGAAGTCGAACATCTGAATCGGTATCAAAGTCGCAGAGAACTGCAGATCATTAATCTCCAATTCACACCTATTGTAACGATGGTGGGACACGAGTACTTGGCCACCCGCGGCTTGTATACGGTATGGAATCTCAATCCATTCGGGAAGGATATTCAGATTCTTGGCAAATCTCTTTGCCATAAATGAGTGACTCGCTCCACTATCGAACAGAACATTTGCTGGCACTTTGTTAATTAAAATCACACCTACCACATTCAGGGTTTAGCACACAACCCATAACAACACATAAAATTTAACCCAACTTCGAATTTAAGTACTTAAATAAATGTACCCGTCACCACGTCGCCTGACTCCCCGACTTCTGCATCCGTCATCGCGTGTACCCGAGCATTGGGTCCGGCCTCGTCCTCCCTGCTGAGCCTGTGTCTGCGGGTTCACCTGAGCCGGTGCTGAACATTCCTTAGCTATATGTCCTTGCTTCTCGCAGTTATAGCACACTCTCTGATCCTTCCAACATGGTCCTGGATGGAAACGTCCGCACAGTGTACACCGTGGGATAGGTGCCGCAGCCCTTACTGGTTGTGCATCAGTCGGTGCCGGACCCTCAATCATCGGGGTCTGAATCGCTGCCCTCTGCTGTCGTTCTAGCCGGAATGATTGCCCGGACTGAGGGAGCCGAGTTACTTTCAGCCATCTCCCTGCTTTGCCCGTCTGCAACTCCTCACGGGGCCTTTTCAGTCTCTCTAGTGCAGCTGCCCTTTCCAAATTCCTCTCTACACGTCGACATATCTCCAGCAGTCCCTCAAATGTGGTGGTCTCTGCACAAACAATCGCCTGCTGGATGTGAAAACTCAAACCTGTGTGGAACTTTAGCATCTTGGCCTCCTCGTTGTCCATGATGCATGGCATATATTGGCCTAGCTCGTGGAATTTCTCAGAGTATTGATCAACCGTCATGGACCCTTGTGACAACAGCTGGAATTCTGCCATCCTTCTCTGAATAGCACTACCCGAAACATAGTGCTTCTTATATTCCTCCACAAATTGCTCCCAAGTCACTGGTGGAGTCAATTTGCATTGCACCCCGTTCCACCACCTCTCAGCTTCTCCTTCCAAGAACGGGGTAGTCACCTCCAATTTCAGATCCTCGGGTACCTGTATCAGTCTTATCTGTTCAGTTATGTTCTTGAGCCAAATCTCGGCTTCCTCAGGCCCAGTGGTACCCCAGAACATCGGAATTCGAGAGTTTTGCATTTTCCTGTAATAGAACCTCAAACCCTGCTGCGGTGGAGGTGGTGGTGGTGGTTGTTGCTGTGCCTGTTGGGTGTGCTGAAGGATCTGGTCAATCTGTGCCTGTTGCTGTGCCATCTGTGTATACTGTTGCGCCATTTACGTCTGCTGATGGGCTATTAAGGCCGTCAGATTGGCCAGTGTATCCGCCAGGTTTTAGGGAATCGCCCCTTGCCCCGGACGTTCGTTTCTGTCCTGTCCACCATTTCCTGATGGTTCACGTCGCGGAGGCATTGTCTGTAGACGATTAGAACATGTTAGACAAAATTTGACTTAAGAGTATTGGAAAGAGGTATCGGAATGGAGGTCAAAGAAAAGGGTAACCTATTCTGTATACTTACTAACGGCACTCACCGCCCAAAACCCCAGTCATAGCCTATGTCTACTTCGTTTTATTTGAGTTAAGAAAATCATTTGAAAACAGATCATCACTTATCCTAGGGGTGATTAACTAGTTTCCACGTTCCCGAGGCGTATCTGAAGCCTGGGCTCTGATACCACCTGTAGCGCCCCGCTCCCGAGCTCTACCCTCGGTAACGGTGCACCCGCCGTATCTCACTCAGGAGAATACAAGTCGTCACATCAACCTGCTACACGTCAGTGCTGACATAGAAAGCTTTCCTTTTCTTTCCACGGAAACGATAAGTCACAACACTAATTTTGAAATTAACGAACTTCAAGAAAATAACGACAATAATTCTAGGCTGACCGGGCCTTACAAGTCAAGGTCAAATGTCTAAATTTAAAAGCATGAAGCTGTTTCCAAAGTAAAGCTGAAAATTAAACTGTCTGTGTCACCCCATGACACCACCAAAAAGCCCGTCTCCATCCTTGCCGCACACATATCTACGAGTCACTCAGCCTATTCTACGGTTTCAGACCCATCCTCAACGAAGATGTAGTCATACCCCGTCTCGGCTTCACCTGGAATAGTAGGGGGTGAGTGATGGTAATCACCCAGTAGGTGCCTCTCAAAACAATACAAGACTTACATACCCAAAAAGGTATTGCCACGTAACCACATAAGACAAACAGCATGCAATCGGAAAGTAAGACACTCCACGTACCCGACATAAAACAACATGACATGACTTGTACGAAAAGTAAACAATCCACACAAGATGCATGCGCAAGTACGTGATGCATGCTCACATAACGTGTCATACGCAACTAGAAACATGTCAGGCATATTGCTCCTAGACCTATATGCAATGCATGCTCCCGGGGCCTAACTCCAGCGTCATGGTCTCTAGCCACCACTTGCTGTTCTGGACACCCACGCCCTATAGACGCTGCGTATCGCACGACACCCACGTCCTATAGACGCTGCGTATCTTCTGACACCCACGCCCTATAGACGCTGCGTATCGCATGACACCCACGCCCTATAGACGCTACGTATCGCATGACACCCACGCCCGACCGACGCTGCGTATCATCACGGCACCCACGCCCTATAGACGCTGCGTGTCCTCCTGACACCCACGCCCTCAGACAATGGGTACCTCATGCACATGCACGTGCCATGAATGCAAGAGAAAGGGAAAGAAAACAGTTGGATGTCATCCTCTGACGTCGATCGATCGACGTCCAACTGAGACACGTCGAACCCTCACTCAGTTGACGTCGATCGATCGATGTACTTCTGAGGTACATCGAACCCCACCTTCTGGACGTCGATCGATCGATGTCCTTCTGAGGCACATCGATCCCTCAGCCTCGGGACGTCGATCGATCGATGTCCCCGTAATTCAGAATTCCCCTTCTGAAATTCCCGCAGTCCATTCATCAATCTCATTCAACCTTTCACCCCATCCCATATATCCATACGCATAACGACATCACATCCCCACAAAGAAACATACAGCAACAAGATCACATTGAAATCAAGAACATATAACGAAAAATAAACACATCGGGCATATAATTAAGATCCAATCAAAATCAAGAATTAACAACAACAACAACACATAAAAATACCCTTTTGCCTATGCAAGCCTTCATACCGTTTTGAGGGAATAATTAGTATGCACCTACCTCGATCCTAGCAAGAATTGATAGATATAGCAAAGTGTGGTGATCTTGTGAGCGTTTGATTCTTCTCCCTGAACCTTGGATCAAGGATCCTTCTTTTCCTTCTTTTTTCTTCTTATGGCCGAAATTGATTGGGAGAGGGGGAGAGGAAGGCTGTCGAATTGGGGGGGGGGGGGGGAAAGAGAGTGGAAGATTAGGGTTAATGAGAGAATAAAGGTGAGAGGAAGAGATTTGAGGGAGAGATAAGGGTGATTGGGGAGAAAACTTAGGGAAATAATAAAAATAATTTAATTTGGTTAGGATAAGATTTGATTGATTATTATTTAAATTTTCTCTCTTTTTTCTTTAAATGCAGCTATAACAGTTTGTCCTTAAAAAAATTATATTTCTGCCGTTGAATTAACATTAAAGAAGAAAAATCCATGACATTTAAGTGCAAATATATGTCGAAAAGAAAAGAAAAAAGAGGCACATTATAGATGGTTAATCTTTTCCTGAATAAGTTATGGCGTGTCAATTTCGAAGAAAATGGAACGATTATATTATTCAACAAAACATGTACATGGATGTATCAACTGTGTAATCTACTGAGAAGCAAAAATTACATGGATTAGCCAGGAGTTTCATCCATAACATCAAATCGTCTATTGTTGTGAACTAACTGCAGTACTTGAACACGCCATAAACTATGTAGAACAAACCAATCCGATGAAGGTGATTTGGAGAGGCATCAGAATAAAGCTATCATTAAAAAACGACAAACGTAACCAACTCGGTTCTTTACCGTTGACGACATCTACCAACTCGGTTCGTTACCGATGACAACATCTAACTCTTAGAAGCGTATATCGCATAAGGTTCACGTCAGCCACTCGAGTCCAAATGCATAGTCAAATCGGCATGGCCCAATAGATTAATGACGCCTCCTCAGCGTTGATCAAGACTTCAGCTCAACATCAGTTAATCTCACCAAAAGACATTGGCCGCATGCACCACCTCAACTTCAGCTACAGGCGTCACCCTAGCCACGGCTACCACCTCGCTTCAGCCGACAGCTCAGTCTCAGCTATTACCTTGGCAAGGGCCCGCACCTCAACCACGAGCTGTAGGTTGGACAAGGACCTGGTGCCCCAAAGTCATCCTGGTCAGCTCATCCGAAGTAAGTTCCTGCTAGAGCAGACACCTACCATGCAAGTAGATTAGCCATGCCATTTGACACGTGATGACACGCGGCGCCATGCGCAAGTGAAACAAACTATTTGGCGCTCTCCTATAACTCCTCGGCATGTATTGTTTGTCCAAGCTATACAAAAGGAAAAAAACAACGTCCAATGTGACCAGATTCAGTTATGGCTAAAAGAATACATGATTCAAATGCCAAAGAGACAGTTTTTTTTCTACAACGTTCCACCCTAAATATTTCTACTAATAAAAACTCCCGTAACTGATTTGATCGTCAGAAAGTTTTTCTTGAAGTAAAACTCTGGCTTTTAACCTCGTTGCTTGTACAGAGTTTTTCTCTAGCAATTAGCGTTAGTTTAATTTTTTTGGATTATCTGAAAGACCCTACGTGATCCGACTTCGCGACTTATGTCAACCCCATATTAAGCTGGAGTGTTGATATATATATTTATGGTGATCGTTAGGAGGATTTGGTATTGGATAAATTAGGTTACTCAAGGTATCATAGAGGGTCAATTGTTGCTGTTTCCATTTTACTTGGTGTAAGAAAAAAAAAAAGACGGTTTTTCCCTGTGCATTATTGCTAGAACTCACTAACAAAACGACAGCGTTCTGTCTTGAACAAAGGCTTTCGCCGTCTGTCTTGAGAAAGAAGAAAAAGCGGAAAAAAAACTTCAGGGGGTGACGTACGGTTTGAGCATCAGTATTACAGTGACCTGACTTTTCCTTCTTCATCCGCGATCCGACTCCAAATCCTCCGAATTTAGTCATGCCGATTGAGCAAGCAAACTGGTCTCCCTACGATAACAATGGAGGGTAATTTTTGCATCTAAATTGCTAGTTTTTAATATTTGTGTATTTTTTTCTTGATATGCGAGCCCGACCTAATTTTTACCCCTAAATTTCTTTGTAAATGCAGGACTTGTGTTGCGATCGCTGGTGCTGATTATTGTGTGATTGCAGCTGACACTCGGATGTCAACTGGATACAGTATTCTCACTCGCGATTACTCCAAAATCATTCCTCTGTAACTCCTTTTCCTTCTTTTCTCTTGTTATTGGCATTTTTTTAGAGAAATAAAGGTACCCTTCTAATGAAAAAGGCACCAATTTTATTTGTCTTAATTACTTACTCATTTCGTCTTAAAGAAAAAAGAGAACTTATTTACTGATCGAGTTATGTGGGTTGCTTTGCTTCTTGTCTCTGAACCTTCTTTGTTTGATAAAAATAGGAGGGACGATAAAGATAAGATTGAGACACGAACCAACAAATTATTGACGTAACCAATTAGCAAGGATGTGATATTTAAGTTATATTGTTGATTTAAGGCATGATTTTAAGTGGCACTTTAATTTTATATGGAGATGCTTGCTAGCAGGAATTGTAAGTATAGGTTTGGGTTAAACCAATTGGCTGCTAATATGTTTCTTCTATACTCAGATTTGAATGTCGTTATATTGGATCTGCAGAATGCTACTTTTTCCATTTCTGTTTGGTGCTTTGTGTGTGATAATCTGCCAAATTCCTCTTTGACATAAAGCATTATGCTTTGGTTACACATCTAGTTTATTTCGATTTTCATTTCTTCTTTTCTTGTATCTTTAGGGCAGAAAAAGCTGTCATGGCATCCTCAGGTTTTCAGGCTGATGTGAGAGCTTTGCAAAAGCTGCTGGCAGCCAGGCACATCGTGAGTTACTAAAAGTTCATTAGAGACATTTGACCCCCTATTACTTCTTGTCAATCCAAATTTAATTCCATTTATTACATGTTTCAATTGTGATTCAGATGTATATACTAAAGAAAAGTAGTTGTTTTGGTAATCATTGTATATTGGACATCCTCTAGTTGGCATTTATTTTATGTTTTTTGCAGCGCTAGATGGACCTCTTTTAGTAGGTCAGTTGTTCAAATTTAGCAGTTAAATGACTATGCTCTACATCAATTTTTTCTTTCTATGATGTGATAGCTTGGGGAAATATTCAGTTCCACCTGCCTGCATGTTGATGCCATGCCACATATTTGCCTTGGCCTAAGCTGTTTGTAAAAGGCTTTGTGCATACCAATGTTTAGAGTTGAGCTTCCTTCTTCAAAAATCAATAGGAGTCAAAGTCAAAGGATACCTGAGCCCTACTCTTTGTCATTTTGTCATGTAACAGGGGGCCTATTTTCCCTCATATTTGAAAATGTTTCAGCAAACCTTTTCCTATGTTGCGACAAACTTTAATGTAATCATCAGAAGTTCTTAGGAGAAACAGCAGCATTATGAGGTTGTTTTGTACTGATTGGGCATCCAACAAGATAGACTGCTTGTGTACTAAGTATGGCCATGCCTATTTGTATTGATCCTCAAGTGGATAACTGCTTATGTTTATATCTTTCTGGAATTTTTGACATAAGGGTCACATGCTCGATTTCTTCTGTTCTAGCTTAAAATGAAAAAAATGCTTGAGACTGGCTGATACTCCATCACCGAGCATGTTGCTAAAGTACACTTTATACTAACTATATGCTTGCTGTTCTAGGTAGTGATGTCTGATACAGCCTGGATAGTATGTTTCAAATAAAGTCAAATGACTCTGCAGAAAGAGTCTGCATGAAGGGAAAAAGAAATAGGCAGGAAAGGCATAAAGAAAGCTAGAAAAAAGAAAGGGGAAAAAAAACTTAAAGCTGTTTTATGACAAAAAATGGAGAAAGATCCTTTTAATATGTTCATTTGGAATCTAGGTCCTTCTACTTTCAATGCTCTGTCGTTTGTGTGTCTATGCTTTAGTGGTGTGTTAGATGGGTGCGACGATATATAGGCATCTCACATAAATTTTTGTTATTAAATTTTCACTTTTCACGTTATGATATGTTCATTACTATTTATTTTCATTATTTGAATTCAGTGCATATATTAAATAGTCACAGTAGATATGCTAATTTTGTTAGTGCATATACTATATAAATGATGAGGTTTTTTGGATGGACCTGCCAAATTCAAAATTATTATCTCATGATTTGTTGATGCTCCTGAAATGTAGGCTTACCAGCATCAACACAACAAGCAGATGAGCTGTCCTGCAATGGCTCAGCTTCTATCAAATACTTTGTACTATAAACGCTTTTTTCCATACTATTCCTTCAATGTCCTGGGTGGCCTTGATAGTGAAGGTAAAGGCCTGTTCTTTTATTCCGTTGTATGGTTGACTTCTTTTATACTCTGTCTTTGTATATCATGTATCTGCACCTTCTTGTTACATCCAGGCAAGGGTTGCGTCTTTACATATGATGCTGTTGGATCTTATGAAAGAGTGGGATATAGTTCGCAAGGCTCTGGCTCTACACTAATCATGCCCTTTTTGGACAATCAACTGAAATCTCCTAGTCCTTTGTTACTACCTGCCAAGGTCCGATTCTGATTGGACTTTTCTTCTGCAATTTGAATATTTAAAGTTATCTTTTCAAGTTCTTCAAAACCTAAGATTCTGTTCCTCAAACAGGATGCAGTTACACCTCTAACAGAATCTGAAGCTGTTGAGTTGATAAAGACATGTTTTGCTTCAGCAACAGAAAGGGATATATACACTGTGAGTCAACTCTTGCATTTCTTTTTCTTTCCACATTCCGACTCTTTTCTATGTTCACCTACTTGAAACATCTCTCACTTGACTGTCACCAATGTTCACATTCGAACAAGAGGAAATTGGGAAAATATGACGAATAAAAACATGTCTGTATATTTTTTTTTTGATGTTTCATCTAGAAAAAACTTACCTGAGAGGGTGAAAATAATAAACAAGCAGAGTTAAAAATAGAGTCTTGCGGCCTTTGGGCCTTGGCCACGGTAATTCTAGAAAGTTCAGCATTTCGCATGTGATCCAATTTTGTCCATTTAGAATATATTACCGCTTCTGTTCAAGTTCATTCATTTAACATGATAGTCGCCTTCCTATTCCTTAATTGTTCGAAGACATTGTCTAAAGCCTTCTTCCCTTGCTTAAATATCAGTAGTCTTGCAGCACATAGCTATACTTGCTACTAGTTTAAGTCCAGTATAGTTTACGGTTGGTGTATTTTTAAGCTAGAAATCAGATCTTGATGATAGTTATTTAATAGCTGGGTGCATTTTTAGATCCTGTTTTAAAGGCCTTGTTTAAACAGGGAGACAAGCTGGAAATTGTCACCTTGAATGCAAAGGGAATTCATCGCGAACTGATGAAACTAAGGGAAGATTGAAGATTGAAGTTCATCACCTTGCTGCATACTCTTTCTTATTTGTTACGTGGTTATTGGGAGACTAGCTCCGATGGATTCATTTGCTGCTAATTGATGGAAAAACTGGAAGGGCCATATCCAGATCTAGGGTAGTATGGCAATGACATAGTCTACAAATCGATTGTCATGATTATAATTTGATCTTGCGTTCTGGAAAAATTTTCGGTGTACTCTATTTTATTGTGTTACGACGAGAGTGGGAACATACTTTTTTACGCCTGCTTTGAAAACCATATTATGCTCGCGCTCTCTCTCTCTCTCTCTCTCATCAGCCTTTCTCCAGCCAAGAATGTTGTCTTGCTGAGTAAAATTTGGTCATGAAACTGCACTATAATTCTCAAATGCGAATAAAGAGAGGTTAACAGGGAATTGGATTTTTTTTATTGAATCAATAATAAAAATATGGGTCACTTAATGCAGAAGGAACGCATTTGTTTCGTAAATTTTAGAAGAATTATGACACGGTCGACTGCAGTAGTGACCGGAGAATTGCAAAAGTCTAATAATCTGAAAAACGCATCATCACTAGAAAATTAACGCAGCCTGCAGCCAGAGAAAATGCACCATAAGAATAAAGCCTATCATGTGATAATATTTCTCTACTTCCGTTAAGGACTAAAGACGAGGACCGAACGAGTAGATGGAAATTTCTGGTTTATGGATCATGGGATTTATATAAATATTGACGGTTGTATATTCATAAAGGTTCAACTCCAACCAATAAGGTATGTGGCATCTACGGTCCCACAAGTTGTGTAGGGTCAGGTTCTCAGGGTCCACTACTAGAAGTTTGTCATAGCACAGGGACAACACAAGAGTCGATTGGCACAAAAAGAACGAGCGACGGGTTGGCCTGTCATCCTATCAGGTTATTCCATAGATTGGCCTGTTATCCTATCAGGTTATTCCACAGGTCAATAGTGCTCTCACACTATACAGTAGACTGGAGAAGTTCAAACGTTCTTGACTTCGTCAAGATTCGAAGGCTTGACATTCTTTTTGAAACCACTACCTGTAAACACTGGGATATCTGATCCATGAACCAGTACCAATTATATCTTTAAGAAGATAATATTTTGAATATTCCAACGCCTTCATTGCCGCGCAACTTCTCCCTTTCTTTCTTTTGGGGGTCGGTAAGAGGGAGTCGGATCCCCTGACCGCCGCTGTTCCACTCTGATTGAGTAAGTTTTTAGATTTATTTTGGAGGTCAACTGATGGTGTAAGTTACAGCATCACATCAATCACAACAACCAACTCAGCTCAAACTGCCCCTTTGATAAAATCAGATGATGTTGATCTGGTGCAGGCAGTATCTGAGGAACAAAGCATGGAAAGCACGAAAGGGTATTATTTCTATCTATCAATTTATTTATTAATCGCATCTATTTTATAGATACTCTTATATCACCTGCTGACACATTTTTTAACTTAATGAGTAGGAAATATATTTATCTATCAATGTCACTGGTTAGGATCCAAATCAGAGATCCAATTCCAAGGGACCGTGTCGCATGCATTACCTTGGGGGTAAGATTTCTTTTCACATTTTACTGACTTTTGCAGCAGTTCTCTGATGACATCAACTCTTAGTTTATATTTTTTTAAGTTTTTAAAAATTTTTTTGGTCAAATACAGTGGAAGTAAACCAACAACTTATATAAGTCTTGTTTGTCCAGTATTTGGAACTTCAGTTACCAAACTCACCACTAGTGCAAACAGAAACACTGCTCAGGTTTGCTCGGTTCTTGTGCTTTTTCAGTTGCTAAAATAGATAGCTAGAAAAATTGTAGCAGTAATTTTGTCGCCTGCCGTTTTTTGAGCAAAAATGCAGAAGATGGATTCAATCCCAGATGTTAAATCATCATCGTCAACTACTCCAAAGCTTGTCCTGTACTCCTTTTGGCAGAGCTCATGTTCTTGGCGCGTCCGCTTTGCCTTGAATCTTAAGGGTATAAGAAAGTTCCCTTTTTTCTAGTCTCAGAATCTGTTATTTTGTAGTGTTGATTTTTTTTTTTACTGATATGTATTCTATTAGCTTCTTAACTGCTGAATCTTTGAAAGTCTTACCTTTTTTTCCAAGATCATTGAATGCTTCTGTCATTGCATCTATTTATGGAAATCTTCAGGGCTTTCCTATGAGTATAGGGCTGTAAATCTTGGCAAAGGAGAGCACCACAGCCCAGGTTCTATCTCTCATTGTTGTCTCCAAGTTTTTCCATTTTTCCTTTTGATATTGAGCCAGTCCTGATTCATTGTGTATGTTTACACGCATTTACTTTTGTGCCACATTCACACCAAGAACTTTTTCCTATTTGATGGTTGAACCATTCATCCGTGAGATGCACGGTTGATCAAGTTCTTGATCTTGCTTTTAATGGTGCATCCTGGTTTGGAATGACCTCACATGGAGGGTACAAGAATTCTTCCCATCATTCTGCATAGACCTTTTGATTCCAAAAATGAACGTGTGTTAGTTATTGAATTTGGATAAGTTTACAATTAAATAAGGCCCCAGGATGCAGTCTTATTTAGTTTTATGAAAAAGTTAGTACGAACTTAGTTACCAAAAAAAATTAGTATGAACTTTCAGGGATGTCTCTAAGTAACAAATTTCCTCTAACATATTATCAACAGAGTTTGAGAAGTTGAATCCGCTTCAGTTTGTTCCAGTTTTAGTCGATGGTGATGTGGTGGTTTCAGACTCAATGGCTATATTGTTGGTTTGTCTCAACCGCTATGTTTTAGTGATACCTTTATTTTGCATTCCTATTTATTTAAGCCCAGAAAATTATATCAATAACAATCTCTCTCTCTTTCTGCAAAATGTTGCTCAATCTTGTGTAGTATCTAGAAGACAAGTACCCAGGAAAAAAGCTATTGCCAATCGATCCTCAACTAAGAGCTATCAATCTTCAGGTTTGTCCAAGTATTGTGGATTGTTTTTTGACGAACTTCTTGAAAGGTTGGTGTTCTTAAGTGGTGCTGTTAGCAGAAGTATAAAATCTGGAATAAATATATATATACATATATGTCTCCTACAGGCTGCAAGTATTGTCCACTCCAGCATGCAGCCTCTGCATATGATGGGAACGCTGGTATTTTCCTGCCTGCATTTAAGTTTTAAAACTGCAGTTTCATATTTCAGATTGAGATCATGATTATAAAGCTGATTTGTGCTTTGCTCCCTGTAGAAATACATAGAAGAAAATTTTGGCCCTGAAGAGAGTGCTCCATGGGCTGAACTTCACATAGAGAAAGGCTTCCATGGTAGTTTCTTCCGAGATCTTCTCTCTCCGTCAATTTCTTTCTTATTCAGTCTTTCTTGATCTTGGCATGGTTCTTATTTTTTTTCTTTTTAATTTTCTGTCTTACTTACCACCTGATCTGGCTTATATTTTGCACATTGAGAGCTTCAGATTGAACATCCTTCTTTGGATTACTGTTATTTGCTTCATTATGTCTTAGATTCATTGAAATGAACTTTGAGGAATTATACTGATGCAAAAACGTAATGGTGATAAAACAAATAAGTAAATCAGAGTAATGCATCCCATATAAACAGCCTATATAGCCTCATGATGATTGATTGGCCGTCTCCGTGTTGAAGCTTTATTGAGTGAACATAGGGGCGAAGAGGATAGAGCTTCCGTCAAGTCTAGTGCTATAAAAAGGGTGAATAGAGTGTTGAACAATTTTCAGAATTTTCTCGGTTTAGCTTATACCAACTCAAAATCTGTCCAAAATAAGAAAGATGAAGATGAGAAAGAATGAATGGAGAAACAAGATATATGGTGGTTCGAATTTCTTTGATTATACTCTACTACCACTTTGTTTTCAAAGTGGATTTTCAACAACTATTCTTATTACCTTCAACAAGGAACAAAAACAACAACACTTGCACTAACAATTTTTGCAAGATCAACTACTACAGCAACTACAAACAAAAGCCCCTACTTGTTTATTCACAACTTCAACAAAGTTCTATCGAAGAACTTTCACAAAATGGGTTTTGAGGAAGAAGTGAGAGTACACTTTCAAATAAGTGTAAATCACAAGCAAGAGATCGAGTGTGTTTAGCTTCTCTTGTGTTAGACTTCTACTCTCACAATACAACTGTGAAAACAAACAAGAGCTTAATTGAATTTAAAACTTTTGTACATTTGAGAGTTTTTTTTTACAAAAATAGGGGATAAAGCTCGAAGATGATGAAAGAGTGTTAATTTCTCATATGAGCTTCTTCAATATATAGGAGAATGAATCTCGTATTTGCAGCCTCCATGGGAGTCTTCCCCTCCATTAATTGCCTTGAGGAAGTTCAACTTCTCTTCAACCATCCTATATTGATTTTGATGATCAATAACTACCTTAGATAATCCTAGATATGTGTACAATAGTCAAAATATCTTTGTGGACGTTTGGAGAAAAGGCATAATCAATTTAATGAAAGATTGGAGAAAGAAAACATTTTAAATCAACATTAGATTTGTTTGCAACAGCTATAAAATTTGAATTCATGATGACATCGATCGATCTATGTCTCAATTTTAGAGACTGATGTAACATCGACCGATTTATATTAAGGATATAATGTTGGATAATGTGGTTTTACTTTTGCCCATATCTACATAGACCGATCTGTCTAAATATCATAGAATGATATATACATAGATCGATCTATGTTGAAGGTATGATGCTGGCCAGTGTGGTTTCAATTTTGCACCTTATCTACATAGATCGATCTATGTCTCAATTTTTGAGACTGGTGTATACATAGATTGATCTATTTTGAGGGTGTGATGTTGGACAGTGTGGTTTCAATTTTGCACCTTACCTACATAAATCGATCTATGCCTCAATTTTAGACACTGACCTATACATAGGTCATCTATGTTGAGCGTATGATGTATACATTGATCTATGTTTTTAGAGTTATATGTAGAGGTCGACATCAATTTCTTTATTTGTTCAATCCTTCGTTATTTTAAATGTGTAAAGTGAGTTTTCAATCTTTTTTCAAACATCTTTTAAACTTCATCAAAACATTTCATATTCCAACATCTTTAGTAGGTGATAGTGCGATAAGAATCATGGTGTTCAAGTAAGATGGTAAATCCTATTCCCTCAATCCCATATTACACTATGTTCAAAAGTCAACTGTGATTATTTTTTATTATTTTTTAGACGAAGGGAGTATATTGGAAGTAGGTTGCCTCATTATACTTGCTGTCCCTCTGTCGAAGCTCTATGAAATGAAACATACAGGCCGGAAAGTTTCTTGTAACATTTTTTTATACTGGACGCATGGGGATAGTAAATTCAAATTTCAAGAATCATGTGGTTGTGTTTCTTGGTTCGGATAACCTTAAAGGCTTAGCTTTTTTGATATGTTATGATGTATGTATAGAATGTTTCTATTTTCCATACGGCTTTGCTATTGATTTTGAGAGGGTGAATTGCTTCATTGCAGCTCTTGATAAGCTGCTGAACACATATGCTGGAAAATATGCCACAGGACAAGAAGTGTATTTGGTACTACTTTCAGATCTACTTAGCAACATTTATATTCATTATATTATTTGATGTTTCTGTATGGTTTTAGGTATGTACTGCCCTGAAATCAAATATAAAATGTATAAAGATGCTCTTAAATGCACTGGAGACCTTCTTAACAACACCGATACAGATATAAAGCCTATATCGTATGTATTGCCACTGTTTTGTGAATGATAGTTTTGTCATCTGGGAAACCATGGAAAACACAAAATGAGGAGGGGAAAAAATGAAGGGACCGATATCCTAAATTTTCTTCATCTAGCTGGATTTTAAGATACTAAATCGTGAATATTTACAGGCTGATGTGTTTTTGGCCCCACAAATTGCTATTGCTGCAAAGAGGTTTAAGATTGACATGGTAATTCTTTCTGTTCTGCAACTAAAGACTTCATGCAATGTTTTCCCCTTCCTACCTCAATGTATCCATGCAAGTGTATAAGTTATCTTGGCTAATCTTGCATTGTTTATACATGTTGAAAAGTCAAAGAGGACAATATTTTTAGAACAGAGGGAGTATATTTTTGACTTCTTGTATTGAGATAGCACCAGTTTGAAATTGGAATTTAGAAAGAAGTTTGAGGTCTCACAAAAAATTACGTGAACTTTGCACCTGATATAAATAGAAACAAGTTTAGATATCTGGTTAAGTAGGAACCTCAATGTCTCAAATTTTCATTAGGCGTTGTTTGTTTGTTTCATGGAGCCAAATAACGCGTAGAGAAGCATCGTTTTACTGACTGGGCCCTGCAGATTCACATACAAGTAGATGCATCTTAATTTCCAGTCTTATTTGTGATCAAATAAACTTTCCATTTCCAATGAAGTTAAGGACATAGTCTTTCTTGACTTTGGAATATGATGGAATAAAGCAAAATGACTCACTAAATTGGTTGCGCTTCTTATATTGTGAAGTAGCAGTTGATCGACACAGCTTAACGATCATTACGGATCATCGGAAAACAACCTGTGTTAGAAACACACAGGTATGGTTGCGTACATCCGACCCTCCATACCCCGTCATAGGCAGAAGCCTTTAAGACAATGGGGTAATGTTGTTGTTGTATTTGTAATTTTGATCAAATAAGCTCCTTTTAGCTGTTTCTCCACCCTGCCGCCCCTCCCTTCCTTTAAGTTTTTCGGCTACAATCTTCATTGCCACTTTTCTCTATAATCTGCATTGGATGCGCTTCTTATATTATGTAGTAGTAGTTGATCGACATAACTTGACGTATCATTATGTGTCATCGGGAAACAATTTTTATGTGTTTCTAACGCATGAGTATGGTTGCGTACATCCGACCCTTCCATAGCTTCTATTGCAATGGGATAATATTGTTGTTGTATAATATGAATGCTGTTATGTGTTGGAATCTTGCAGTCCAAGTTTCCTACACTGAGCAGAATCTATGATGCATATGAGACATTGCCAGAATACCAAGCTTCCCTCCCACATAAACAACCTGATGCTGTGGCATGACCCGTTTCGCGGGAACTGTTCTTACGCAAAGAATTCTTGCTGGAACAGCAATCTTTCTGGTAGAAGAAATCCAAGAAATGTAATCTTTCTTTATGGATTATGTTGTAAGATGATCGACGATGTTTTAATTGAGCTGAAGAACTCACTGAAGAAGTGCAAAGTGGCTACAAGAAGTTCTCTCTGATGGCTGTATGTATAGCTATGGTTTGTCTTTAAACTTGATTACTGAAGCCTGGAAAAGTATCATTTCAATATTTATGTAACTGTGTTTCCTACTTTTAATGATTCTTCTTCACATATGGCATATTCGAAAAGAAAAGAAAAGATTTTGACATGCCATTTTTTTTTTTCTATATGTAACACGGATATGCACATAACCATATGATAAATTTCCTAATGATTAATATGAATCAGAATTGTTAGTTAAGTTATTTTATTTTTTATGTGACAGGAGTGTCATTGTTTAGTTATTCAGAACTTATGCGCTGATATACTCTCTTCAGTTCTCAGAATAACCAGCAAATGTTGCAGAAAAAGATGAGCACCAATAACGTTACGTCCAAGGGATAGCTTTGTAAACGTCGAAAAAACTTAAACGCAATGTGTGGTAAGTTCAAAAGTTTGAAAATAAAACTCGACAAAATGTTAACAAAGAGAAGTACAGATCAATTAAGGTACAACACCACGTACCCAGCTTCACAACCTACGTGTTTTTATTATTATAATTTACCTATCGCATCCCTACCTACCAGCCTCATACCTTCGAGATGGGATCCTCTCACCCCTCTTCTCCTCACTCTATTGTCCACCATCCGACACGTGACAGCATGAGAGGGTGGTGAGGCTAGATACGGGTGACCCTTATCTAGCCTCACCACCACCTCCTGCTGCCACGTGTCGAGCGGTGGGCAATAGGGTGAGAGGAAGAGGGGTGAGGAGATCCCAACCCCATACTTTCTGGCTACTCCTCACCTAACCTCACAACTCCATGTTCGAGCCTCTACGGTAGTTTTTTTTTTTTTTTTTTGAAGTTTATCTACTACACCTGTGTACCGCATCCCTACCCAGCTTCACACCCTCTGATCACATCTTATCCAGTCTCACACTCTGTGCTGGCTATTCTTTACCCAGTTTCACAACCTTATGTTGCTACGTGACGTGCAGAAATTTTTTCACCGCATCCCACTATATCCAGATTGGCCTGACAAATGAATGGATCACCAGCCTGACAAACGAATAAATATAGCAAATATGTATGCATCAGAAAAGACAACCTGAACGAATTAATGCGCGTTATCCTACCTTCTCAAAATATAAATCGACTTCAATCTTGGCCCCTACTAAGTTTCTTATATCATAATATCATACAAGTTAATACCTTAAAACTTAACTAATGACTGATAATCTCGATATAACAATGAGATTAAACACAATCGCATTTGTGGATTGACAAGGTACGTGGAATCCTTTTTTGATTACACAGGGCCATCAAAACTTGGTGAAATGACTAACTCCTGTATAGGGAAGGCTATATGAGTGCTCATGATAGCTACGGCAACAAATTATACAAAATTACATTATTTTTCTGTAATGTTCGTTTCTACTTCAATCCACTACATCAAAATGTGGTAAAAAGTCCCTCCTCCCAGGTATGGGTGAATCCTGCAGAGATCACCATAGTATCAATAAATCACTGTGAACTGGTAGCTTCATGTTTGCACTTGTCTCTTCTGATGTCCCAGTAAAAGATTAAAAAGTAACAGAAAAATAACTACAACAATTTTTTTTTTTTTTTTTTTGAAGACCATCTTTGAAAAGGGCCGGATTCACACCTCTTGCGACTGCCAAGGTACCAGGGTGTTGGTTTAGTTTCTTCATGCAAAAAAAGTAGAAAGATAACTGTGATATTAGCTTAAAGAGACAACCTGCTGCAATTTGACTATCATATGGTTAAATGCTGATTCCCGTTATCTAAATTCTGAGCTGGTCAAGGGAGAGCTCCTTCTCAGAAAGCATCTTCAGTTTCTGCAGGAAGAAAGTAGATAAGCATTTCAGGGTTTTCTTCCAGTTACTTTTTTTTTTTTTCCTTTCTTGAACTCATTTTACACCGCAGTTTTCAGTGACTTATCTGTAGAAGCCAGAAGAGAATTCAAACGGAGGCCTCTTAGAGACTAATTGCAAACAACTGATAAATGGAAAAACTTGGGGAAAAGAATCTAGTTCTAGCAAAAAGCTGGCTTCTGTTCCAAATTAGAAAAAAAAAAAGTTGATATCCTGCAACTTGTATTACTAATGCCACTTTTTCTGGCACTGCATCTCAGGAAGATAAACTACAGGATTGTAGAGACTTGGTAATTGGTATAGCTAGCATATAACAACCTTCATCGAGAAGTAGGAGATCATAACTTTTCTCCTCAGACTGTCATTCTAGGCCAGACAGGGCTTTTTCGCTCCAACATGATGGACATGCTTAATTGATAATTTGGAAAGCATCAGGGTTGATTTAGAATCTAAGTCTGCACCTTCAGGAATGTTTTCTAAACCAGCATACTATCTACACGAGTTCATTGATAAATTTGCATTCAAAGAAGAATTTCATGTTCACTCCTTCAGAATTTGCTCAAGGAATGTGAAGCAATAAGTTTCTACCCTGGTGGTACCATCCTCCTTTTGCACGAAGGGGGATAAAAAAGAAAAATATAACGTTTCAAATAGGATCCAAATGGAATATTAAATACCGTAATGTAGACAGGTGGGTCATCCATGCTAGACGAACCAAGTACGATTTCCCTCTTCAACTTTGCTGTAAGTTTATGGCAAACCCGAAGCTGAGGAAAGATGAATATGGGAAGAAAAGGAAAAACGCACTCACCGATGAGTTATGCAATAGAATTTGGAATATAACAGAAAGCTTATCCAAAAAGAGAACGGCTCAGAGTTTACCTCTGATCGAGTTGCTCCACCAATAATGAATACAAAAATTCGTTGCCCCATTCGCTTGAGATCATTTGACGCCATTCTCAGAGTTGAATCACTGCCAAAACAAACACACACACGCACGAAACAAACACACACATGCGAACATCAGTCACCGCAGGCATGCGAGTGCGCACAAAAAACATTAGTAATAGATTAAACATTATATCAACGGTACAAAAATCCTACAACGATCTCTAAGCGTAAATTTAGAATTTGAGTTAAGTTCATCTATACAGAAGGCTGATTTCCCAATAGCATAACAAGCCGCCCTCTCATACTAGACTAGTTGCAGTACATAAAATTAGTATACCACCAGAAGCAGTACCCCAATGGCAAAGAGAATGTAGAGCCGCAAGTAGACCTTGACAAGAAAACAAGATTCACAGCTCTAACCTTGAATATCCATCATCAGAAAGACGAGGCCGTGCCCATGTTGCAGTCCGTCTTGACCTCATTGAGTGTGGGTTAGTTGATTGACCAGTCCTTGCTGATGTAGAGTGTGTGACCCCATTCGCTCCACTAGTTGTCGGGCATGGCTCGTTCATACTCTGATATTCATCCTTCGACAATTCACCTTTACTCAATTTCTCAATCAACTCCTGTAGTAACAAAATGATGATTACCAACTCAATCACTTCGTGGAAGCATTGGCAAATTACAACAAACTTCTCCATCAGAACACATATTTGAAGAAAAGAAAAAGAACAAGAGAAAGTATCAATAAGAAGGAAAATTTTGCGATAGTTGAATACGGGAGAACATCTTCTAAGCTATCTTCTGTAATATCCTCTGATCCATCGAATGAAATCATGCCATATCAAATTGGGAACAACTGAATACACATGTCATTCTTTTATTGGGTTGGCTAGAGGATGTGACATGAGATGGACTAGGTGATCTTCTCTTGTTGAATACAATTATCTATTAATAGAAACTTCTCTTTCCAATATATGTACATTTACATGACGTAAATGCTTTAAGCAAAAGAAATGGCCTAATATTTAGGCTTTCTGTGCTTTTTACGTTCTTGACAAAAATTATGCACTACCCTTCAACAGTGGCAGCAGTTAAGATAAGTAGGTTAACTGACTTCTACTGACAAGTAATAGATCACTTTCAAATACAAGATCACATTCACTTCAAATGTTAATACCAACCTCTATCATTGGATAAAACCGAGAAAGTTGCCATTGTTCTTCCTCTCCAGTTCGTTCCTTCCTTGCGGCATGTTTTTTCTAACAAGCAGACAAGGAAAAGAGAAACTGTAAAGTCATGACTTCAGAACCCAATAGCTGGAACTATGTGCTTCATGCTACATAAGGCTTTCAAAATTAGTACTCACCTTTGAATCAAATTTTAAAGAAAAACTCCCACTTGATGCCTTTCGTGTGTCAGATCCTTCAAGTAGCCTCATGTTTTTTACTGCTTTTACATCATCAGGTGATAATTTTGCAAGCTGAGAGAGGACAATACGTATAGCACAGTTCTAGTAAATTTTGCATCTTAAGTTTCTGATAAATCAAAGTCTACACAGCTTAATTTACTCAAAGTAAGAACTTAATTGCTTATTTTAAACACAGGGTCTGTACTATATTGCATACATATTTGCAACTAGTAAGTACTATACATTCTGGAACAAAAATACTTGGGCACTCTATCTTGTTTAAGGCATAAAAAGAAACAAACAAAAAAGAAGAAGAAGAAGTTACTTTGTATAGTTACATGAAAACAGATGGAAGTGCTGGTTTCTTCCCAAAGGAGGGGGGGGGGGGGGTGTGTGTGTGTTCACTCATGCGCTTAAGATAGAATGGTTGAAATTCCAATTGGTCAACTAGTCTTATACATGTATTCTGGCAATCATATTCCTCTTTTTGGATTCTGGTTTGCGTAGAATAAACAAATCTTGCTGATCAACAAGAGGAAAAAGCTTGTGAAAATACTGTTGTGTAGTAATGCTCGGGTTCCTTCATTGGACGCCTTTTTTCTGCTCCTGAGTATTTGTCTTGTGCAGTTTGTTTTTAGAATAAACATTTGCTTTTGGTTATACTCCAGCCAGATAACATATATGAAGCAATTTTGATCATTTTGGGATGTTGGCCACCGTAGGAATACTGTTTGACTCATCAAAAGATGAACACTTTGGGAAACTTTGACTGTTTTGAATAACTACATTTTGGTGTAGTAGGTTATAAATTATACAAGCTTCTAAACTCTTCACAATTCCATTCAGTTAAAAAAAAAAAAAAGATCTCTTCCTTTATTAAAAGAATTGGTCAATGCAAACTGAGACACGGGATGCTAAACCTAGAAAGGAAAAGCATAATTGTAGAATGACAACACACATACCCCCACCCAGGCAAAATAAATAACTAAATAAATAAATAATGACAATAAATAAATAAACACAAAAATTTAAAGAAGTACTAAATACAAAGTAAGCAGCCAAAGAAAGTACAGTGGAAAAAAAGAAATATACACACACAGAGATATACACACACATATATACATACACAAATGTGTGTGTATATATATATATGTATATATAAAAGTTACAGTCTTCACCTCCAATCATATTCAGCGATAAAGATAAGCAATAACCTTTTCTTCTTTTCTTATTTTCCTTTTGGTGAATTCATCTGGTAATTTTTTTTTGTAGAAAACTCAATGAAGAATGATGAACTCTGTAATCTTATTCACAAATGAATAGTGTAAGTCTTATAGACTTATTCCCTTTTTAAATGTACAGCCCTATATATATACACAACTCAATGAAGAATGATGAACTCTGTAATCTTATTCACAAATAAATAGTGTAAGTCTTATAGACTTATTCTCTTCTTAAATGTACAGCCCTATATATATACACAGTGAAAGAATAAACTAACGGCTACATGTCAGACCATCCAGTGGATGATGTAAGCAATTCCTAACGGCTATACTACTTAAACAAACAATTCCTATTTTCTACATCCCCCCTCAAGCTTGGTGTACACATTTGAACAACCAAGCTTGGACAATAATCTATGAAATAAGCTAGGGGAAACTGATTTTGTATAGATGTCTGCAACCTGATCAGCGGAGGGAATATATTTTATACATAACGTCTTACTTTCAAGTTTCTCTCTAATAAAATGCCGATCAATTTCAACATGTTTGGTCTTGTCATGA
>AP025070.1:6985610-7119134 GCA_036186865.1 Eustoma russellianum
TCGTGGTGTACGGGCTACGGGCATCCGTAAGGGTGGATTGTAGTGTACGGGCTACAGGCATCCAGTCAATCCCGGGATCATGCATTGCATATAGGTCTAGGGGCATATTGCATGACATGATCCTCGTTGCGTGTGACACGTTGGTTGAGCATGCATCACGTACTTGTGCATTTTATGTGGAGTGCTTTACTTACCGCATTTACTTTATCTTATGCATGTTATCTTATATTTATGTGCTATGTGGTTTTATCCTATATTTATGTGCTATGTGGTTTTATCTTATATTTATGTGCTATGTGGTTATATCATTTCGGTATGTACGTTTTGTATTTGTTTGAGGCGGGCATCTACTGGGTGATTTCTGTCACTCACCCCTACTTCCCAAGTGAGTCGGATGAGGACTACGAGCACATCTTTGTTGAGGACAAGACGGACTTAGCGGATTGGGCCGGTTGAGAGCTGCAGCTAGGATCGGATGGGACTCTGCAACCGTTTTGTTCTTAGTTATCTTTTTGGGGATTTTTTACAGACTTCTCTATTACTTTTATAATCATAATTTTGATTCAATAATGTAATTACGATTATTGGAGTTTAAGTTATGATTTACGTTTCGGCGAGAAAAATTTCTACGTTATTTCTGACGTGTAAGAGATTGATTCGACGCCTTGTATTCTCCTCAGCGAGATACGGCGGGTGCACTGTTCCCGATGCTAGAGTTCGGGAGCGGGGCGCTACACTATGTTTTTGTTTTCAAAACTTCTAGTGGAGTTTTGTAGTCAAGTACTTTTGTAGGTAGATGGTTCAGGAATAGGTAGAAGTGTTTACGGTTTTTTTTTTTTTTTTACTTGCAATCCCTCGGCACCTAATGATCTGATTATTTGCACTGTTTATCCTTTTAATGAAGATGAACCTTCCAGTTTTGACCCAAAAAAAACTGGAAAAGCAATGCTGAGAAGCACTTACCAGGCTGGAACAGTGGATTCAGTACATTGGACACTCCAGGTACCTCATGTTCTACTTGCAGTGGTTGATGTATATATGATGACTGACCAAACTTTGTTGAATGGATATGTTTGACAATTTATTTTGCAAATTTCCTTTTTTTAAACTTGAAAACATGGTATAGGCGTATATTGCAAAATATATGATTTAAGTGTTACTTTTCGCATCGAGCACACACTCTTCTTTGACTTTGGAATATGATAGAATAAAGGAAAATGACTCACTAAATTGGCTACGGTTCTTATATTTTGAAGTAGCAATTGATCGACACAGCTTGACGCAATTTTCTTATATGTGTTTCTAACACATGGATATGATTGCGTACATCCGACCTCTCATATCCCGCCATAGGCGGGAACCTCTAAGGCAATGGGGTAATGTTGTTGTTGTTGTTTTGGCATTAAAGAAACTTCTCCCTTTTTGTTCTTATCTTACCTCAAGTTTAGGGGCTGAGCAAAGTTTTTTTGTTTATGTTGATGTAGGGAAGTGAGATCATGCTGACTTTTCTGTAAATTTCTCAAATACTAGCAAGAGCCGCCAAATATACAACCTGTCTTGCATTCATATGTGTAATATGTGCTTATGCTCACTTTTTGAATATTGGCTACCATACGTTCTACGCTGGTTACCATGTAAACATTATATAGTGGATGAAAGTTTGCATCATGTCAATACAACCTGGGAAAAGAGAGAAATTTATATGATCTTCACTGATGGATTACCCATTCTCTGCAAAGAATTCAGGGGCTAACCAGCTTGGCTGGAAGGAATCTCCACAGCTTGGAATGGATGGATTTCCGCAGCTTGGATGGGATGGATATCCATCCTGGAATGACTGGGGTGGTTGGGCTCTTCCATGGTTGGCAGATTATGGAGATGCTTCTGGAAAGGCTGATGAAGAGAGACCCAAAAAAGGTGGCCTCAGTGAATTTGGATTAAAGAGGCTTGCTTTTCAAAATCGACAAGATTACAGTAGACCCTTATTATGTATCTACAAAGAAGCTTGCTTTTCCAATCTAAAGATTGCTCGTAGTTGTGTTTACTAAATTCCTTCACCAGTGCACTATCACACCATATTCTTATTATTGTGTCATCTATGCAGGTGCATATAGAACCGAGAGTCTCATTGGAAGCAAACTCTCTATCCTTGGGATGGAGCTATTGTTTGACTAACTCTCAACTTTTCAAACTCTAGCGATAGCTTTTGTTATCGTTGGGATATACCGAGTATGGTTGTTTTAAAATTGCGCTGTAGACCCTTATTATGTATGGTACTTGCAAACGAAGATCTAAAGTTTTCCGTTTGGCTTGGCTTGGTGTTGCTTTTCCCAGATGTATCATATGGATAACCCTCTGGACTCTCCAAGACATTGCTGTATCTCTTATGTGCTTTATTAGTTTGCGAAAAGTTTGAATTATATGCTTTTGTTTTTTATATTACAGTGTTTCTTTTACTTGCATTACTTGATGTATCAAATTGCCAATAATGTTTCTGCTTGGCTAAGCAAACCTGTTTTCACACATGTAAATCAAGAAATGCATGTGCATACTTGATGAAGTTGAACATTCATAACCCGTGAAGTCTGGTATTTGAGAGGTTGGAAGATACCCGTTTGCAGATTGAATCAACTTCCTACAAATTGAAGATAAGCACTCTTCCGTATGCACTAATAACAATCGGCTGATGTGCAAATACCCAAGAGAACAGAGCATAATGTTTAGTTTGATTTGACAGCAACTAAGGAACAGACAACAGGATAACGAAAACAAAAAAGCAATAGTATATTGTGAGTGACGTGTAGAAATATTGAAGAAGATGATAGGTACTCTAGGAATTAAACTTCCATTCAAGTGTTAAAGTTACAACGTTGTGTCCCTTTTATAGGGAGAGAAAACTATTCCTAACGTTGTGTACGTCATTGTCCAGGTCGGCCTTATTGAGCTCTGTTCGGCATTACCTCTGCTGAGCTTATTTCTACGTGACGCACCAATTTTAAACAGAATTTTAAGCGGCAGCTTAAGTAAAGACTCACATGGTTTGGTTTTCTCCAATCGGCTCTTGACATTGAAATGTTAAGACATTTAAGTTGCACATGATGTGCATTTTTTTGCCAAAAAGAAACGAGCAAGATGATTTACCTTCAAGATAACATAAAAAAGACTCCTTTCTCCCTCAGTAGGCAAAACCACCTACAAAGATCACAGAAAGGAAAAAGTCCACCAATGGAAAAAAAAGTGTGTTGGAAATTTAGTTCTAAAGGACATAGAAGATAATAAACAACAAACAAAGAAGAATTCCAAAGAAGATAGAAGAGAACATCAATTAAGTAATTCTCAAAGTCTTCTCAAACATTTTAAAACTATACAAGATTGTATAAAGAATCACAATGGTATGATAACCAAACATAAAGAGATGTAAAAAAGAAGGAGAAAGTAGCCGAGGCATGACTAATGTCACTGTTCTTTAAGCAATTTCGTCTTTACCATTAAGCAGGGTGGACTACATGACAAATGCTTCACAATATATGCAATGGTCTTCCGTTCATTTTTTACGCTATGAGAAGAAGAGTGAACTTGTTTATTTGAAGTATTTAATACCAGAAGAAGAACCAAAACAAGACAAGGAAGAATTCTACAGCTTTTCACAATCGACTTAAAGAGTTTTCAAGGATCACTTCAAAAGTATGTCCTTGTATTTATAGATTTTGATTCACAATAAAGATATTAATTTAACATTTCTCTGCAGAATTTAACTTCCAAAATCAGTTTATGACCGTTCAAAATTGAAAGAAGATTTTCCTAAATGTAAAAGTTACACCATTTTATGAAGAGACAGCATATATCAGTCATTGTACCTTGTCACTGAACGTTTAGTGAAGCACTCGGTCAGTCTCAGATTGTGTCACCAAACTCCGAATTCCTTCACCGTATGTTTGGTGTCGACAAACCTTAACACCGAACTTTGAATTCAGATTATGGTGACACTGAACCTTGAATTTCAAGATATGCTGACAGACCAAACCTTACATTTCAAGGTATGGTCAAAATTAATCTAATTCATGATCACTTTTTTCTCTAATCAAACTTTGTAAGTGTTTATATAAATTTGAAGTACATTCTAAAGTACTTTTATGTACTTTTTCTAGCAATCCCCTACATAATCTAACATTTATATAAACACATTCATCAGTAGTTATAAACTAACTTCTCTGATATTAAACGAAGATAATGACACATAATAGATGATGACTTTCCTCTTGAATCCTCAGTAGTACAAATGGAATTCTATAAACGAGAATAAAATGAACAATGCTTTGAATCATATTCCACTATTGTTTATACGAACAACTAAAAGACACGTCATTGTCTTAATTCATACAAGTTTATGGTGTGGTGTGAAATCGGTCATGCACCTAGTCTTATGTTTTTATAAGCATTGTAGTGAGTTATTCCAAACTCTTATATGAAACGATACCACCTCCACACTTATACTGGTGAAGTTTATCGAGTGCGCACTCCGCACACCAACACAAACATGGCTATGGATTTCATTAATAGATTCTTAAAATCTCACATTCAAAAACTTGAGGCAAGCACCACCTTCAACAACACCATAAGGGGGGACAAGTTTGATAGTGTTAAGTAGAACTCTTCTTCTACTTGTCTTTACCAAATTGAATCATGTTTATAAGATCTCTACAAATAGTAGGTTGGGTTCCCGCCACAGAAGAGTTCACATCAAATGGAATAAGTCTTATCTCCATCGATGTAACAAAAACTAACCTACACTTAGTTCTTTCTGTGTCACTCTCATAGACCTCGCATTGTCTATGATTCACCCTAAATAGAAACTTATGAAAAATTCAAAATGTTGTATCATACATCAATTGTTATGACATTCTCAAGTCATTTCAGTTAGTGATTCTTCTCAATGAATCACACCACAAAACATCTTGTACAAAGACTAACTATAAACAAACTTGAAGACATTGAGTTTTGTTTTACACTTTCAACTTTCCAACTACTTGGATTTCAAGGTATGCTAAAAGACCAAACTTTGAATTTCAAGGTATGATGACGGACTGAACCTTGAATTTCAAGATATAGTCAAAACTGATCTAATTCATAATTCACATATATCTCCAATCAAACTTCGTACATGTTTATATAAATTTAGAGCACATTCTAAAGTACTTTTTACTACTTTTACCAACACAAACATGTAAGAAACTATACATATCTAATGCAAGCTATGCCATAATGTTATGGTACCATGTTCTTAGCTTTAAATCCATCAAAGAACATTACATGAGTGATCTAACAATCCTGAAGTCGAAATCATGGTACCGTAACAGCATCACGGAATCTTCCACATCACGATCTTGGAAGGCTTATTCAAGATCACAACTCACTGAACACCAAATATAAATCATCATCATGTTCTAATCAAGTGCTCAAGATTCGCGTATGCAAATTACCTGCGCAAAATATGCTCCTCCCCTGTTTCATGATCAACATGCCTTACCCAACGAACCTGCCCATGGCGTGAAGACCCACTTGCAGCTGCATCAACATAAGCAATATCTAGTCCATTTGGAAGAACAAATGATCTCACCATATAGAATCCACCTTCAAGAATCCTCTGCCATCTGAACCCACAAAATTTTATGTTAGTCCATGCTACAACTGCACCAAGATGACACAACTTAAGACGTCCAAATAGCTTCATAAAATCATCTTGCTCTCCTTGTATAACCAAGAAATCAATGCTATCTAGCCTCTCCAAGAACTCGCGGCACGTCCCGATAACGACAACCTCAGGCATAGGGACATCCTGATTTTCCATTGAGTCTGTGTATTCAAGCCTTGAAATCTCATCATTCACTATGCACACATGTAATCCACCTGTATGACTTGCCGCGACCGCTAGCCCGATGCTAGTTGCTATGTCACAACCATTTGACCATGCTTCAACTATTAGCTTTGATTTCCATCCACCTGCCAATGCAGATATCATCTCTGCAGCATTTGATTCTGCTTCTGGGCCACACTGAATCAAAAAGAACTTATCAATTTTATGAACAGATTTGTGTATCAAGAGAAATGAAATTTGGATGTACTTACTAATTTGACTGTATCAATCAGAGCTTTTTCAGCTGTTTTAGGACACCAGGGCTTCTTCATTTTGTCTTCTTGATTCTCCTGAACGTTGTACTTCTGCCTTTTATTTCCGTACAGGAAGGAAAGATAAGAGTTGAATGATAAAAATAAAGTCAATGACAAATATAAACATATTTTTTATAAATAAATATTTTATTATTATTTATTTTGATAATTGATCAAACAAGATTAAAAATCCATGTATTTACTGAATTCACTCACCACCACACTAGCACATCATATCTTTATCATTGTTTTATTGAGTACATATAGAGCTCATAGTCTCACTAGAAGTAAACTCTCTATCTTAAGGGATAGATGTATTGTTTGACTGTCGCTCATTCTTCCCAGACTCTAACAATAATTTTTGATGTCATTGGGATATACTGGATATTTATTAAAAAAGAGTATCTATATACTTGAATGATCATCAGCTCAACGTATTAAAACGAGGCAGTAACTTCGAGATAAGCACATAATAACTGCTCTAAACGTTGACAATGTTTGTCCTCGTCCGTCACTAGATGCACCACTTGAATCTGGAGAAATTTATGAGTTTCTTGTAGAGATATTTTTGTATTATATGATGGAATAAAGCAAAACGATTTACTAAATTGTCTGTGATTTTGTATTGTGAAATAACAATCAAGCGATACAACTTGACGCAAATTTTATTATAGGTCATCTGGAAATAACCTTTGTGTGTTTTCAATATATAAGTAAGATTTCGTATATCTGATCCTCTTTTAGGTCGCTATAGATATTCTAATGTTATACGCTTTGTAATTTATTTAAAAAAGTCAATTATAAATATATGTGTAGAAAGGCAAATTATCTAAAAAACTTTTGGAACGAAAAGAGGAAGTTTTAACAAAAGAAAATATAAAAGATTTATGAAAGGTTGTCCTTGTATCTTTACGATCGTTGACATCTCAACTTATTATTATATTTCTCGAGAAAACGAAAACCAAAAAGATTCTTATAGTGGTTAACGTTATGAAAAAAATGATGTAACTAGTAAAGGACAAATGACAGAACGATAATATTGTTTTTACTTAGTTATAAAATGGGACCCTGTTTTGACTTAGCATGATCTTGAGTACAAATATGACGGTTTCTTTTTAAATCTTTAAGTAATCTACATGTGTCTATTACTAATCTATTAGCACAGTGGATATTAATGTAACAATTAATATTGATGTTGTTACCTACCACAACAATAATCATAACCAGTATATCCTAACGATAGGGTTTGGGAAGAGTGAGATGCAGACAAACAATAACTCCATCTCAAGGGATAGAGAGTTTGCTTCCAGTAAGACCCACGGCTCTATATATATCTACATAGATAACACAATAATAGGAATATGTACTAGTGAAGAGATTTTATTAAGCATGAACAGAAGTCTTCCGATATTAAAATAGTCATAACAGTGGATATGCACAAATAGTTGACAGACAAAAACCGAAACAAAAATATGCAAAGTCAACACCTAAAGTGTAAATACTATATAATAAAAAACATTATTTCAGGATCATATTCTATAAGAAGATAAGAAATTTTAATTCAGAATTTTGCATAAGGCTGTTCTTGGTGTAGAACTCAGTTTTCAAATGGGTCATGACACTAATATACTTTGATTTTTCTTTCCAACTTGATAATGAGAGCATATGTTTTCATACAGTAATAGCCAAAAATTGTAAGGCATAGCTTTCTTTTGTATATTTTAATGGATGCGCAGATAAACATGTTTAAAAATTGAGATAGACGTTGAATTTTTTTAAGTGATCATGATAAAATCCAACCTCAAGAAAAATACTATGTATAAACATCTCAGCTCATCACAATGGATATCATCTGGCCTCAAAAGGCCAACATCCGCCACACTTGGACCAAATACTTGGTCAAGTCGACATGGTCCAAACGACGCAGGACATTTTCTCGGCATCAACAAAGACCTTAAGACAACATCAATCAAACATCTTTTGCGGCATCAAAGACCAGTCACATCGGTTCAAACTGACACCTCGACCAGAGTCTCCACATCGGCCTTAACCACTCACACAAATACTTGGTCAAGTCGACATGGCCCAAGCGACGCAGGACATCTCTTCGGCATCAACAAAGACCTTAAGACAACATCAATCAAACATCTTTTGCAGCATCAAATGCCAGTCACATCGGTTCAAACCGACACCTTGGCCAGAGTCTCCACATCGGCCTTAACCACTGACACAACATCGGCTACAATGGTCACCTCGATCCCAGCGACCGCCTCAGCAATATTTAGCGGGTCGGTTATTGGCACGGTGTCCATGGCCTTCAACTCTGCTCGGCCAATGAGACACCTGCCAGTGAGTAGCTTAACCATGCAACTCGATACGTGGCACCACTAGATGGTCATACACAAACAGAACATGACACTTAGACACTTTTCCACAGATCTTCGACATGCATTAGCAGCATAAACAATACAAAAGAAAGAAATGATGGCATTCAGTGGCCAAGACTTGAATGAGCAAATATTTCATCCAAAACAAATAAATGAGATATATTTTTCTAATATTTTAACATACAAACATGGTTAAACCCACAACTAACTTGAGCGTCGAAGGGTTTTTTCCGGAGGAATAGCGTCGAGACCTTTAACGTTGTTCATCTAGTGTATAGCACATGTTACAAAGTATCTGACAAAAAACTACTTACGTACAAGACTTAGAAATTGTTTACTGTTATTTCGATCATCTCTCGTCTAGTTGAAGATTCAATTTCGCCACCTTGCAAAGGAGAAAACCGGTTATGGATGTTTGTATTACCTCATCAAAATTATGATATGTCTTTTGATCACATGAATAAAATGTGTGCTTCTTCTTCTATTACAAGATCATTAGTTGTATATATATGTTAGTTAATAAATTAGACACAACTTCTTGCTGTGATTCAATATATATGATATCATGAATATGTTGTGTCTACTACAATTTTTTGTCTTATGTTGTTCGGATAAACTTGACTTCCCATTGTTTGAACGTGCCATACAATATTATCATTTACTATCAATTTCTTGCTAGAAAAATCCTATGAAGTGTTGGAGAAATTGAGGTTTGGCAAATGGGTTTGTCAAAAGTTGACAACCATCATATTTTGAGCATAATTATGATTAGTGTTCGTTAATCAAAAACGAAAACTAATAATTTCTAAATTATCTACGTGACGAGTAGATGAATTTAGGCTTTTGAATCACTCGATTCCGATACCGGGTGAATGAGAAATTAATGCTCAAAGTTGGAGTAAAAATTGGAAGGAAATTGGAAAAAGTGGCCTTTAAGTGGAATACCACATTGGTCACTTGGAGGGAAAATGCCACCAAATATAGTGGTATGAGAGGCACTTTAGATGTGCCCTAAGGGCATGAGAAGTTTTCTGACGGAGTCAGGACGCAGCTCAGGCAAGGTTCACCACACACGCGCGCGCGCGCGCCGCCGCCGCCCGCCCGTCCGGCCGGCTCGGCTCGGCTCGGGCTCGTGGCTCGTGGCTCGTGGCTCGTGGCTCGCCCGCCCGGTTCTTATCTTTTTGGATAAATTTTCTTTTAAATTTTTCCAGAAAAATAATTACTTGATCCTACGGCTCCAGAAAAATAATTACTTGATCCTACGGTCTACAATTTATCTGTGGTGATCCAACGGTCAAGATCAAAATCTGATCCTACGGTTATCTGCGGTTGATCGCGGTTGTCGATCCAACGCTCCAGAGTTGATCTTATCTTCAGTTGCTGATCCAATGGCCTACGTTTGTTCAGACAAGGATTACGATCTAACGGTGGAGATCGTAACTGTTTTGATCCAACGGTCCAGATTTGTTCTTACATTCAACCTCCTTCAACCTCCTTCAACTACCCTACATCTATATATTCGTTGCCATGCATGCATTCTGAGGGACTGATTTTTCAGTATTGCAATCATTCTGCATTCTAACAACATTCTGCATCCATTACGAACTCGAGATATCAGAACACTTGTAACAGGTTCGTCGATGTTCCTACGCTGTAGTGCCACTCGTATGAACGAAAACCGTTGTATCCTGGGAGACGTTTGTTCCATCCGGTTGGGCACAGTATACCGGAGCAATTCGTCTTAAGGACAGAGTCCTTACGCTCGCCTCGGTTTTGCTTGCGTTTTTGTTGCATGCGTTTTTGTTATAGTTTATTCACATGCACACAGTGCACTTTTCTGATTACAGTGATAACATTCTTAAGACGAATTCAGTGAAATATACTGTAATCTCGTTCGTTTCTGTTTGTACGATACTAATTGGCGTCGTGTTCTGTTTTCTGTATTGCGTGTAACAGAAACTGAAATATGGAAGGCGAAAGTTCCAACTCGTTCAACGGTGTGCATCTGGGCGTTTCTGAGGAACAGAACAATGCTGTTCCTGTTGCACCCGCTGCTCCAGTCACTGCTCCTGTTCCTGCTGTGGGACAGGTTGAGAAGCCAGAGAAGTTTGGAGGAAGGTACTTCAAACGCTGGCAACAGAAGATGTTGTTCTTCTTGACCACGTTGGGTTTGGCTAAGATGCTGACTGAGGATCCTCCGGAGGTGGTGCCGGTGGAAGACCAGAATGTGAACATGCAAAACAATCTGATTGCTGAAGCGTGGAGTTACAGCAATTATGTTTGTTTAAGTCACATTTTAAGTTGTTTGGATAATTCATTGTATGGATTGTATTCTACTTATAAAACTGCGAAATCGTTATGGCAGGCGTTAGACAAAAAGTACCGGACTGAGGATGCCGGTACTAAGAAATTTATTATTGGAAAATTTCTTGATTTTCAGATGACAGATTCCAGGACTGTTGTTTCTCAGATTGAGGAACTTCAGATGCTTGTTGCTGAAATGGAAGAAGAGGGTATGTCCCTTAGTGAATCTTTCCTTGTTGCTGCCGTGATTGAGAAGCTTCCTCTTTCGTGGAGGGAATTCCGAAGCTATCTCAAACATAAGCGAAAGGAAATGTCTTTGGAAGACTTGATTGTCCGACTCCGTATAGAGGAAGACAATCGAAAGGCAGAGAAGAAGCCGTCTTCCAGTTCTGGCCATGCAAAAGCTCACGTTGCAGAGGCGTCAAAAAAGAAGAGAGGAAATTCTGTCGGAGTGAACGCGAAGGGCAAGAAGGTTGCCAAAAAGTTCACTGGAAAATGTTACAATTGTGGAATTCAAGGGCATCGTAGTGTTGACTGCAGGAAGCCCAAGAAAAGGCAAGAGAAAGCCAAAGCCAACCTTGTAAGTGCAATGGATGATTTGGACTTGTGTGCTGTTGTTTCTGAATGTAATGCTGTAGGTAATCCGAGCCAGTGGTGGGTGGACACTGGCGCCACTAGACACGTTTGTGCAAACAGGGGAATGTTCAAGGAATATACTCCTGCGAAAGACAATGAAAGGCTGTACATGGGAAACAAAGATAGCTCGAAAATTGAAGGTTCGGGCAAAGTGATTCTGAAGATGACCTCCGGGAAAGAATTGACGTTGCAGGATGTGCTGCATGTTCCCGACATTCGCAAGAACTTAGTTTCTGGTGCTTTACTAGTCAGGCATGGATTTAGGCTAGTATTTGATTGTAACAAATGTATTCTGACTAAGAATGGTGTATTTCTAGGGAAGGGGTACCTGATGGACAATATGTTTAAACTTAGTGTTATAACTATTGTACCAACGAAGACTACGCCCGATGAGGCTAATAAGACTGCTTCTACTTCCGCTTACATGCTTGAGTCTTCATGTTTATGGCATTTACGTTTGGGTCATGTTAATTATAAGTCATTACAAAGAATGATTAATCTCGACTTATTACCCAAACTAAGTTTCAATAATGAAAAGTGCCAAGTTTGTGTTGAAGCAAAAATGGCTAAGTTACCATTTCCTTCAATCAAAAGAAACACTGAAGTGTTAGATTTAATTCACACAGATGTTTGTGATTTAAAGTTTGTGCAAACAAGAAGCGGTAAAAAGTACTTTGTGACTTTTATTGACGATTGCACTCGATACTGTTATGTTTATTTGCTAAGTAGCAAAGATGAGGCCTTAGATGCTTTTAAAGATTATAAAAATGAAGTTGAGAATCAACTTAGCAAACGAATTAAGTCAATTCGTAGTGATAGAGGTGGCGAATATGATGCACCGTTCAATGAATTCTGTTCAGAACATGGCATTATTCATCAAACGACTGCACCATATTCACCTCAATCGAATGGTATTGCTGAACGCAAAAACCGTACTCTGAAAGAGATGATGAATGCTATGTTGATAAGTTCGGGCTTACCGCAGAACTTGTGGGGGGAAGCAATTCTCTCCGCCAACGTCATTTTAAATAGAATACCACCAAAGAAGATGGATGAGACCCCATACGAGCTTTGGAAAGGCCATAAGCCTAGTTACAAATACTTGAAAGTGTGGGGGTGTCTGGCAAAGGTTGCAGTACCCAAACCAAGACAAGTTAAAATTGGGCCTAAAACAATTGATTGCATATTCATAGGATATGCAACTAACAGTAGTGCATATCGATTCTTGGTGCACAAGTCCGACATTCCTGACATACATGAGAATGTTGTCATGGAATCAAGAAATGCAGTGTTCTTTGAAAATGTCTTTCCAAAGAAAGACGAAAACAGCAAAGAAGCAAGTACTAGTAAGCGAGTGCGTGAGACGACTCCTCAAGAAAGTGAGGAACTGCGTCAAAGCAAACGAACTAGAATACCTACATCCTATGGACCAGATTTTCTAACATACTTGGTAGAAAACGATCCAAGAACGTTTTCAGAGGCGATGTCAACTCCAGAAGCTCCCTTCTGGAAGGAGGCAGTAAACAGTGAGATAGAGTCAATTCTTCAAAATCACACGTGGGAGCTGGTAGATCTTCCTCAAGGGAGTAAACCACTTGGATGCAAGTGGATTTTTAAGAAAAAACTCAAAGAGGATGGATCCATTGATAAGTACAAGGCCCGGTTGGTAGCTAAGGGCTATCGACAAAAGGAAGGTTTTGACTTCTTTGACACCTATTCACCAGTAACTAGGATTACTTCCATAAGAATGCTAGTTGCTATTGCTGCAGTCTACGACCTAGAGATCCATCAAATGGATGTAAAGACTGCCTTCTTGAATGGCGAGCTGGAAGAAGAGATTTATATGGAACAGCCTGAAGGGTTTACTGTCCCAGGACAAGAAAAGAAAGTTTGTAGACTTGTTAAGTCTTTGTACGGACTTAAACAAGCACCAAAACAGTGGCATTTGAAGTTTGATCAAGCCATGATGTCAAACGGTTTCAGGATCAATGAATGTGACAAGTGTGTTTACATAAAAAACACACCAAATGCCTATGTGATAGTATGTCTCTATGTAGATGATATGCTAATCATGGGTAATACACACGACATCATCTTGAATACCAAGAAGATGTTAACGAGAAATTTTGACATGAAAGACATGGGGGTTGCCAATGTTATTCTAGGAATTAAAATTTCTAGGGTAGCTGAAGGATTGGTCATGTCTCAAAGTCACTATATTGAGTCTGTTCTTAAACGATTCAATATGCTTGATGTAAAACCTGTAAAGACCCCACTAGACTTAAGTATACACTTGAGGAAGAACCGAGGTGAACCTGTAGCTCAATTAAAGTATTCACAAGTCATTGGGAGTCTGATGTACATAACAAACTGTACAAGACCTGACTTGGCTTGTTCAGTAAACAAATTGAGTAGGTTCACCAGTAATCCAAGTGACGAACATTGGAAAGCTCTAAATAGAGTGATGAGATATCTGAAATACACTATGAACCTTGGATTACAGTACACAAGATATCCAGCAGTATTGGAAGGATATTGCGACGCAAACTGGATATCAGATTGTAAGGATTCTAAATCCACCAGTGGATACTTATTCACTGTAGGTGGTGGTGCTGTGTCATGGAAGTCTACAAAGCAGACATGCATAGCTCGGTCAACTATGGAAGCTGAGTTTATAGCACTCGATAAAGCTGGGGAAGAAGCTGAATGGCTTCGAAATTTCCTAGAAGACATTCCATGCTGGCCTAAGCCAATCGCTCCTATCAGCATACATTGTGACAGTCAGTCAGCTATAGGACGAGCTCAAAGCAGCATCTATAATGGCAAGTCACGACACATACGTCGGAGACATAATACCATTAAGCAGTTGATCTCTAATGGCGTGATTTCCATTGATTACATAAAATCAAAGGAGAATCTTGCGGATCCGCTTACAAAAGCTTTGCCTAGAGATCAAATGTCAAAGTTGACAAACGGAATGGGACTTAAGCCTACAAAGCATGAATCTTTGTAACGGTAACCCAACCTTGTTGACTGGAGATCCCAGAATCTTGGTTCAATGGGAAAACTAAGTTATAAAGGTTCAGTTAGCACTTACTCATTCCGTTAAACAAAAGTGCTATCTGCAGAGAACCGTTAGGTTAAGCTAATGCTTTTAATGATGTCCTATATCTTGATAAATCAAGTGGGGTATGGCAGAATACTTTTGATAGGAATCACCTATGTAAGTGTGAAGTGGGGCCGCTTCTATGAGATTTCTGAGAGGCAAGAATTCTCTAAAAACACTTTCTGAAACCAGGGTTGTTCATGGCCATAATGAACACAACCATGAGAACCCAAAGGGGTGTTAAAGGAAATGTTGTGTGAGTATCATTGTCTAGGTTCACAATAAAGGCTGATAGTTCAAGACATCAGGTCACTAACCAGCTGAGTGGATCCGATGATACATCACTAAGAAAGGTTCAAGGCCAGAAGCTACCTCTTCTGATGCAACATTTCTTTGTCTGATTTCTCGATAGAGTCTGCATTCATATTTGCATTAATTTTCATTCATGTGGGGGATTGTTGGAGAAATTGAGGTTTGGCAAATGGGTTTGTCAAAAGTTGACAACCATCATATTTTGAGCATAATTATGATTAGTGTTCGTTAATCAAAAACGAAAACTAATAATTTCTAAATTATCTACGTGACGAGTAGATGAATTTAGGCTTTTGAATCACTCGATTCCGATACCGGGTGAATGAGAAATTAATGCTCAAAGTTGGAGTAAAAATTGGAAGGAAATTGGAAAAAGTGGCCTTTAAGTGGAATACCACATTGGTCACTTGGAGGGAAAATGCCACCAAATATAGTGGTATGAGAGGCACTTTAGATGTGCCCTAAGGGCATGAGAAGTTTTCTGACGGAGTCAGGACGCAGCTCAGGCAAGGTTCACCACACACGCGCGCGCGCGCGCCGCCGCCGCCCGCCCGTCCGGCCGGCTCGGCTCGGCTCGTGCTCGTGCTCGGGCTCGGGCTTGGGGTCGTGGCTCGTGGCTCGTGGCTCGCCCGCCCGGTTCTTATCTTTTTGGATAAATTTTCTTTTAAATTTTTCCAGAAAAATAATTACTTGATCCTACGGTCTACAATTTATCTGTGGTGATCCAACGGTCAAGATCAAAATCTGATCCTACGGTTATCTGCGGTTGATCGCGGTTGTCGATCCAACGCTCCAGAGTTGATCTTATCTTCAGTTGCTGATCCAATGGCCTACGTTTGTTCAGACAAGGATTACGATCTAACGGTGGAGATCGTAACTGTTTTGATCCAACGGTCCAGATTTGTTCTTACATTCAACCTCCTTCAACCTCCTTCAACTACCCTACATCTATATATTCGTTGCCATGCATGCATTCTGAGGGACTGATTTTTCAGTATTGCAATCATTCTGCATTCTAACAACATTCTGCATCCATTACGAACTCGAGATATCAGAACACTTGTAACAGGTTCGTCGATGTTCCTACGCTGTAGTGCCACTCGTATGAACGAAAACCGTTGTATCCTGGGAGACGTTTGTTCCATCCGGTTGGGCACAGTATACCGGAGCAATTCGTCTTAAGGACAGAGTCCTTACGCTCGCCTCGGTTTTGCTTGCGTTTTTGTTGCATGCGTTTTTGTTATAGTTTATTCACATGCACACAGTGCACTTTTCTGATTACAGTGATAACATGAAGTTTGCAACGATCAAGTTGACCTAGGAAGAAAACATTTATATATTCTGACTTTACAATTAATCGCCTCCCACATCTGAAGAACCAACCAAACGTAAACAAAATTTTTTATATGTATATTTTTATTAGTCAAACTCTGATCAAAATATGTCATTCTATTGATAAGATCTGTGTTTGGAATGGAATTTACCAGAGTGCTCGGCCATGCCCTATTATGCAGGCAGCAGTTTTTTTCTTTTTCTTTTTTCCTACTCACCCCTCACGTAAAGGGCATGCCCAACTAATATAAACGGAGTTCTCGTGTGCGCTAGATTTAGTAATGAATTAAGTAGTTTGGTAGGGTTGTTGTTTTGTGACTTTGAGGTCACGAGTTTGAGTCGCGGAAACAGTCTCTTGTACAAAGTGTAAGGTAAGACTGTCTTTCCTCAGACTCTATGCAAATGCAGAAGCCTAGTGCACCGGAAACGTTGTTAAGTAGTTTAGTAGTCCTTTTTTTTCTATATAATATTATCTCATTCTAAAAAAATATGGTGATAGTAGACATTTTTAGATAGTTCAAAATAACTTATATAAAAAATCAACTACGACAATATTTTTTAAAATAACGGAGTTTGAGTATAGATACTTTATTTACATGTAATCCTAACTTTACTTGTCTATATTCTAATGGATAATTGCTCCTGACTACACTAGAACTATTGTATATACTAGAGCTTTAGGACAATTGTTAGGCAGGCATATAAAATTTTCAGCTTAAGTTTTAAAGTTGAGGTCATAAAATTAAACTAGCATTTATTTTTAATGAATTGATGTGCCGTATGTTATGGGATGATGTTATCTCTCAGAAACAAATAAAGGCAGTTTCCGGTGCACTAGGCTTCCGCGTTTGTGCAGTGTCCAAGAGGAGCCATATCGCTTTGCAATCTGATTTACGCAGTATTATCTTACATTTTGTGTAAGAAGTTATTTCACGGCTCGTACCCGTGACCTCAAGGTCACAAAGTATCGGTATTCCATTTACGAACAAAGATTTAACTAGAAAATTTTGAAATATAGAACGTTTACTCCGTAAATTTCCGTGAGGAGTAGGTGAAATTCCCTAAGGTAATGAACTTTGGCTATGTGGTATATAACATGAGCTGACATAATGCGAATTGAAGGGGAGATTAATAATTAATCATTTATACCAAGACATTAAGTTAAACTATCGTTGAAGATGTATGAAACAGATAGATATTTCATTTATATTAATATCATGTTGAATTGTGTCCTAATCTATATAAGCTTGGAGCTAAATCATCATATAAACATTATAACAATAAGCATATCTGGAAAGCTAAATTCCTACTTAAACTGAAATTATACGTGTGATATACTAATATTACGTGGAATTGGATTGAGTAATATGAATTAGTTATTTGAATTGATTGGGTAATTTATGGTCGTTATAGAAATCCATATACAACTTTATATGTGTGTGGTTGAATCGCGATATGTTACAGATGTTTTATTAACATAAGTAAAACTAGTGCCACTGTTCCTTTTACATTTTCATCTTTTAAAGTTGGAATTTGTTGAGAGTTGTTTTTATGAATAAGTTGTGTGTGGAATAAATCAAAATGATTCACTAAATTGGCTGAACTTCTTATATTATAAAGTAGTAGTTGATCGATACAGCTTCACACGATTTTCATTATATGTCATGTTAAACAACATCTGTATGTTTTTAATACATGAGTATGGTTGCGTACATCCGACCCCTCATACCTCACCGTATGCGGTAGCCTCTAAGACAATGGTGGTTGCGTACATCCGACCCCATATATCACATCATATATGGTAGCCTCTAAGACAATGAGGTAATGTTGTTGTTGTGTATGTTGATATGCAATATCTAAATCCCAACATTAAAAATGAAGTGATAAATTTCATAGATGTAATTATGGATCTAAGTATTAAATGTTAGTTTTTTAAGTATTGTAAAAGCAGAAAAAACATGAAAAGTGATTATTTAATATGGTGAGACCCATAGAATCCTAGAACATTATAGGATCAATCATCATTTTTTCCCCTTCAAAAATCAAAATGCTCGGATGCTGTATCGAACCATCTAACCATCTTCAAATTACATTAAAAAAACTATATTCATATTAAAGTAGGTTTATATTTATATGTCCGCCGAAGGGAGTATTTATTATTCCGTCTAAAGTTGAATTTACTATCCCACTTACGTCTGTTTGAGCTACTAAATTGCAGCGTGCGTTTCTTTGACATGAATTTTCAAACCATCTTCCCACGAGATCCACTGTTTCTGCTTCTCTTAGGACATAAAAACAAGAGAGAATCTTGGTCTAAGAAAGTACGGACTAAGTTAACATATTTTATACTATTTTCATTTTAAAATATAAGTTTATTCCGCCAATTAGTTAATCATAGACATATTATAGTTAACAGTCGTATATTAGATATACCAAGTTATCGCTGCAAACCCCGAGATATTCTTACGGCGAAGACTGAACAAAAATCCAAAGGTCTGATTCAAAAATCTCTAGATTCGTCTCTTCATGAGGAATTGCCAAGTCATTTGACCTTTCATCCATTTCAATATAAAGGATTAGTCAATCAAATAATAGATAGTAAATGGGTTGGTTTGAAAATAAATGAATTGTTAGTCGTAGAATATTATTCGTGTCAGACTTAACCCTAATTAATAACTAAACAAAAAAAAGAAAGGGTTCGGACAATTTTCAGTTTCTTCTCTTTTGTTGAAGTAAATTAACCGAAGGGTAAGTAAGATAAATGTGAGTTGGATCCGGTTTTTTTCTTTTTATGTATCATAAATCATATATAGGATAGATCAAAGGAATATTATCCTATTTTTTAAATAATGTAAATTATACTATGTTGAGAATTAACAAAATTCTCACATAATATAGGTTGTGCATTTTGCATATACTCTCTCTTGTTCCTTTTGTAGATACTATATATCATAATATGAAAGACGTCGAGTCTTAGAGCAACTAAATTTTTTGTTTTGTGACTTTGAGGTCACGGGTTCGAGCCGTAGAAACAGCCTCTTACACAAAGTGTCGGGTAAGGCTGTATAAATCAGATCGTGAAGCGATCCAACCCCTCTCCGGACACTGCATAAATACAAAAGCTTAGTGAGCCGGAAACATTCTTTATCTATCATACAACAACAACAAGCATACCCAGTATATCTCAACGACAGCAAAAGCTATCGCTAGGGTCTGGGGAGGGTGAGAGACAGACAAACAATACCTTCATCCCAAGGGATAGAGAATTTGTTTCCAATGAGACTCCATGCTCTATATGTATCTGTATAGATAACACAATAATATGAATACTGAAGGGATTTTATTAAACATAAATAGAATCTTTCGATATTAAAATAGTCATAACAGTGGATATGTACAAATAGTTGAAAGACAAAGACTTAAATAAAAAAGTGTAAAGTCAACTTGAAATGTTGAGATTATCTAATCTTCTAAGTATACTATAAAGTGAGCGTATGTCCTTCATCTATCAAGGTATGAAAAATATGACGTTTTGAAAAAGAATACGACAACACTGAAGTTTTTTCTATTACATAGGTCGGTTCGTTTAAGAGAATATGGATGTTTTTTTCTGGGTCGAAATTATGTCATTGGGATAAATGGCGGCAGAGAAAAATTTATAAATGTAGCAATTAAATAATATTTTTTATGTCAATTACTCGAATTTAAATCTCACATACAAAGAAAAGATAGGTTGCAAGAGGTCAACTGGAAAACAGCATTCCCGTGGGCTGACAAACCGGAAACCAACTCCTCATCCCATCAAACCTTTTTTTTTTTGACTTTAATGACTTCCAAGTTTGTTGATTAAACGGAAGTTTTATATTCATATGTTAAAAAATTATAATTAACTTATATTTTGATATCAGGTTAATATTAATTTTATGGTTAAATGATTAAAAAATACACAAATGGTTGAGGATTCACTGTACAATATAAACAAATAAATATTGCAAAAATATTACCCACTCGCACGACTTTTATTTTCCAAGTTGCAGCATTGACATAATGAAATAGGCATTTCCCGAAAGTCTTCCCAAACGAAGCCGCCACCAATTTCCTGGGTTGGATTATGTTTTCACTTGAAAGTGTTATTATACAAAATTCCCTGTAAAATTTGCGTGTTTGACACGTTGCCACGAGCATGTTGTTTATGAAAAGAAAAATTAGATTTCTTTGGTTTTATTATATTTATTGTTATTTCTATTTCTAATGAAATCAATGACGCATTCTTACTTGACTTTGGAATATGATGGAATAGAGCAAATGACTCACCAAATTGGATGCGATTATTATATTATGAGGTATCAATTATCAACGCAGGTTGACGCAATTTTCATTATGGGTCATTAGGAAACAATATCTCTTTGTTTCTAACACATATGTATGGTTGCATACATCAGACCTTCCGTATTCTATCATAAACGGAAGCCCTTTTATAGATTAAAGGAGAGACAATTCCGATCTTACATAATTATAGATTGTATTCTCTTTCTATGATAAGCTTCGTAAAATCAAAAGCATAGAACATGACAAACCCTATGAATATCGCCTAGAAGCTAGCCACTTGTGAGTAATTTGAGTGGTTGAGATCTCCTAACCCCACTTTCCTTATCTACTTTGTGACCACGCGATACATGGCAGTAAAGAGGGGTGGTGACGCTAGATGCGGGTGACCTTCATCTAGCCTCACCATCTCCCCTTACTGCCACGTGTCGCACGGTCACGCGTCACCGCATCCCATTTGCGGTAAGGGGATCCTATCCCTACTTTGAGTTAGATCTATCATTCAACTTCTCGTTGGAAACTGCACAAAGCTTGAAAAGCTAATCTAGTAAGTGAAACTAAAAGAATTCGCACTGGTGTGTAGTAAAGTCATTGTATTTCTTGGTAACAACTTGGTGAGAACTATTAATTTAAATCATATCTTTCCGGTGTATATGATGTAAAAAAACAATATAAGATAAGATTGTATACATCATATTGTGAAGTGATCTGGTTTCTTTTTGGACCTTGCGTAAATACGAAAGACTAATGCACCGAGAACGTTCTTTCCGTTGTGTATGTAGAAATAAGTTTTTATTTTGTGGTGAAGGTCAAATATATGACTAAATAATGGAGGTAGATATACTATTTCTTCTATGTATGTATTCCTTTGTCTTTATCAAAAATATTTGCGGCTAATTTAAATTTGACCTGGGACTTACCAAGGTTTAGACTTGGTAGAATTCCCCAAAGACAAAAATCACTTTGTAGGCATATAAATTATCCAACCTAATTTGTAACTCAATGTTTTTCTTTCTCATGCTTTTTCACTGTATAAAATCAACAAATTTATTGTAGAATAATGACACTATTTTTAAGAAAAATTATACCATATTAAAAAAACATGTTACAAAAAGTATTTTATATATTCTAGATTGATACTAATCACACGAAATGTTTTCAGTCAAATGATGTAAATCAAGTAAAATCAAACATGATTTGGTATGACCATAACTAAAATTGACGATTGTCTAGGCCGTTAAATGAATTGAACAGTTCGCGAACTGTTCGAGTTCGGTTCGAGTTTGTTCGTTAGTTTTACTTAAACGAGCTGAATTCGATCACCTATTTAGGTTCGTTCAGTCAAACGACCCGTGCTGTTCGCAAACTGTTCGGCTCATTTAAACAGTTATAGTATTTTCAAGCCGAACTCGAACCAATTTTATAGCTCGTTTAGCTAAATGAATCACACCTAATAATTTGTTTAGCTAAATGAATCCGAATTCAAAAAACTAGTTTTCAGCTCGGTTCGGTTCGTTAACACCATTGTCCAACCAAACACTCCTCACTCGTGGAGTTTCAACTTTCCATTCGGATCGAGTTTACGGGCCTCCAATAAAAAAGAGTTCAGTTTAGACCTAGACTTTCATCGTCTTATTTCCAGCCCAGCCCAGCCTATTAGTTCATATGGGCTACGTTCCTGACCGAAACTAATTACGTAACCCTTATAAAAATAATTGGAAACCCTAGTCTCCTATCTCGTTTGGCAATTCCTTGGGGCTTTTACCTGCAGCAGGAAGGAGCTAATCACTCTTCAGCAGCCATGGGGCGTATGCACAGTGGAGGGTATAGCATTCATCGTCTTTCTAATCTCCTTCTTGAGCTTCTTGTCATTCATGTCCATTTATCTGATGATACCATGATGCCTTACTGACCTCACAATCTTTGAATTTTCTTTGGTTTGGCAGTAAGGGTATTTCAGCATCAGCTCTTCCATATAAGAGGACTCCACCAAGCTGGCTCAAGACTTCTTCTCAAGATGTACGTAAATTTCCTATCTTTTAGGCCTATTTCAGTTCAACTTCCGTAGCTTAGGAGGGCTGTCTCTTTGATCTGTTTTTCCTGTTTGGATTTGAACTATAGATATTGAGGTTTATTTGGGATGTTTTGGAATTCAGTTCTTTATCTGGACTCTTATATTCGTAAATACAATTCAGACATTTCAAGTTTCAGCTTGTCTTATTAGTTGTGCTGACATACTTCTGGGCTTGATTCAAGTGGCTTTTGTGTCTTTTGGGGGTTGCAGTTGTTATTTGCCACTAGCTTAATTTTGCAGCGTGAAATCTAGTGAAACCCTAAAAATTTCGTTTTTATCTTGTTTAATCTAGTGAATTCGGCTAGTTTTTATTCAGCATTTACATTTCTGTCTCCCTTTTGATGGGTTCCTTTTTCTCATACTTATTGCCGTTGTCATGATGTACTTCCTCTTTCTTTGCTTAAATCAGCGGATCATTACGTGAGTTTGTATCATTTATTCACTCAATGTTGGTATAGGTAGCTTTGTTCATATTTATTATGCCATATTTTTTCCCTCTCCCGCTTCCAATCATATCTTCAGCTTACTTTTGTCAGGTTGAGGACAATATCTGTAAGTTTGCAAAGAAGGGTCTGACTCCTTCTCAAATTGGTGTTATTCTCCGTGATTCACATGGAATTGCTCAGGTGAAAAGTGTCACTGGGAACAAGATTTTGAGGATACTCAAGGCCCATGGTATTTTTTTGGATATCATTTTCGTTGTTTGTCTTAATAGGCTAATTTTCTTGGTAGCGAAACTTGTCGTTCCAGGTTTGGGCATAGTTATTGAGTAGGAACTTTGGATTTGGTTTACTGTGACTTGATAGGACTTGGCCCTGAAATTCCTGAAGACTTGTATCACCTAATCAAGAAGGCAGTTGCCATCCGCAAACATCTTGAGAGGAACAGAAAGGACAAAGATTCCAAGTTCAGGTTGATTCTTGTAGAGAGCAGAATTCATCGACTTGCTCGCTATTACAAGAAGACAAAGAAGCTTCCACCTGTCTGGAAGTAGTAAGTTGACCTTCTTGACCCTTTATTTTGTGCCTGCATGCTTATCCTGGAAGTTTTGCCACTTAGTGGCATTGGTTATCTTCACTTAGGTGCAGTCTAATTTGCACATACGAAAGTCATTTCAATACAGTTACTTTAAGTGCCTGTCAACTCTTGGCAATCCTCTTTTACTTCATTTTCTCACATGTCTTGATGGAAAACGGGTACTGAGCTATGAGTGCTTACTGGAATAGTGTGAACTCATTTGTACTTTGCAAATAACTATTATCTATGCATTTTCGTGAAGTTTTTTCAAAAAATCTCATTGAAACGCACTGGATCCTTTTAGGCCCAATAACGGTGTGTTAGGGTTTCAAAGATTTAATTATAGGAAATATTCTTCGATTCCTCGCCTTCACTTGTATACTTAATTTGGTTTTGGGTTGGCTGCTGGCCATGAAAAGGCTTCGGATGATAGTGTGACTTGCACCCTTAAGTTGGACTTGTGGTGGCTGGTGACTGGAAAAGGCAGATGAGGATTGTGGCACTTGAGGGGGTAAGGATGGCCTCTGAGACCACTGTTTGTCTAAGAATGATTTTGCATCTGTTCTTGAAGATCACTACGCACCTATATCATGTGTATCATCCCCTTCCAACCTGCTCCTAATATATTCAACTTTGTTGGATAGCCTTGCTTTACCTCGTATGTTCTTTCTTTTAATCATTTCACCAAGAAAACTTCAGTTTACTGATTCTCCTCAAATTATCAGTGCCCTTGGCGTAGCTGATGAATTGTGTCTTGTGGTAATGGCGTGTGTGGAATACGTATTCTAGTGTTTCTGTTTTAAAGATTTCATGATTCCGACTTACCAAAAAAAAAAAAAAAAAGATTTCATGATTCCGTACATTTTGCTGCAGTGGGGTTCCTTGCTTGAAGGTGACCACTATTTGTTTATTACTTGTGGAGGGTTTTCTTTTTTAAAGTCTAAATGATTTTTATTTGTCGTGAATTTGTGCGCGCGTCCTCGTTTTTGGGTTTTCATTTTCTGTGCCTTTTTCCCGCTTGCAGTGAATCTACAACAGCCAGCACCCTCGTAGCATAAAATGGACAACCACAACCAGAGCTGCGTGCTGTTTTCTGTCTTTACTCTGCTATGGCTTTTGACACTTCCATTTTTTATGTTGTGCTAGTATGTTTTCGCAATAGAGAGACCATCCTCATTCATGTAGTTTTGTTACGTTTTGAGCCAATGACTGATAACATATTTGGTGAGGAGACTCTGGACTCATGTTGAGCTATTGATGCGTTTTGTCTTTTCATCGGACATGAGAAGAAGTAACAAGAACAAACGTGAGTCTTGTTAGCTGATACCAATTTGGTTACATATCAATATGAGCAAGCAAAGTTCTGATCTTTCTTTGGCGGTAAATCCGTGACTCTACGGCATGTGGTAGGCCAAGATTCCGCAAGTTATGGTGTAAATTCTCTCTACAAATTTAGTCCATGAACTAGCCTTGGTGTATTGAATAAAGTAAGCCTATGATAACTGATACCTATACGTTGTGGAAGGAAGACGCATTAAGTATGTTGCTTGTTAACGTTTGATTTACCAAACGTTATGGAAAGCTCATGCACTAGGCCGCGTAGCACGGCCGGCTGAAGTTTGACGTTAATTGGTTATTCAATTTTCTTCTCTTCCTACTCATAGAAGTCCTACCCCAACAAGTCATCTGCTCAAAAGGTTATTCTCATTCAGGGTCTAGATCCCTTCACCACTAAAGAAAAAGTGAGAAAAGAATCTGACGACACAGCATCAGGGGTGGTGAGATTGGATGAAAAGAGGTGAAAGGAACCATGCGACACGTAATAGCAGGGTGGTGAGACTGGGTGAAAAATGGCCGGCAATGGATATGATGATAGGTAGAAGACATGTGACGGATGGTGGTGTAAGATGGATAAGAGGATACATGACGGATGGTGGTGTATATGGTGATGGGAAGGGATGAGGCGATCTCATCCGGCTCATTCGAGGGTGAAAGTAATACCATGATAACAAACAGTGGGAGGTAAGGATTGATGCTTCAACAAACCCTAGAAGGAAAACATATGATCCTACCATTAAATAAGCACCGCTGCACCTATGTATGTCATAGGTGAAGGTTGAGATGGTGTGAAAGAGCCGACTTTGATTTCGCTAGAGAGCCCTTTCCTGTACAAATTCAGGAATCAGAGCTTACTTATAAAAAGAAGAATAAAAATATATTAAAAAAGAAAGGCGGGATTTGACCAAATTGTGTCTTTTATCTCTCAATTTCATAATTCCTTATTCTTATGTAGACGGTCATAAGACTTTGTCTAGTTTCTATAATAATATGTCAAATTTATTTACTTCTAAAATTTCATTGTTAACATGTCAATGATAAGCAGCAATCAATCAAAATCAAAACGTAAAAGTGACAATGGGAAATAACTTTGTTAGCCGGATGTATTGTATGATGTCCTTTTATTTACTTCTAGTTTCATAACGGGAGTATGAAACTAAGCAAATAGAGTAAATAATTTTGCCTTTGCCTCGTATGAGAGTGAGACAACCTCATGAAAGCCTTCAAACCTAGGATTGAACGACTTTGTAGTACTGATAAAATCTAATTTTTTTTTAAAAAAAATAGTACTGATACCATCTAAATTGTGAGCCAACCTTGAAAAGGCCCTCTTTAGTCAGGATTGTAGGTTACAATTAGCAAACCTGAAGCCCAATGACTAGTAGGTCCTCTTTATCTTCTTGTCATTTTCTCTCCCTTGGTGAACTTCTCCTGACTCTAGAAATGCTGATGTCTCCTCTTCTCAGTGTTTGGTGAACATGTTTTTGCACAGATGATCTTGATCTAATATTTTTGATGCACACTTGAGCATCATGGAGAGGCAGATCCCAGGTAACATGATCCCTTTACATATGTGGTATTAAGGTCTGAGACTTTTGATCCCGCATTAGAATTGACGTAGTCTCATGTAAACTATTAAAGTTTTGACAATTTGCACGTTGTTGAAACTTGGGCTTACATGAAATGATGTCTATATACACTCAAAAACTTAAGGCAATGGGTGGTGGTACCCATCCTCATATAACCCATATATTTCTCTCAGATTGGTCAATGTGGGACAATATTCTCAACACTTGCCTCATGTGGCAACGTGGCTTGACATACACACGCGCCTTAGAACCCGCCCTCAATCACAAACCACAATTTCTCAAATTGGCCAATGTGAGACAATATTCTCAATACCCGCCTTCACGTGTCAACGTGGCTTGACATACACACGTGCCTTAAAACCCTCCCTCCCCCCCCCCCCCTCAATCACAAACCACAAGCTATGCATGAACATCTCGACTTGGGTGAGTGGAGACAATAAATGGCCAACCATGCGTCAGGCAAGGTGTGAGTCCACATTTCAAACCGGTTCTGGTACTATGTTGAAACTTGAGCTTACATGAAGCGAGGCTCATATCTACTCAAAACCTTAAGTCAATGGGAGGTGATACCTCATCTTCATATAACCGATATATTTTTCTCAAATTGGCCAATGTGGGACAATATCCTCAACACAGCTCCCACGATTTCGCTTTCTCCTGATAGTGAAGATGGCATTAAAGCAACTCCGTGATGATAACTATAATCAGAAGTTGCTGTATGGTAATGAGTAACAATGGAGTAAGCGAAAAAGATGAACCAGATAAAAAGCCGACCGTTACATTCAATTTGGATAACAATTCAGATTGATCATATTATTCTGCATTATGCTAAAGATGCCCACGCAATATAATGCACCAAGTTGTTTATGGCATCCTGCAACTCTAGCTGAGCATCTTCTCGCGTTTCTTGGGTTCGAGTCTTTTGTTCTATTAACATTGTTTTCATGGCAAAATCAAAAACCCAACACAGCTAAATCGTGTTCACTAGCCTCTGAATGCATATGCTTCCTGTTAAGATTGAAGTCTAACTTAGGATGCTCATGGTAAAAGTAAACCTGAAGGATGCAAGAGACAAGGAGAGCTGAAACCTCACATGAAAAATTCCAAGACTGCATATTGAAATGGTATAGGCAAGAAGCGAAAGAATATTTTATATCAAACAACTGGATGCCAACTAAAAAGGTGGTACAGTTGAAGATGCTAAGCATCTAATGAGGACAAAGATGATGCTACTAGGACCACATGATCCCAAGAGTGATGATATTTTAGTAGATAATGGTCCAGAAAAAAGCATCACTAAAGTTGTAGGTCTGCAGAATTGCAGATGAGTTTGATTTATATTTCAAACTGCTCCATGACAAAGACACAGAATCATTGAGTAGGAAAAAGAAGAGAGAGAGAGAGAGAAGAGAGAGAGAGAGAGAGAGAGAGAGAGAGAGATAATTAAATCTTGGATTTACCTGGTGAGTATAATTGATCAGAAACATACTGTAGTAAAAGTTCAAAGCCATGATTCATTCAGAAGCGCTGCGATATACAAAGAGGCCGAAATATATGAAACAATACCAAAAGACTCAATTCATCTCACCTAGACAATTTTACTGCCAAATGCTACAAGTAAAAATTGATTTTCATCCAAGAAAGCCATATTAGAAGCGTAGTACTAGCTTCATACTACAACAATGCTTAAGCTTTTTTCTCATTATGTGGAGTCAGCTATATGTATCGATCATTTCTCATGTACTTTATTTTTTTTTATTTTCTTATTTGTAGTTTTTTGAGTCGTAGCCTAAATCATACCTGCCTTTTATCTCATAGTACCTAATGCATAATATGTGCCTTTAAAATACACTTCTTTTAAAAATATCATATCATCTCAACCGTGATTCTGACCTAAGAACCTAAAATTTTCACTTAAATCTTATATCCTCTACATGACAGCAGATACATGAATCAAATATATTCACTATGCTCTATATCTGACAATATGCTCGTCAATTGCCATATAAGTCATATCATTCCTTATTGTTTTTCTTCATGTCTCTTTGGTCTTCCTCTCCACATTTAACATGCGCCGGATTCATTGTCTCGTATTGCCTTACAGGTGCATCTGCACGATGCCTTTGCACATACCCATTACAAACTTAACCTTGATTCTCTCATCTTATCTTCTATAGGAGCCATCCAATATTTCTACTTGTATGTTCATTTCTTATTTTATCTTTCTTTATATGTCCACACATCTATCTCAACATTCTCATTTCCGCCACTCACATCATTTATCCATGCTCATAATTGAATGTCCAACATTCAGTCCCGTACAAAAGTGCAGGTCTTATTGTCGTCCTGTAAATATTTCTTTTAAGCTTTAAAGGTATTTTCCTATTACAAAGAAGACCTGACGTACTTCTCCGTTCTAACCACCTAGCATATACCCTATGAATCACATCCTTGTCAATTTTCAATCTTTCTGTAGTATCGATCCTAAATACCTAAAACTATCACTCAACAAAGACACATCCCAAAGAGGTAAATTTTTTAAGTAGATAAAATATTTAAGAAAGTTGAAAATCATACAACTAAATTAATATGAAACACTTTGCTATCCCAAGTAAGAAATGGTCTAACAATGCAACTGTTATCATATGAAATGAAAGTCCAACTCAGGATTACAACTGTCTCCACAAATAAACTAGTGATCTAGTTCACGTCTGTGGCCTTTTGAACAAAAGACAAACCAAACAACTGTATTTCTCCAGAAACTGAAAGACTAATCATTTTATACTGATGCTAAGTTCATATACAGAAAGGACAAGCGGTAGCTCCAATGTACAGCGAAATTGAATGCTTGGTTTCTCTTTTTTACCTTTCTTTAGATAAATAGACATCAACAGAAGCCAACAAAAGAAACCGATGAGTTTACGTTACTGGACTTTGAATACTCGGGGAGATAATGATCAATGAAGAGCAGGGGACAAAAGAAACGAAATGCAAAACTGACATATAGAGAACCTCCCAACCACCCCGCTAAGCATTTATGTGTTCAGAAAACTAGGCTAGTTTTGGATTATTCAGTTACATCCAAACCAGCTTCACATAATCACACTTGCTCATATCTTTATGTTATTTCCATATTCAAGAATCTTTCCATTTCCAATGGAGTCAATGACGCACTCTTCCTTAACTTTGGAATATGATGGAATAAAACAAAATGACTCACTAAATTGGTTGCGCTTCTTATATTGTGAAGTAGCAGTTGATCGACACAGCTTGACGCTCATTACGGGTCATCGGAAAACAACCTCTATGTGTTTTTAACACATGGGTATGATTGACTACATCCGACCCTCCCATACCCCGCCATAGGCGGGAGTCTCTAAGTCAATGGAGTAATGTTGTTGTTGTAGTATTTCCATATTCAAGAATGCTCAAAATCCATTTTGGCAATATTACACCTCAAGTTAAAGGCATTGTTCACTTTACAGTCCATTAATATAACTCTTTCTGCATTATAAAATTGATCAGATAGACCAAATTTTGGAAAATTATACTGTCATGCATAAGGTAATACTTACCAGTCAAAGCATTAGAAACCGAAGAGTACGCACAAGTAATATAGAGCAACTTAACAGGCTAAAAGGAAGACGAACACTAATCTAGTATAAACAAATTGCATGGCCAAATTCATCATCACAAGAAACTTTTCATGATAATCTGTAGGAAAACAACGGAACAATAAAATGAAATACACCCAAGTGCAATATTGAAGGTTGCCAAAGTTCACATTCTATTTTTTCATTTTGTAATGATGATACATGTCTGTAAGTCAGGATCATTCTATTGGTAGCCCAAGTGTACAGTGATAAAGCTACAAGAAATACATTTGCTGGAAATACAAAAGCCGATTTTGTGTCACTTTCTGATACAGATTAGGATGGGCAGCAAAGAACTTTTACTCATCCACCAGCTACAAAAACTTCTTCGCCACCATATGATGTGCATCACAGATTTATACATGAACAAAGTCATGGAACAACGAACAGAATAGGTTCAAAACAATCATAAGAATCAAAAAGAACAAGAATACATGATCCTAGAACACAAATCAAAGAATGTATCACAGAGCACCCTTTTTTCCGTTGACATAGTAATTGAGGTACCATCTAACAAATTTCTTTAAACCTGTTTGTAGGTCTGTTGTCGGCTTATAACCGAGTTCCCTCTGAGCCAAGCTTATATTTGCATGTGTAAACTGCACATCCCCATTCCTAGGCATCTTCATCATCAATTTGTTTGCTTTAACCTTCAACAACCTCTCCAAAATGCTTACAAGGCTAGAAACAGGAACAGGGGAAGTATTCCCCAAATTGTATACTCGAAGCTGGGCAGGCCCCCTCTTCTTGCCACCACTTCCAGTACTCTTCTCAGCCGTATCAAGCGCAGCTAAACAACCCTTTACAATATCATCAATGTACGTAAAATCCCTAGCAACGGTGCCATGGTTAGCTGCCTCGAATATCTGGATCGCCTTCCCCTTCAAAATATCCCTAGTGAAAAAGAAATATGCCATATCTGGCCTCCCCCAAGGTCCATAAACAGTGAAAAACCGTAATCCAGTTAAAGAAAGGCCATAAATGTGATTGTAAGTATGTGCAATCTCCTCACCAGCCTTTTTGGTGGCAGCATACAAACTAGCAGGCTGATCTGTCCTGTCTTTTTCAGAAAAGGGTACCTTAGAATTTAATCCATAAACAGAACTAGATGATGCCCATACTATAGCAGGTTGAGGATTCACATTTTTACACACCTCAAGAACACTAACAAGGCCAGCAATATTACTATGAACATAAGAGCTAGGATTTTCCATGGCATATCGAACACCAGCCTGCGCGGCCAAATGCATTACATGGGTAAAATGTACAATGTCAAAAAGCTTCTTGAGGAGGGCGGCATCATTGATGTCTCCCTCCACAATGTACACCCCGTTACGCTCTAAAAGAGCCTGACGGGCTCTTTTTAATGATGGATCGTAATAATCATTGAAATTATCAAGCCCCACAACCCCATCTCCACGCCTTTTAAGAGCAATGGCGACATGGGTACCTACAAAACCAGCAGCACCAGTTACCAAAACAGAAATTCCATCCCTTGACCTGATTTTTGCAGAAGCCCTGACCTGTTTCTCGGAGGCTGTATTATCATAAAAGCTTGTTCTGAGGGACCTCCTGGAGAGATCTGAAGAAACAGGGGAGGATGAAGAGGGTGATCTGAAGAAGAAGATAAAGATCAAGCCCAAAAACATAAAGGACCAAAATGTAAGCTTGGCCAAAGAAGAATGGAGCCTTAATCTATTATTATACTGTGATTTCTCCATCTTGAACTTCCCCGGCGTCGATGGGATACTGTCAATATGCTTCATTTGGGACATATTCTTGCCCAAAATCTTGAAATATCGGCAAACAGACACCCAAGATTTGGATTTCCCTTTTTCTGGGGGCCAAAATCTGTCGGTATTTAGGATTTTCTTGAAATGTAGAGGAAAGGGTAGGCCTGAAAAGATTCTACCTTAACCAAATCTTTATTCTTTCTTCACTGGATTTCAATGGCTTATGGGTTGTAAAGAATACAATGGTTGGAAGAAGGGGGCAATGAGCTGGAAGTGGTGTGATAATATGGAAAAATGTGAAAACTATAGCCTTTACAAAATATGGAGGAATCTTCTTGCTTGTTTCTTGGGATGAAGAAATCACAATGGTGGGGTTTTCTTTGTATATCTTCTCAGAGGGAACAAGTTTTGGGCTTGTTGATGATTGATTGAATAAAAGAGTGATTGGAGAGAGAGAAAGAGAGATTCATGGGGGAGGGAGAAGACTGAGGTTTGAAGAATTTAAGATGATAGGTTATTGTATGATTACAGGTGGACACCTAAAAAATGACAAGCCGGAATGGATGAGACCTTCTCATCCCAAAATCCTCACTCTTGTTCCATCGTCTGTCACGTGACAGCCACCTCCTTATACGCCAAATGAGATCGGAGGAGGCTTCATATAAGGCAAAATATGAAGTCTTCAATCACGCGACGCCATGTGTGTAAAATGGCCTTTTTTTAAAAAAACGAAAAAAAGTAAATAACGGACTCTTTTGTACACGTGGTGTCGCGTGATTGGAGGCCTCATATTTTGCCTCATATAAGGCCTCCTGAGATCTCATCCGCTCATACACATGTTCTTTCTCACTCCTTTATCTAGTCTCACCATCTCCTACTGTCACATGGTAGGCAATAGAAAAAAGGTAAATGATTTAAGAGTGAGGATATCTCATCCTTGCCGGGAGGATGAACAAGTGAGCCAAAAATGGACACCACTCAAGTGCAGTAAACACATCTGTATGCCTGGTTACTTTTTATTGATTTAGTTATTTTCAGATAATAATGCCTTTTTTCTTTGAGAATATAATAGTGGATTTTGAAAAAGAAAGAGAAAAATAATGTTTTAAAATACTCCATTACATACATTACTAACGATATTCATGATGTAAACTAATAAAAGATGAGATAATGTGAATAAAGAAAATGTGTTTGTAAATTTTTTTATCTTCTTGTTGGTCAATCTCGAAAGTTTTTACTATAACAAAAAATGCTTTTTTTCTCAATTCATCATCATCATCCGTATCCAGTATATCCCAACGACAGCAAAAGCTTTCGTTAGGGTTTAGGGAGGGTAAATGGTAGGCAGACAACACCTCTGTCTCAAGAGATAGAGAGTCTGTTTTCAATGAGACTATCAGTTCTATATGTACATGCAGAAATGAATTGAGGCAATTCATGTTTCATTTAAAGATAATCTAGTAGTTTACATATTTTAAATATACTACTACTTAATACGCTTACTATGTCGTTTATATTAAGCCACGGGATTGGATCTCTTTTAACTCCTTATCTCTTTCGTAGAGCAACTGTTAAGGTTACTATTTTGTGATTTTGAGATTATGGGTTCGAGCCGTGGAAACAGCTTTTTACATAAAGTATAGAGTAAAGTTGCATACATCAGATCGCGAGTCGATCTGGCCTCTCTCCGAACCTTGAGCAAACGCAGAAGCCTAGTACATAAGCTAACGCTCTTTATCTCTCTAGTCTTTTAATCCTTTCAATATGTCAAATGTGTGCTATTTTCTTTTGAAGTGGATGATGTGGCAAATTTTATTGCTCAAGCTAGAGAATGTGACACCAAAAAGCTTGAAAATCTTTTCCCCTAAGTCACCCAAAATGAGTATTATTATGGAAGAAAGTTACTAATTAAAAACTTCTCTCCAGATACACTATTATATTTAGTTTTGTAGTTCGTTATTTTCTAAGTTTCATTTGTATAGTCTTATATCTTTTTACATGTACTAAAATATTGTCTGATTTTTAAAAATAATATTTTAGAACATCCACGGAAACGGTACTTTGGACACTCTTTTCTTGAAAGACAGGAGAGAAAATGTAGTCTATTTATACAAATTTGTTTATCTTTTTATTAGTCCAACTCAAATGTCTTTAAATACCGAAACAGTATTTCCGAAAAAATTCCCGACAAAAATGTTCTACCGCAGCACTCATTATAACAACACAACAACATTACCTATTGTCTTAGATGCTCTCGCTTATGGCGGAGTATGGGGGTCGGATGTACACAACCATACCTATGTGTGTTTCACTCTCGCCTATGGCGGAGCATGAGGGTCGGATGTACACAACCATACCTATGTGTTAGAAACACACATAAGTTGTTTCCCGATGATCCCTAATGAATGCGTCAAGTTGTGTTATTCAACTGCTACTTCACAATATAAGAACCGCAGCCAATTTAATGCGTCATTTTGCTTTATTTTATCATATTTCGAAGTCAAGAAAGATGGTGTCCTTGACTCTATTATAACATCAACGAGGAAGGAGCATCAAAAAAGAAAATAATAAATGTCAAATGCATTTTATGTCAAGATGCATTCAATTGCTAGAAATCCTTTTCAAGTTCCCAATCCAATTATCAAATATATGCATTCATATTTTCTCTGGACATTGCGTAAACGCGGAAACCTAATACACCAGAAACATCTTTTATGTGTGCATATATCCAAACGAGGCTATTTCCATCCCGAGTAAAGAAAGTTTTCCATCATTATTTTATGAAAGCTTGACTAAGGTTATCACCTTTGATATACTCATTCTACTGAAACTCCAAAATGATTAGTTATTTATATCATGCTTTAGAATTCTTCATTTCGAGTATATAAATTTACAGTACGAAACATTATTGTTTTATTCGTTTGGACATATTTGTGGAAACGTGACTCTGAAAGCGAAAATTCCTTTATTGGAATGGACATGAGGATAAAGACCAGAAGGGCATCAGTTACCGTTGGGTAGAGGACAGGACAATGTCACATAGTAACCATCTGAGATCTAAGGAGACTAAAAGTGAGGTTAAAAATGAGGTTTACAATCACGCGTTGCCACGTGTACAAAATCAGTTTTTTTTTAAAAAAAAATTGCAGCACCCCCTTGCTTTTGTACACGTGGCGGCGCGTGATTGGAGACCTTATTTTTAGCCTTATTTTTAGCCTCCTATGATCTCATCCGACTACCAATAGCTTATTTGATGTCGGTGCGCACAAAATTAAATGTTTGTTTTCTTGAGGTTGGACACGGAGTCAGCTTTTTTTTTTTTTTTTTTTAAGTTGGGTCGGGAAGTGGGGCCGGGGGTTGAATTCGCAAATATTTTCACAAGAACTGCCCGTAGAAGCATAAGCGAAATAATTTATTATCTCGGTTTTATCTCTTTGCAGCGTGTAGCCAATTCATACAATTAATGGTATTACAATTTTTATCATATATACTAAAATGAATCTATTGATCAAATTTAACAATTAAAAATACGATAACATATAATATATCAGATGTATCGTTCTCATGATATACATCTACAATTGAAAGGGTCTGATATGCAGTTTCTCCATTACGCCTAGAAATCCAAAAAATAATTGCACGAGACTCTTCTCTTTGTAGGCTTCGTAAAGATAAAGATTATTTATTTTTTTCCTAGTGTAACTTCTCTCCATTATTAAAATGCATATACAAGTAATCTATACATACATACGTACGCGCGCGCGCGCACACACATATATATATGACGAGAAGTAAATATGGTCATACGTGACACTTTTTAGTAGACTTATTAAACTCCTGATTTGTACCAATTAAAACTCTAAAAATCTTCAGATAGACATCGAACCTCGAAAACTAATATGCCTCCAACCTGCAAGAGTGACCAATTCTCAGCACTGTTCTCGTAAGTCTCTTGAACTTGATACACATTCCTTTAGCTATGGTCATCACACATGACCATTCAATGTTGTGCAAATATCAGTAAACGAACCTGAAACAAGCCGAGAACCCCAGTATCCAACTTGCAAGTACCTCCATACAAAGAGGACCACAAATCTATACACCAAAAGCATGAGTGGACAAAAAAACACAGTTGCTGCACATGAACGTCCTGAATTCTTGTCACTTGTACCTCTGTGGTCCTCCTGATATATGGCGCAAACTAGGAGCCTTGTTGGAGAAATGGGAAAGAAATTGAAATTGGGTCAAGTTGCAAACTATGGTTAGCAACGTACTTTGAGCTGAGTTGTACTTAGTTTCATTAATGATGAGAAGAAACTAATGAGTTCTTAATTCTACGCCACGAGTAGATAATTTTAGGCTTTTGAATCACTCGACTCCGATACCGGGTGAATGAGAAATTAATGCTCAAAATAAGGGAGAAAAGTCAGCTCAACTCGGCCCGCACCTGACGGGCTTAGGTTGCGGACTAAGCTGCGGACTGATGGGCTCAGGTTGCGGACTGGGCTACAGGTCGGGTTCTGTAGCAGCGGGTCAGATCTTATCGGCTAGGGTGGGGTTTGTTTGAATTCAAACTTCCAGGTTGTTAAATAGGCTAAGATTAAATTTTGAAAAGTTGTTGGAACTTTAACCGCCTGGATTGACCTGAATTTGTTATGATCTGATGGCTCAGATTGAATAGTTATTTGATGTGGCGGCTGAGGGCAAACCTGGTGCAATTATCTGATCCAAGGGTTCAGGCCGAACAGGTATCTGATCCTACGACTGAGGTTGAACTGGCTGTAACAGACTGACCTCAGAATTTCTCTATAAATAGTGGCCTAGCTGACCTCTTTGGTCACTCACTCTCAGAATCCGAATTTCTTCCTTTCTCTGCAATCTCCTTCTCACATATTCATTCTCCCACATACCAAAAACATCATGCATTCCAAGTAATCCGAGAATTTTAGGGCAGCTTACAGGTTCGTAGAGTTCATACGATGCAGTACCACTCGTCTGAACTGACTTCCGTTGTATCCTGGGAGACGATTGCTCCATCCGGTTGGACACAATATACCAGAGAAATACGTCTTAAGGACAGAGTCCTGGACTCACCTCAGATCTCTGCTCAGCTGAGCTGTTGAGGTTATTGCCGTGTTGAGCTCTGCTGATCGAATGATAGCACAATACTGTTCTTGTACAATGTTGTCAAGCTGAGCTTTGCTGTGTGCTGAGCTCTGCTGTTTGGCTGAGAACATTCGTTGTTCTGCAGCACTGCCGTGCTAAGCTCTGCTTTGCGTTGAGCTCGGCTGAAGCGGCTGAAAGCACAACTGTTGTGGTCGTGCTGAGGGCCGAGGTCGGCAGGTCGGTCATCAGCCCAGAACGCAAATACAATTACGCTGACTAGACTGTTCTGATCTGTCTGATCAATTTGACTAGAGTTCAACTCGGCTGGAAGGCTGATAGCACAGAACTACTGTTCTGAAGTGCTATTCAATTCAGGTCGGCAGGTCGGCTAACTGTTCAGAATACAAACTCAATTAGTAGATCGATCCAGCCTACCTTGAGCTCGGCAGGTCGGCCACTACTTTATTTCGCAAGCAAACTGTACAAAAATCAATCTTGTCTAACTTAGAATTTTTCTCAACAAGTATATCATCCGAGTGATCCGGGTCGATAACACAGTTGTAAACCAGATTATTTTGTGTTCTTCAAGTTAGTCTCCTCTCATTTATATATATTTTCTTTGTGACTTTTTCTCTTTTGCTAGCCCTTGTAGGGGTATAGTTGATGTGGTGGCGGTGGGTGAGGTATGAGTTGATGCTAAAGTGGAAAAGAGCAAAGTCATGTGAGAATATAGGCGTAATTCAACTCACATTTAGGGTTTTAGTATTACTTGAAAGGAAGGCAAAAGATACTTTTCAAAGACGTGTGTTACTCTTTTCCTTCTTTTTATCATTGGAAATGTTGTTCTTCATGTGTTGATTATGGTTAGAAACAAACATCATGTATAGGTGTTTCTCCAGGGGTGGCTATACTTTACTTCAACTCTAATGTCACTGTGATTTCCAAGGTCAAAGAAGTAATCTCCAAGAAAATATAATGTTCTGGGTGCTCCTCATTATTACTTTCACTTAAATCATATTTAACTGTCCTTTTTAGATACATTTTAAATCCTTTATATGATCGGCCGTACGTCCAAGTTAACCTTTTAAAAGAAAAACGAAAGAAAGACGTATGTAAGTTTTGTTGGAAAATATGAGTGAGATGGAACCAACTAAACAAAATCAACAAAACGAAATAGCCTAGACATGATAGAATTCGCTGTCTTTAAAAGCAATTTCGTATTCATCGTTTGATCTACGAGAAAGGGATTGAACTTGTGCACTAGAGATGTTTGTTGTAGAGAAAAGTAGAAGAAGAAGGAAATTTTCTGCAAAAAATGTTTCTAAGTTTCACAAAAAAACTTCAAAAAAACTTCAGTTTTAAAGGTAGTAAGCCTCTCTATATATGGAATTTGGATACCTTTTGAACAAGTTAAAGACACCCTTGATGCAGATGAATAACCTCCCAGTTAGTTAAGGATCATTCAAATCAAAAGAAGATGTCTAATGGTGAAGAGTTTCAACTTTATATGAACAGACAGGCACATGGAGCGCTTCATGTAGCGTGCGAAGTCAATCCAGAGACTTCTGGAATGACATCGCTCTCTTGTTGAAGTGCCTCAAGTAGTGTTCGATGTCCATCCAGAAGTTTCTGGATCGACATTGCATGCTACATGAAGCACTTCATCTCCTTTAAACGCTTCAACATTCATTTCAAGTTCATATATCACTCCAAACTTCAACCAACCTTCAACCAAACCTTCATACACTTTTATACAAGCTTGGGACACGTAATTTAAAGTACTTTTAAGTACTTTTTCAACAAGTTTTGTATTCTATGCATCACATAAAATCATTAAATTAAATTAATATGACTAAGTGCAATAACTCATTCTTATTAGCAAAGCTAACTAAGATTTCATTCATTAAGACAGACAGCACAGCTTGTATTTGTACGTTAGCAATGCATTGATCATTGAACTTCTTTCAGACGTCTTACTCATAGTGATGGTTTTTCCATTTATTACCTACCAAACAAAGGCATCTTTTTTTTTCTACTTTAAAGAAAAAAAAGGCATCTTTTAAAGACCAGTTGATTTTTGGGAGTGACCAATTGAAATTCTTGACGTTTTAATTTTATTTTGAAAATGGGTTTGAATAGATAGAGAAACTGAATACAAAGAAAAGCGACTTGGATAAGAGTCTTCTCTTTTGATAGAAAGAGATTTAGAAATGGGCTACAACTTTTCTTCAGTAAAATGCGTATGAAGTGCATGACAATTGCCGATGACTAGGATAAACCCGAATTGCATAAGATATTCTATTATAAATAAATAATAAAGCTGAAAACTTATAGCTATATATCAAATCTTAGAAGACGAATACCTCGGACCTGCGGACCACATAAGCACTGAGCATCATGCCTACAGATCTGTAACATATCATCATCAAACCTCCGGCTAAAACTTTCACATATAACATCTTAGCTGGATACGAAAATAAATGAACAAAGCTCTGACATTTTAGAAAACCTTCAAGGCGAACCTTAGAGAATTTCTATATGAAAGGGGTCACAACAAAGACACTAAAAACATGTATCTGACTCCGTACAACATGTAGTATTGGAAGACAACTATTCAGTTGCTCCGCGTCCTAAAGTATAGTTCAGTATGTATTCTTATTGAGACATTGTTTCGAAAATCAGTTGCGTTCGGCTGGACAGGAATGGGAATACAACTTGACAAAGATGTACAATTGGTTACCGTCATTAGTCAAGAAACAACATAACATAATAACAAAATAACATAATCGGGAGCCATAAATATGCTCGTATTATAGATAGTGAGAGTTGTATGTACTCTTCTATGTCAGCCCAAGAAATAAACGCTCTGATATATATAGAGAAATGAGATAAAATTGCCTCCAGGACTTAACTCAGTTGGCATTGTATCTAATGTTGCTGGCTCAAATCATGGTGGCCGCGGTGTGAGTGTTTAACCCCTGCCGGCAGTTCTTTATACCAGAGCGAGTTTGTAGCGACCCGTCTCGAGCCCTAGCTCTCGAAACGATTCATCCGCCATATCTCGTTTAGGAGAATACAAGACGTCGATACAAATCAACTACACGTCATCATAATAACGTAAATCGATGTCAGCGGAAGTCAAAACTAATATCCTCGATAAAGTAATCATCATCATCATCAATACAATGTCTAAAAATTTCTAAATAAACACAATAGTCAAATGTATATAAAACACCAATCTCGAAAATACATAAACCTCGAATATCGAAATAATTGTCTAAACCAACCCTCGAAAGTCTTTTCTGAATATCCTTAGTCTCGAAATCTTTCGTCTCGATCTTCCACGGTATACTAACTCATGTGTAAGCATACCCTAACTTCTCCTACCTGCAAAACTGGTGAGTGGTGGTGTGAGCCAAATCAACGGGCTCAGTAAGCAACCTATATATACCCATTATGGAAATCATACATGCAGAGACAATTACAGAAACATTTACAAATCAACATACATGTCTCTAGTACTCAATTAAATTCACTCGAATATCTTTAACAGCTGACACATCGAGAATAGTCAAACAATATCTATCATTCAATCTACATTACCGTGATGCATGCTCTTCTCAAATATGACATACACAACAAACAAATAATCACATAAATATAGAAGAGAACAATACATGTCAATGGAATAAATAAATTGTGGAAAGTAAGTCACTCCACATAATAATGCGCAACTTCATGATGCATGCCTTTCTATACGTGTCACACGCAACGAAATCTCAACACATGAATGTATGTCTCTCTACCATGCAATGCATGAACCTCGAGGTGATCCTACCACACGCCTCGTGAGGTCACACGCCCCGTCGGGCCACACGCCTCATAGGACCACACGTCTCGTAGGACCACACGCCTCATAGGGCCACACGGCATATAGGCCAATGCAATGCTCGTGCCATGAATGCAAATGCATAATCTCTCGTAATCTGGTGCATCCATACTCATACATATGCTCGCGCCCACACACGTGCATATATACGTGCATGTATACCCCCACACATCCATATACATATGCAAAACGTATTGAAATCGTACAACCATACTTACACCCAGTTCATATGTACATACATATCTCACATATACACACAATTCGCATATAAAGAAAATCCAATTACAGATACGCAACAAACAATACACGGATGCATGATAAACCTAACAAGCACAAATAGACCACTTACCTCTGATACATGACAACATAACGAGCACAAATAGACCACTTACCTCTGATGCATGCAACATAACGAGCACAAATAGACCAGTTACCTCGAATCGGCCACTTAGCTTTCTTATTCTATGCTTGAACATGGTGAAGGTTATCGTAATATAACCATAAAAGTCTCTGCTTATACATGTCCAACTTATCCTCTGGAATCTCCAGAATTTGAACCTGTAAGTTAATTATTTGTTTATTAACTAGTCTCTTCAACTTCACCTTCACACCAAAATTCCTTCTTTTTTGAATTACTCTTACTCTTTCACTACGATTATCCGACCATTATAAATTTTCAATGCTCACATACTTGCAAACTATATATATATATATATATGTATATATATATATATGTATATATATATATATGTATATATATATATATATATATGCAACGTATAGCCAGTAAGGGTGACCTAAAGAATTGTAATGGAAAATTAGGCAAAACTTTCGGCCATTTAACAAGCTTTAATTTCAATACATAATTGCACATAGATAATTATCCCCCATACGTATATTTGTATATAATATAACTAGAAGCTAATATCTTAATTCTACATTCACTGCATATACTTTGGCCATTTACACTCGGCCAGTGGCCCCTTTGCAACCCAAATCAATTCATGCATAACATGTATATACACCCACTGTCAGCACACACCAAAACATACATGTAAATCACCAAAGTATAACTATAGGTTTAAATACAACATAAACCAATATCAATGATTTACGATACTAGGTATACATATATACAACCCACACCCGCATAATAACATTTAGCCTTCTCGGCCACTGACCATATATAACGTGCACACACATCATGTATATACATATAATCAATCATCTTTACAAGCACTTATACAATGCATGATCCAAAATTAATACCGAAAGTATAAACATAGGTTTTACCAAAAAAAAAATCTTAGTAGATATACTAAAGTTACTTACTTGATTGAATATACTATACGGATTGGGATTGGATTGAGTCAAAGAACCTCTCCTTTTCACTTCCTTAAACTCTCCGCTGGGAAGGTTTTTTTTTTTTTTTGGCCAAGAATTTCCTTTGCTATGCTGTGTGGAAAGAACGCTGGGATAGGATGGAATTTAAGGTGTGAATTTTTTTTTTTTAATGAAGAGATAAACGGATGGAATAGGGAAGGATGCTAGGATTCTTGGGGTCATTTATTGGGGTTAATTGCCTCCATCCAAACTGACGTTTCAATTTTTTTTCATTTTGCAATTCAATATTTTTTTTATTTTGTATTTACCGCAGGATATAACAGAGTTAATGTGTGGACACCAAGTCTTGTGCATCTCACCTAGAAAATCGCTGAGTGACCTAATATACATCTTTTATAAAAACTCTTTGGAACTATGGCGATAGATACATTCAGAATTAGAGTATGACCTTTATCGCCTAAGAAATAAGATAAAATTCACAACTCCAGACAAATACAGTAGATGTGAAGACCATGTCGTTAATTGTTGTACTTGCGTGATTAATAAAGGGCGTTATTGCCACCACAAAAAAAGACATGTAGCGACAGACAAAAGTCGTCGCTATGTCGTCGTTACAGACATTTAGCGACGAAATTGCGACGAAAAAAGTTGGTCGCGATACGGCTTGTCGCAAAGTGAATTTCGTCGGTGGCGCGTCGCTATATTGGGACGGAAAAATTTTCGTCGGTGTTGCGTCGCACAATTGCGACGAAAAAATGTCAGTTCTGCGACCAGATACTGCCGTCGTTGTTTCGTCGGTGTATGTAGTCGTCGCTATTTTATAATTTTTTATTTTTTTATTTCCTTTCTGCGACATATTTTTTCGTCGCAAAGTTTCGTCGGTATTTTTTTCATCGCTATTTTTAAAGTTTTGATTTTTTATTTCCGGTCTGCGACATTTCGTTTTCGTCGCAGGTTCGTCGCTATTTTATAATTTAATATTTAATATTAAATATTATATATTTTTAATTTATAAATTAAACAATATATTATTAATTAAATAGTTTTTATTATTATTTAATTTTTATAATAATAAAAATATTTTGTTAAATCATTTGTACGAATGTTATACCGAAATACAGTACTTGCGTATTAAAGTTCGTAAACAACACAAACGAAATAGAATCCGTATAAATGTCATATAAAATATAAAAGTACAAAGGATATCTCAATACAATAAACGAAATAGACTGTACGAAAAATCAAAAATTGAAATACTATGCAGAGGAAGATGGAGGGGGATCATGCGGAGAAGAGTGACCATCAGGGGGAGGCTGAGACTGCGAGTTGCTGGAAATCACAGAGATGATGAGATGCGATAGCTACGAGATTTGCTGGCTCGTCTGCTCCTGCACCTGCATCGTCTGCTGCTGCGCATGCTCAAGCACCTGCTGAAACGCCTGCTGAAGCGACTGCTGCAGCTCCTGCTGGGTCTGAGTCAGCTGCGACCGCAGTGCTCGTACGCTCTCCTCATGCTGCGCCCTGATGGTCTCCACCTCATGATGCAGCGCCGCATGCTCTGATTCCAGGCGCGAAAGATTCTCTGGGCCGTAGAAGGCGCGGAGGTGCTGGCCTCAGAGGAAGCACCTGCATGCAGAACTTCGGGAAAGATATTCTGAGGGCCGACGGTCCGAACCGCATCCCAATAAGCGCGGTTCTTGTCGGCCTCTTCTCCCCTAAGTGCGAGTAGTCTGTTGTACTCGTCCTGAAATGAGAATAAGAATTGTTAGGGTTTAGAGTTTAGCAATAAAATAAAACAAACTAATGAAAAAACAAATGATATCGTAGTCTACTTACACTGATGTCGCGCGCCTTCGCCGTGATCCAGTCCTCCGTTCCGTCGGAGGCTTTCTTCCGATGCGTCTTGTAGAAGAGATCGTAGGAGGCTGGCCACTCCCCCGTCTCCTCCTGCTGAAAGAATGAAATAAAATATGTTAGTGAAATCCATAATTTTAAAAATTTTGGCATGACCTATTCGTTTATTGGAGGTATCTGGCCTTAAAGGCCTCTCCCAAGTCAAAGCAAAAATAAAAAAAAGGCAAATGAAAACATATACTACTTAATTTAACCATATACGAATACCAAAAAAACAACAGCGCAACATAAGAAATCAATGAATATAAATAATTCACTTAAGTCAATGAATGTAAATAATCCACTTAAGTCAATGAATCTAAATAATTCAATGAAATCAATGAATCTAAATAATCCAATATTAAAATACTTACCATAGAACGCATCGTGGTGGCGTGGAAAACCGACCCACCTGAGTGTGTGGCAGGTGCTGGGCCCTGTACATTGCCGATGCGCCGGTTCGCCGCGTTCCGGGCGCTGCGGGCTTGGGTAGCAGGGTCCATCCAACCTGCTATCCACCCCGCCCAGGTGGCCTCGGATATGTAGGCAGGCCTGGCATAATTGGGGTCACGCTCCCACTTGGTCTTGTGCGAGTTGATGAAGTCCCTGTAGCGTGTGGCGGCCCTATGCCGCCAGGCCTGCTCCACGTCGTGGGCGATGTCAACTGGCCAGCTGTACGCCTTCTGCAAATGTTATACGGAGGAAAAGTAAAAACGTGGTTAGAAAAGTAATGATCGATTACGTATCAAAAAATGAAATTCACCAAATTTGAATACCTGAAACTCATCCCAGTAGAATCTACGTGTCTGCATGGTGACAAAAGCCCAGCGGTATCCAGCTGGGTCCTGCCTCAGGTGGAAGGACCGAGTGATGCAACCGGAAATCTGGCCCTGGTCCGCTGCAAACCTGAAAGAGGTGAAGTTGTTAAGAAAAAATAACGCGTGAAATATATTTCAAAACGTGTTAAAAAAATAAATTATTACTTACGTATGGGTATCATATGACCAAGGGAGGGCACGACGCCCTTGTATGACACCCTCGTCCGATGCCGCATCAGACGCCGAATAAGGTGCTGAACCGGTGGGTGTGGGTGGCGGCATAGATCGGGGGGTGCGGACCTCTCGGCAGACCCTAAAAGGTCTGCGTCCGCAGCAAGAGCTGCGGTCGAAACCGACCCAAGCTGCTCATGCTGAGAGAGGAACCTATCAAATTCTCCTGACATTATATGTGTAGATCTAGTCGGAAAACCCTCACTAGCCATCAGATCTGCAAGGGTGAAAAACTTAAAAGGCACATTCAACGAGTTTAGGACACTGGTTGGCCAGACAAATAATATGTCAAAAATGACAAGTGTTTGCATACATTTAATGCAAGATATTAATAATTTTGAAAATTTCGGCATGACTTATTCGTTTATCGGAGGTTTTCCGGCCTTAATGGCCTCTCCAAAGACAAATGTATTTCCAGCTCTCGAGCGTAGTAAACACCTTGAACTAGTATCATACCGAAAATCATATGCAAACCTCTTACAAAACAGTTTGTACATGCATCATTCATTACCCAAGCACACCACATTTCTACTAATTGATAAAATTAAAGTCAATTAAGCAAAAAATTACTTAATGGCCGAATATATATATATATATATATATATATATATATATATATATATGTATATATATATATATGTATATATATATATGTATATATATATATGTATATATATATGTATATATATATATGTATATATATGTATATATATATGTATAATACATATATAAACCACCCCACCTCCGCCCAAACCAGCCGAACCCGCCCCACCAACCGCATAGCCACCCTGCCCCACCCGGCCTCCACCCACAGCCACCCAGCCCGAATCCCTCCACCCCCCGTCAACAACCACCCCGCCCACTGCCCACCGCTGCCCACTGCCACCTCCGCCAACAGCCACCCCGCCACAGCCAATCCCCCGCCAACACCCACCCCCGCCCACAGCCACCCCCGCTACAGCCCACCCCCGCCCAAGCCACCCCCTTCACAACCCACCCCCGCCCACAGCCACCCACCACATCCATCCCCCGCCAACAACCATCCCCGCCCACTGCCCACCCCTACCCACAGCCACCCCGCCAACACCCATCCCGCCACAGCCAACCCCCCCCGCCATTACAAATATGAGGTTTGAAACTAAAATCCACCCCTCCCCACAGCCAACCCCCCCCCCCCTCCCCGCCCACTGCCCCTCCGCCATCTAGCCCCACACCGCCCCATCCAGCCCGAATCCCTCCACCCCAGCACAATCTCTCTTCCCAAACTGCTCTCAAGTGTATAACAACAAAAACAAACGGCACAATCCACAAACAAATAAATAATAAAAACAAACGCACTAACCTCCTATATAGCCTCTGCTGTATTCGCCGGAGAAGATGGGGGGAGGAGGCGACGGGAGCCTCTGCTGTATTCGCCGGAGAAGATGGGGGAGGACGCGAAGGAATTTCGTGGAAAATTTGGGGAAGGGGAAAGGAGGGAAACACAGAAATGGGAAGAAGAAGGGGGATTTCAGCTTTTAGTCGAAAATTTTGCGACGCACTAGCGACGAAAGTCCGTCGCTATTACTGTGTCGTCGCTATTGCCTGTGTTGTCGTTATTTCAAATTTGCGACGATTATTTTCGTCGGTAACTTGTCGGTGCCATCAGTATGGAAAAAAAATAATAGAAAATATAAAGTACTTACAGATACACATTATGTATATACATGTGTATAAGTACATCAACATATACACACTTTCGCCTAATGAGGTTTATAAGAAATTGTGACTAACCTCAATCTTCATTGTCATCCGCATCCTCATACGCATCTTCATTTTCATCCTCATTTTCATCTTCATTTTCATCTTCATCTACATGCTCGTCGTCCTCTTCATCATCGTATTCGTCTTCGCCTACATCTTCAATATTGTCAGGCGGTTGTATGTTGAGATGAATTTCGATGAAACCGCCGTTGGGGTCATTTAGAGGGAGGTTGTGCAGTTCAACATGTGTCGTATCCAGAACGGGCGGGTTTTCCTCTTGAAATACGGCATCCGTGCCATCTGAACCTGGCTGTATACTGACATCAAACTTGCTCGATTTCACTTTGCACACGGATCGCCAGTCTTTTGAGCTCGCATTCATCCTCGTTGTTGGATACGATAGATAGTACACCTGGGACGCTTGACTGGCCAAAACGAATGGATCGTACTTTCTGTACCGTCGCCCTTGGTGTATGTCTACCAACTTATATCGGTCGTGAACCTTTGTGCCAGCGCGATAACCTTCCCGAGTTGGATCGTACCATTCGCATTTGAATAACACCACCCGCTTTATAGGCAATGCGGGATATTCGAGCTCGATGATGTCAGTAAGGTAGCCGTAGAAGTCATCCTCGTCCGGGCTATTGTCATACCGTTTGACACACACTCCGCTGTTCTCCGATACATCGAACGTCTCCACGCCAAACTCCCACAACCACTTCAGCTCATGTATCAATGGCTGCAGGTACAGGTCGATCTTTTGTTTCGGATTCCTAGGCCCCGGTGCGATCACAGTCAAGAACATGTACGGCTTCTTCATGCACATCCAAGGTGGTAGATTGTACGGCGTCACGATTACAGGTCACGACGAATGCTGCTCTCCTGACTGTCCGAACGGGTTGAACCCGTCGGTGCATAAACCCAACCTAACGTTCCTTGTCTCCGACGAAAAACCCGGATGTGTCGCATCGAACGTCCTCCAAGCTTCGCCGTCAGATGGATGGCACATCTCACCATCTTTCGTGTAGTGCTCCGCGTGCCACCTCATCTGGCTAGCTGTGGCACCGGATGCGTATAGCCTCTGCAGTCTAGGGGCGAGAGGTAAATAGTAGAATTGCTTTCTTGGCACGTTCCGGTTTCTTTTATTCGTTCTCCACCTGCGTGTCCCACAGACCCTGCACTTGTCTTTATCCTCGTCGATGCCCCAGTATATGATGCACCCCTCTGAACAACAATCGATCTTCTGAACCGGCAGTCCCAACGCCTGCAGCTGTTTCTTCGTCGAATAAAAACTGTCGACCATTATGTTCCCTTCGGGAAGAGATTCCCTCATCAGCTGACACATCCCATCGTACAATCTCTCCGTCATGCGGTGCTCCGTCTTCATGCTCGTCATCCGACCGATCATGGACATCTGTGTGTGACTACCGCATCCGGGATACAGCGGCGTGTTTGCGGCGTTCAGCATCTCAAAAAACTGTCTCGCTTGAGGGTTCGGATCTTCCTCCACGAATACACGCGGCTGTTCATCCTGTTCCTGCATTTGTAAGTACTGCTCTCCCGTAAATGCGCCGGCGGCTGCGTCTTGCACCATCTGCACGTATGGGTTGTGAGATCCCTCGCCTATTTCTTCGGCATCAACCTGACCGGGTCCCCCTTCGATGTGTACAGTTGCAGATGTAGACGCCCCCTCATATTCGCCGTGGCAGTACCATGTATGGTAATTGTGCACGAAACCTTGTTTCAATAAGTGAACCCTCACGTCACCCGGATGCATATATTTACGGTTCTTGTATTTCTTACACGGACATCTAATCTGCGTTCCACTTTCATTACTCGTCGCAAAATCCATAAATTCTTCGAGATCTTCAACAAATCTAAAACTCCACTCCCCGCTGTTTACTCTCTCGTACATCCACTTTCTATCGCTCCTCCTCGGATCCATTTTCTCGCTATACCTTCAAAATAACAACAGCTATCTCTTGGTGGTGGAAAACATCAAAATTTCACACAACAAGATTTCTTCCTTCTATATTTTCGTAGAAAAGTTATGATTTTTGTGTTTGAAATTGGAGAAGAATGGGAGAAAAGTGAAAGAAGAAAGCTGCGTTTTATGGTTCCCAACCTGCAATATTACCGATGTATTAGCGACGATATAGCGACGCTAAACGACGACCATGAGACACGAATCCCGGCAACAAACAAACACAAATACTGACGACAAAGCGACGACTTAGCGACGACCAAGAAACACAAATCCCGTAAACAAACACAAACACCGATGTGTTTCGTCGCTACGTCGTCGGTATTCGGCACATCGATGTGTTTTGTCGCTGAGTTCGTCGCTACTTCGTCGCTATTCGGCACAGCCCGACTACCGATGTGTTTCGTCGCTGAGTCGTCGCTATTCGGCACAGCCCGACTACTACACTTTCGATGCATGTACGTCGCGTTTTCGTCGCTATGTCGTCGCTAAATTCCCTATATAAACAGGATGGACCGTGCCCCCAACTACATAGAAAACAACCTCCTTTATAATCATAAAAAAAGACCAAAATATGGTTCGTACTAAAGCGCAAGCGCGACGTGGTAGTTGCCATTCAGCGCCAAGACGGCCTATTCAACAACCCTCTTCTTCAGCGGTTCCTCCACCACAAGAATCACCCCAAATTGGCGATCTCCATAAAGAAATACAAGAACTTCGGAAAATAGTGGATGACCTGAGGGAGCATATTATGTACCAGGATGAGCGTCTCCAATACCTGGACACAAGGCAGATGCGGATTAAATCCAAAGCTGCACAGCTGAGACGCCTCCTGAAGGCGTGCGCAGAGAGTGTTGCTACTCTCTGTTCGGATGACGAACAGTGAATGGCTCCTCTCCGTTATTCATTTAGATTAGTTTTTCCATTATTGTCGTAGTATATTTTGTAATTTATAATTTTATATTAATGAAGTTTTATTTTTCTAATCATCGCTTTCGTTTTCTTAATTTAAACACGTGTTTAATCTCTCACGAATTTTGACGACGCTAAAATACAAACGAAATGTGACTCGTCTCAAATTGACCGACTAAACATCAACTATATACCGACGAAACTTAATACTAAGACGAGAACCTACTAAACATATCAACGAAACTTAATACAACGACAAATTAGAACATATAATTATCAGCGAAACTTATAATACAACGACAAATTAGCGACGCTTTATCGACGCCCTAGCGACGCACGACGTTATTTCACCTTATTGACGCTAATTCTTCGCTAAGTGTGTCGCTAACTCAAATGGACCGTCACACTATGTTGCGTCGCTAATGCGTCGCTATGGCGTCGCTAACCCGTGTCCGTTCATTATAACGTGTTTACGTCGCTAATTCGTCGCTAAGTGTGTCGCTAACTCAAACGAACCGTCACACCTATTTCATGTTGCGTCGCTAATGCGTCGCTATGGCGTCGCTAAGCTGTGTCCGTTCATTAGAACGTGTTTACGTCGCTAATTCATCGCTAAGTGTGTCGCTAACTCAAACGAACCGTCCCGCCCGCACAAAGTTCGTCGCTAATTCGTCGCTAATGCGTCTCTAATTCGCACGAAGTGTCACACCCGCACATATTCCCAGCTTGGTTAACGGTGGAAGTATGCGTCGCAAGTTCGTCGCTTTACCGTCGCTAAAATTACCTATTTATACCCCAAACATCCGCACATATATATACACACATACAAATTCATAAAATATCAAAATATGCCACGTCGTTTTAGAAGAACCCCAAGGCGTGGTGGAGGGGCAAACAGTGCCCCGCCACAAGGGCCTCCTCCCCAACCACCATCGGTTGAGCGGGAGGGTTCCGTATCTGTGTATGGCCCACTACCGCGAGAGGATGCTCAAGAACAAACGCCGGAACAGGATATCGACTACCGTATGCTGATAGCAAACATGCAACAGCAGTCGAGACAACTGCACAGCATGACTAGAAGGCTGCGGAAGTTGAAATTCAGATATTCCAAACTGAAGCGCCTCCTCAGAGAGTTCGCAGATAATGTGGCAGCCACTCTTTCTTCCGATGACGAAGAGTGAACGGCCTCTCTGCGCCTCTCTTTTAGATTTCTTTTTTTAATTTTTCGTTTCATAATGTAAAATTTTTATTATTAAATTAATAAAATTTTTTCCCAATCACTGCTTTCTTTTTCCTTAATTAATACACGTGTTTAATCCTCGACGAATCTGCGACGACACAATGACAAATCGGAATATGAACGAAAAGTAAAACAAAACGTTTGCGACATGCGGGTTTCATCGACAAAAAAACAGACGATACACAATGCCAAGAACCTACTCACCGACGAATTTATTTTATCATTGTTCTGGAATTTTAGCGACAAAATAGCTACGATATAGCGACGTAAGGCTACAAACTACATAGCGACGAATAAAACATACAGAATAGCGACGCACCACCGACAAAACACCGACGAACGAATTCATCTGACTACTTTTCTGCTAGCGACAATGCCTTTCATCGTATTTTCGTCGCAATTAACGACGAAAACAAGTGTATCGCAAATGCGTCGCAAAGTACCGACGCAACACCGACGAACCATGGTTCGTCGGTGAATTTTGCGTCGGTAAACGAAATTCTTTTTGTGGTGTGCTATGCATCTGTCTATCCTGTATGTCTGAACATATCAAAAAATTGGTTTATATCTTGAAGGACTCGTATGCTACTCCTAACAAAAGAAGATTGAGATTTACTTGGGGGAAATGATAGTCCGCTAAGAATTTTGAAATGTAATTTCTTCAACTCGGCAAAAGGTGTGTGTATAAAATTAGGAATAATGATCTTCTCATCATGTCACTGCTTTTATTGTTTATGATTTCTCAAGTGAAGGGGATCTTAATTTTATCTAGATCCCAGGAGCCATATTGTTTAATTATACCAGTGACATCCCTATTCATTCTTTCATCTTTCTGTTCTATTCCTGGAAGTGTATTTGGTATAAGTATCATCTATAAAAAGCGTCTACGTCCACTAGGCTTCCGCGTTTGTGCATAGAATATACACAACCTTATCATACCCTTTGTGCAAGAGGCTGTTTCTACGGCTCAAACTCGTGACCTCAAGTATCATTCATGAGATGCTCAATGGATAGCATAAAGTAATCACACATGCTGCTATCAGGAGAAAAATGAAGAAAGGAACTACTTATAAACCATGTCTGAAGCAGTAGACCGTTGGACTTGCTTTCAAGCCAAGGCATGGTTTAACTGGCTTGCACACACAGCCAAAATCAATATTAAATTAGAGAATTTAGTCAAAGGAAATAAATGTTTTATTACCAAAATGATAATATGAGATGATTTTTACTCAAAAGGCGCACAAATAAAGTTCAAGAGGAATCACAGCAATTGTCCCATGTCCTCAAAACCGTCAAATTATGTAACATATGATGCATCATACAGAGAAATACAACAATTTCAAGAAATGAAGGCTTGAAAAAAGGAATATGCTAACTTCCTTTCAGAGGGATTCGCACCGAGCACCCAAACGTTGGTCAAATAATCCACTTAACACTGAAACGTTTCGAAACCTCATTTGGCACCTAAACGTTGTCAAAATTGACTCAATTAACACCAGAAACCGGCTGCTAACCTGCTGCAGCCGGTTTCCATGAATTTTACCGCCAAAATTAATTCTTCCAAGATGGATTTCATGGAGCCCCATGCTAAAAACCCAAGTGGTGGTAGTAATAGCAGCAATTCCGACCACCACCACCATCACCATGGGCAACAACCACCACCATTCCTTCAGGTAGTTTCTCAAACTCAGCAACAGTCAGAACACGGTGGACCTGGTGGTGATCCCTTTATGGGTTCCACTTCTACTGATTCTAGAACCTTACTTTCTCCTTCCTCCACCTCCGCCACCACCGGAACCAACGGCAATCCTTCTTCTACCTCCACCACCCTTGTAGCTCCTAGCAATAGCAACAATTCTAATTCCATCGCTACCCCTAAAGTTGTTAAGAAGCCTTCTAAAGACCGGCATACTAAAGTCGATGGCCGCGGCCGCCGTATACGGATGCCGGCGTTGTGCGCCGCTAGGGTTTTTCAGCTGACGAAAGAATTGGGGCACAAATCCGATGGTGAAACGATTGAGTGGCTTTTACATCAAGCTGAACCGGCGATTATTGCTGCCACCGGAACAGGTACAATCCCGGCGAATTTCTCCACTCTTAATGTTTCTTTGCGCAATTCCGGCACCACTATCTCAGCTCCGGTTTCCAAGTCTTCACCGCTCTTCATTCACGGAGGCAGCACCCCCGGAATGCTGGGGTTCCATCTTTGGAAGAATTAATTTTGGCGGTAAAATTCATGGAAACCGGCTGCATCAGGTTAGCAGCCGGTTTCTGGTGTTAATTGAGTCAATTTTGACAACGTTTAGGTGCCAAATGAGGTTTCGAAACGTTTCAGTGTTAAGTGGATTATTTGACCAACGTTTGGGTGCTCGGTGCGAATCCCTCCTTCCTTTCAGGATGATCCTTCAAAGCCAAGGTGGAGGGACCCTCTTTAATAGTCCACTCACCTACCAATCAAACCTCTGGAGGGGGGAGGGGTAAGGGGGGGAAATAAATGTTTTCCCCTCCTAAAAATATCATCATGATAAACTTTAAATATGTTTAATAAAATCCCTGTACATGTTCTTATTATTGGATCGCCTAGCGATATCTTTTCTTATTTGAAAAAAAAAAGTTAATTAATGAATCAAAGCATATAGAAGTGTAAAGGGCGTTTCTGGTGCACTAAGCTTCCGCGTTTGTACAGGATTTGAAAAGGGACTAGATCGCTTCGCGATCTGATGTATCCAGTCTTACCCTACACTTTGTGCAAGAGGTTGTTTCCGCTGCTCAAACCCGTGACCTCAAGATCAAAAAGAGCAGCAACCTTATCAGTTGCTCCAAGTCCAGCCCTCAAATCAAATAAAAGTGTAACATAAGCTAAATAATGAATTTGTTCTTTAGGTATGCATGTAACAAATTGGTTTCGCGGAATGAATGCTTCAAGGTGTTTAAAACAGTCCCAAAACGATATGCCCAAAAATAATTTTCTTAGGGGTTCATTTACTTCTCCTAGCCATTTCAATGCATACTACTTTAGCTAGCCATGTCACATTATCATCTGCAAACATACCACACTTTGCAGAGCCCAATGAAATTTGTAGGGGGGAAAAGGAGACTTAAATAGGTGTTCTTTTCTACAAAGCAATCAATCAATCAATCCATCATACCCAGTATATCCCAACAACAACAAAAGCTATTGCTAGAATCTATGAAAGTGAGGCTAGAATGTGAAAAAATGAGAGACAGACAAACAATACCTCAATCTCAAAGGATAGAATTTGCTTCTTCCCCGGTAAATTTACTATCTTGGTGCTTTACTTTTTAGATTATGCATATTCTTATCCAGTACATTCACAATCTTCGTCTTTACCTATAGAATTATGCACATTCCCTTAAGGCAATGCCTAGCAATGAAGCAAAATGGTTCATCCCATCCTTTTACGCTTTAGGACCACCAGATTGCTTCGTTGGAACAAAGAATAATGGAAGGAGGGGAAAAACAAGAACCAAGATAACGTTGTTTCTGGTATAGTCACGATTAGTAAAGAACCAAATGGAGAAAAGAAGAGCGAAAAACAAGATCAAATGCTCTACTACACATTGAAGGAAAATCTCTTGCCAATGAACCACAAAAAATATTACAAAAGACAGTTTCAAGCTTACAGATTCATAAGCATAAGCATCCAAACTGCTTCAGCCTTTTTGATTCACTTTGCAAGCTCAAACCTCAAAATTGTCCACTGATGAAGACAGACAAATTGGAGTAAGAAGAAAACCTATCTTTTCTTATTTGAAATCTCAATCAACATAGAATTTAGGCTAGTACCGGCTGAAATGTTTGTGCACACATAATGCTGAGCTAAACAATTCTGCACATAACCAGCAACCTGAAAAGCTTAACTGCCAAATCCTAGGAAACTTGTTTAGCTGCTGCTACAACAGCTTCTGCTGTAATGCCATACTCCTTGTATATCTTTCCCGCAGGAGCACTAGCACCAAAGCGGTCGATTCCAATAGCCTTCCCTTTGTCTCCAACATATTTGTGCCATCCAAATGTCGATCCAGCCTCGATGCTAACCCGTGCAGTGACTGCAGCTGGCAATACACTTTCCTTGTACTCTGATGATTGCTCCTCAAAGAGTTCCCAAGAAACAAAGGAGACAACTCTAACTGCCTTCCCTTCCTTTCTGAGCTCGTCCGCAGCTTTGGCTGCGATTTCCAACTCAGAACCCGTTGCCAACAAGATCACATCAGGTTTGTTACCAGATGAGTTATCAGATATTGTGTAGCCACCCTTTTCTACTCCTTCGATAGAAGTTCCAAGAAGGTTGGGCAACTTTTGCCTTGAGAGAGCTAGAACTGATGGTCTCTTCCTGTTGAGCACAGCTACCTTGTAAGATCCAGCTGTCTCATTGCCATCTGCTGGCCGGAGCATCAAGATATTAGGCATTGCTCGGAAACTTGCCAAGTGCTCAATAGGCTGGTGGGTGGGTCCATCTTCTCCAAGTCCAATCGAATCGTGAGTCATAACATATATAACTCCAGCCTCAGACAAGGCAGAAATCCTCATGGCTGCTCTCATGTAGTCAGTGAAGACAAAGAAAGTTGCACAGTACGGAATAAAGCCAGGGCTATGAAGAGCTATCCCATTACAGATGGCTCCCATACCATGTTCACGAACACCAAACCTTACATTGCGTTCTTCAGGGGTGCTCTTTTGGAAATCACCGAACATTTTAAGAAGCGTCATGTTGGAGGAAGCAAGGTCAGCACTGCCACCAATAAGACCAGGGAGAACCTTTGCAAGGGCATTAAGGTTTTGCTGGGAAAGATTCCTAGTAGCATCACCTGGGACCTCAGGCGTGTATGTCTGAAACAAAAGTAAAATAAATTACCTTCACAAGGCAGGCTGATGCAAAACCTATTTTGGAACGTGCAGAGACTGGAAAGTTGTATCACCTACTAACTGAATTTAGGAAACTGAGTCCAATCATGAACCCTTGCCCAACAATTGAGAGCAAGAGAAATCTCAAAATACAAGGTGGATGCACAAGAAGATTATGAAAAAAGAAAGAGGCACGGTCGCTTACTGGAAGAGCTTTATCCCATCCAGCAGGTAGTTCACCAGTTATCAAGGACTTCAATTCTGCAGCTTCTTCAGGATACTTCTTTTCGTATTCAGTAAACTTGGCATTCCACTCAGCTTCATAAGTGGCACCCTGAGGAACATGGCGGCTCCAGTGTCTACAGACAGTAAATTTTAATACAACCTTATATAATCCAATGCCCACAATACAATCAGATGAACAAATTATAATATAAAGTTTTACTTTTTCACATCCTCAGGCACGTGGAAGGGCTCAAAAGGCCATCCGAGGTTTTGACGGGTAGCTTCCACTTCCTTGGCACCCAGGGCGCTTCCATGCACACTGTACGAGTTTGCCTTGTTGGGAGAGCCAAAACCAATGGTTGTAGTCACCTGCACAGGGGAAAAAATTGAAGACTATTAAAATCACTCAGAATAAATTCGGAAGAAATTTAGTTGAAATAACATTATGTGCCAAGTGCCAATTACAACCATAGCGGGGAGGGAAACCACAACCATTTTACTCCTACTGTATTGCCATTGAATTAAACATAATAAGTTCGAATGCAACCTTGATTAAGGTGGGTTTGTCTGTCACCGCCTTTGCTTCCTTGATGGCAGCACGGAGCTCATCATAGCCAGTATTACCATTCTTTACCCAAATGACATGCCAGCCAAGACCTTCAAACCGTTTGTCAACACTTTCGGTGAATGCAATCTCAGTATCACCGTCAATTGAAATATGATTATCATCATAAAAGGCAATCAGCTTTCCAAGTCCCCAATGACCAGCAAGGGAGCAAGCTTCATTCGAAATCCCCTCCATTTGACATCCATCCCCAAGTATACAATAGCTAGAAAGGATGTGAATCAACATTGTCAGAACAGAGTTACAAGACGGAAAATTTGAGCTTAACCAAAACAAAGGACGAGCGCTAGGAACCTACGTGTAGTGATCAACAATCTCAGTATCTGGTTTGTTGAAACGAGCAGCCAGATGTTTCTCGGCAAGAGCCAAGCCAACTGCATTTGCAATCCCTTGACCAAGTGGACCTAATAAACACAACGTAAAAAAAAATCAAGCTCACAAAAGCAAATAAACTGCGGCAAGAAAAAGAAGATGCTAAGGACAATGAGACTAACCAGTGGTGACTTCAACACCAGGCGTCTCAAAGTTTTCTGGATGACCAGGGGTTTTGCTTCCCCATTGTCGGAAAGCCTTCAAATCTTCCTCCTACATACACATCAATGCAATTTTCAGTGAGCACGTCAAACGTGTATTCAAATCCAGGAACTGAGAACCAAGTCACTATAAAAGCCACTTCTAGCACAGGCCCATACTTCAAAGTAGAGAAGGCATCAGAAGGAGAAGCACGCCTTGGCAATTAACTTATTGCAATCTTCCGACGTCAAGCACAAAATCAACCAATGAAATTGAACAAGCGGTATATAGAAAGAATCAATCATCAAAAACACTTAAAGTAAAATACTGAAAGAAATGGAGAAGTGCGACAGGAAAACAATTGACTTTTTCTAAAATCATCCTTCATCAACTGATTCTACCATCTTCTCCAATACGGAAAAGCGGCTTAAAAGTGACATGCAAGACTTCACCACTGAGAAATTTGTCCTTTCTTCCATTTCAGGAAAGAAAAAAAACCCCACCTCCAAGATGCCATCTTTTCACAAAACACAACATTTTTAAAAATTCCAGAGAGATCTAAACAATACCCAAAAAGAAAAAGTACCTTAACAGCATCATAACCAGCTAGGTGAAGCAAAGCATACTGAAGCATACAACCATGTCCGGCGGAGAGAACGAAGCGGTCACGATTAAACCAGTACGGATTCTTAGGATTATACCTCATGATCTCATCATAAAGAACATGACCCATGGGTGCACAACCCATAGGCAAACCCGGGTGACCCGAATTAGCTTTCTCAACAGCATCAATAGCCAGGAATCGGATCGTATTAATAGACTTCTCCACAAGGGCAGTCTCCGTCTTCTCCAAGGCTTCTACAGCAACTGAAGCAACAACTTCCCGCCGAATGGTAGATGATGGGACGGAGATACGGCGCCGGGAGGAGGCGGAGGATGACAAATGGGTCGAAGATTTGAGACCGGAAAATGTGGGAATGGAATTAGGGGGAGGAGTAGAGATAGAGCCATGGCGGGGGAGGGAACGGGAGAGTACAGCTTGGGAGAGAGTAAGAGAGGATGAAGAAGCCATGGCTCTATCAATTTTGGAAATGGGATTGAAATTTCTTTGGGGCGTGGATAAATGGATAGATTATATCAAGAAATGGAGAGGAAAAGAGTGGTTGGTGGTGATGTTTGTCCATTTTGGGGAGATATATATATATATATATATATATATATGTGTGTGTGTGTGTGTGTGTGTGTGTGTGTGTGTGTGTGTGTGTTGGGAGGAAACCGGGAGATAGCACAGCGGAATAGGAAATAATCTCTCCCAAATGCAGCAACTATAGAGAAATAATCAAATGAAACAAGAACAAGAACACCAACAATTTTAGCGTGGAAAAACCTCCCAAGGTAGGAGTAAAAAACCACGGGACCCGTAGGCCACTTAAAAGATCTCCACTATAATCAATAATGGGTACAACCAAGTCTCTTTAGGTTCAGCTAGAGGAATACAACATCATCAAGATCAACCAAATAATCTTGGAACACAACAAGATACAAGAGATGAACCAAGAATACAAAGCTGAAATTTTCGGACAGAAAATTTCAGTCTCGGAAATGCAGGTATCGGTCATACTTAGACTCCTCCAAAACACATCTCTACCGTTCAGAATGTACTTCTGTGTCTTGGGAATAATCTGTCAAAATTTGGTGACGATCCAACGGTGCAATACTCGGAAAATGCAATTTTTCCGGAGGCTGACAGACTGTCCAGCACCTACGAATTTTTCTCTTCCTCACTTGTATTTGTCTCTCTTATTTTTCTTCTTCTCTTCTTGTTCTCTCTTGCAATTGTTCCACACATCACCTCCATTTATAGTGTTCCATCTTGTGCATTTCCAATGCACAAGGCCTTCAAAGTCTTCCAAGCAATAAACAACCTTGGAGAATCAAAGAAACATTCCAACTTCCTTGAGTTGGAACTCTACAACTTTTTAATTGTCTTTGACTTCAATCTTTGGGACTCCAACTAGGAGGGATTCCCAGCAATATATATATATATTTCCGCCTTACATCAATTTGTCATTGAAAAACACGATTACGATGATGCTCTACTCTTTTTTTTTTGACAAAGATGATGCTCTACTCTCGAAAATGTGGTATGCGTATTCGTCTGTTTTTCAGTTGGGTAGATATTTGGGACATCCACGCTCCTTTTTTCTTCATTCATTCTCGTGAGTTGTTTGTGTTCGATTCGTGTTCATTCGGTAATGACCGATAAATGAATCAAATTTAAACAGCTGTTTGAGTTCGTTTAATAGTATAAACCGAACTATTCGTGAATTGTTCGGCTTGTTTAAACAATTAAGATGTTATCGAGCCGAACTCGAACCAATGTTAAAGTTCGTTTAGCTAAACGAACCGAACCGAACCAAACAGTTCGTTTAGCTAAACGAATCCGAATTCGAAAACCTAGTATTCGGTTCGTTAACATCCCTAGTTTCTTCTATTAAAAACTAGTAAAAAAATGGGTGGACCACGGATTATGGATTATGTTACTTCCCATATAAGTAATAATCGGTATCATAATGAAATGATAATATAAAAAGATTGTTTAAGAAGGGCGATATTTGCATATGTTAAGAATGTTCTAAAGACGTAGCTTATTTGGTTTCAATGTAGCGGATTGTATTTCATGAATTTAAGTTTTGGTTCTAACAATCGCATTGTGAGAGCCTATGTCTTATCTCAGCTTTTTTATAGTGAATCAGGTTTGGTCCAAAGCTTCTTGTAGGAACCAACTGTCTATTCATTCTACATAATGGCAATAGATACGTGATTTAAATTCTCTATAATACCCTTTGATAATCATATAAATAAACATATATATCTTACACATTTAATTGATCTGAAAATAACTAGTCGTACTTGTTTAGTAAGTAGTTTGAAATGTTCACTAACGCTTGATTAGTGTTCTACATTATTTATGACGGAAACATACCTTTTATTACATCATATATCTCATTTAATGACAATGTAACATGTGTATTCAAATTCTAACAAAGTCACATATATATCATAATATGTTTATATGTGATAAAGGAAAATTATGACATGAGTTGTAATAGAAAATTTATCTCTTTTTTTCCTTGACAAGGTGATACCATTCAGTTAATTGGTAGTGCCCAATTGTATTTACAAGTTAAAATGGCGTCGTTTTACGTGGTATATACCTTCCTTTTCTTTTCTTCCTTCATTTGCAAATCATATGCTTTCTTTTTTCTCTCAATTTTTAAATAACAATGAAAATTTGACCCAAAACAGAGTATTTTATTAAGGGCGTTTTATTTTTAAGGGGGTTTGCACAAAAAAAAAAGCCTCTATGAACTAAATTAAAGTTGTAAATATCCCCATTGACTAATTATTACTCTTTCCTCTACTATTGGCAAAAGTGAATAGAAGGAAAATGCTTAAAAAATAGTTTATGGTGCATTTTGAGATTTTGAGTTTAGTTCATAAGGGGGATTTGCAATTAAATTTTTTAAAGATGAATAAGGAGTCTTATGTCAAACATTCAAGAATAATGGCTCACCAGTTAAGTTGGGTTGCAAATTTGAGATACTTTATCACACATAATGTTTTTATGAACTTTAAATCTTGAATTGATTAAATCAAAAAGTTAAAGACCGAATTGGGCAAGGTATGAAGTTTCTAAACGGGGTAAAAAGAAAAGGCAAATTCTCCATAGACATTTGTAGAAAACCTTTCTTGATTTATCAGTCAAGCATTCCGTACAAATATATATATATATATATATATATATATATGTATGTATGTATGTATGTATGTATGTATGTATGTATGTATGTATATGTATGTATTGTCCCAATAATTATATATACAATTTCTGCTGCCTTTAAAAGCTCACCCCCAGTGTATATACATAGGTTTTGTCTCAACAATACATATACAATTTCAAGGAACATTTACAAATAAGAATACATCAAATAGATACCAACTACAGCAGGTCATGTAGCAATCAATGAATTGATAATCTCTGGTACCTTTTATTTTTCATTAAATTTAACAACTTGTTGGATTTAATTTAATAAACCCCTGAATAGGACCGTTTAATCGAATCAATGGACAAAGCAACAAAATGCGGAAAATATACCTTGCTCCATTGCTGTTGTTAATCTGAACACGTACACTGCAACTGCTCCGGCTGATGAAGAATCTGGCGTGATCCAAGGATTCACGACCTCCCACCAATTGTTGATATGCCCCTTGAACCGGAATCAACAATTCACTGCTTTACCCGATGGAGAGGCTAGGCAGTGTGGGCTTTATAGAACAAGTTGGCACACCCTCCCTTTTCTCTGTATATGGCCGATTTTGATCTGATGCTATGAGGAGGTGAAGACCTCCTCCTTTATATAGGGGGGGAATAGGGGAATCCTAATTGGCATATTCCTTAATAGATAAAGTTTCTTTTATCCCAGATGCCTGGAATATGCTTGATGCCATATTCAAGTTGTCTTTATCCATTATCCAATAGGAATCCTGGTGGCATATTCATTTATGGATAGAGATTCCTTTATCCAAGATACCTGGAATATACTTGATGCCAAATTCAAGTTATCTCTATCCATTTCCAAATATTATCTAATATTTAATAATAAATATTATTAAATATTATTTAATATTTAATTATTGTGCCAACAATTATCTACTAGCCACACGCGGGTTGTCGCCCCTCGGGGACCAGATGTCGTAACTTTATGGTCGTTGCACTTTGAGCCCATCCATCGCGGTCTCTGACCATATGACTGTCTACATATTCGGGGTTTCCATTTAGACCACACTATACATCCACGAGTATACCCGATGATCACTTAACGTGTGGATGTTTTACGTAACAATTAATATCATTACGTGACATATGTGACATGTAATATTATCATACATAACGTCCACCTTATGATTAATTCGTATAAACCTTATCAACGTGCTGCGCATCACACGTATCTCGAATTAATCCCAACAATCTCCCACTTGGACTATGTATGTATCTTAAAGATTATATGTCACTCCTTTTGAGCTCATATACCGTATGTCCTTTAGTGTGTCTCTCTTTATCCGGTCCATCAGCAAATGTTAGCAAAAGACTTAAGCCGCACGCCGCCACATTGAATTAGTGACTTGTCCCTCTTAAATCATGATACTAACATTCTACTGAATGACATGGATACTGAAATGGATATGTAGTGTGGAATTGATATGCTAGGTGATCATACATATCTAATTCCAACTTGGCCCTCTTTAGTGAGATCAATAGAATTCAGAATGTATGCCGTAACTGCTTAATGTACATTACTTCTGCAGAAAACCTTTAATATAACCAGAATGTACATTATACTGCATGTCTGAAATAAACAACTTTATCGAACACAAGAAAATAAACTTTACAGACTCCCACTAGGATAGAATATCCTCAACTGGACTAAGACCCATACGGCTAACATGCTTATGAAACACACCCGGTTCCACGGTCTTAGTCAAAGGGTCGGCCACCATAGAGTCTGTACTGATATGCTCAATACTGATCAGACCACTCAGAATTCTTTCTTTAACATCCAGATACTTCATCTCTATGTATTTCGCTTTAGATGAACTCCGGTTGTTATTTGAATATAGCACCGCAGCTTTACTGTCACAGTAAATCCTCATTGGAGATGCGATAGTCTCCAATACCCGCAGCCCTGTGACAAAATTGCGAAGCCATATCGCCTGATTGGATGCGTGGAAGTAAGCTACGAATTTCGCCTCCATAGTGGAGGACGCCAATAAGGTCTGTTTCGTGCTTTTCCATGAGATCGCACCTCCGGCTAGGGTAAACACATAACCTAAGGTCGATTCATGCTATTATAGCATCCAGCAAAATCGGAATCTGTATATCTAGTGATCTCTAACTTATCAGATCTCCGATACGTCAGTACGTGTTGTTTCGTTTCTTGTAAATATTTTAGCACCCTCTTTACTGCGATTCAGTGATCCTTACCCGGATCAGAGAGGTATCTGCCTAACATTCCTGTAATGAATGCCAAGTCTGGTCGTGCACATACTTGGGCATACTTTATACTCCCTAATACCGAAGCATAGGGAGTATTCCTCATTTCCGAACGTTCAAACTCTGTTTGGGACATTGTTTTAGACTGAATTTATCTCCTCTTGCCACAGGGGTATTAAGTGGTTTACACTTATCCATGCTATACTGCTTCAACATCTTTTCGATGTATGCCTGTTGTGAGAGACCTAAGATACCTTGGGTACGATTCCTCCTTATCTCAAGTCCCAACACATATGAGGCTTCACCAAGGTCTTTCATCTTGAAATGCTTTCTCAGAAAGGCTTTGGTGTCGCTCAACATGTTTACATCGTTTGTTGCAAGCAGTATATCATCTATGTACAAGATCATAAATATGAACTTGCTCCCACTAAACTTGTGATACACGCATTCGTCAATTCGGTTAGCCTCAAAACCGAAGGAGACGACCACTTTGGCGAATTTGAAGTACCATTGTCGAGATGCTTGCTTGAGCCCATAGATGGATTTCTTTAGTCGACAAACCATGCCTTTTGGATCTCCCACCTCGAATTGAGGCGGTTGAACCATGTAAATGGTTTCGTCGAGTTCTCCGTTTAGAAACGCAGTCTTAACATCCATCTGATGTAGCTCAAGATCTAAGTGTGCCACTAAAGCCATGATTATCCGGAAGGAATTCTTCGTGGATACTAGAGAGAAGGTTTCCGTATAGTCTATGCTCTCCTTTTGGGTAAACCCTTTAGCAACAAATCGAGCTTTATATCGTTCTACGTTGCCTTTTGAATCCCGTTTGGTTTTAAATATCCATTTACAACCAACGGGTTTCGAACCTTTAGGCAACGAGACGACATCCCATACCTTGTTGTCGTGCATAGACTTTATTTATTCTTCCATGGCCTTTATCCACTTTTCTGAATTTCGACATTGCAATGCTTGCTGGACGTTTTCGGGGTCATCGTCCAACATACCAATATCGAATTCGTGTTCTTGGAGATACACCACATTGCCGCTAGATATGGGGTTTCTCCGTTCACGAGTGGATCTCCTTAGGGGCACTTGTTCTTGAGATACTGTAGGTTCCTGAACTGCATCAGCCGGCAATTCATCGGGTTCTTCAGTAACTTACTCAGGAACATGAATTTGTTCCTGTGGAGCGTCACTACTGGGATGAGGTACCTCAGGTGCGGGTATCGCTGATGCTATCTTCTCAAAAGATGGTTCGATTCGCATTTCTGTCGCATCTGAGTGTGTCTCATCTAACTCGATGATCTGCTGATGCAAATCATTCCCCCCCGGAACCAAAGTATCCTCAAAGAACTTTACCGAATTTGTCTCGAAAAACACTTTACTTGTGGGATCGTAGAATTTATACCCTCGTAATCTTTTCGAGTAACCAATGAAATAGCAACTAACTGTTTTGGTATCCAGCTTTCTTTCATTTGGTCTGTAAGGCTTCGCCTCTGCTGGACAGCCCCAAACCCTTATGTGGTTAAGGCTAGGCTTACGCTTAGTCCATAACTCATAAGGGGTCCTTATCGTTGCTTTAGTTGGTACTCGGTTGAGGATGTAAGCTGCGGTTTTAAGCGCTTCTCTCCAGAGGAATAATGGTAGTGTAGTTTGACTCATCATACTACGCACCATATCCATAAGTGTACGGTTTCGTCTTTCAGCTACACCATTCATGCTTGGTGACCCAGGCATGGTGTACTGAGGGACGATTCTGTTTTCCTCTAGGTATTTAGCAAATGATCCTGGACACTGTTCTCCTGATCCATCATATCAACCATAGTATTCACCCCCACGGTCCGATCTGACAGCTTTAATCCTTTTGTTGAGTTGTAACTCAACTTCAGCTTTAAAGGATTTGAACATGTCTATTGCTTGCGCTTTTTCCTTAATCAAGAATACGTAGCCATATCGCGAATAGTCGTCAATAAAGGTGATAAAATAAGAGTGGCCATTTCGAGTAACCGGATGAAATGGGCCACTAATATCGGTATGAATCAACTCTAATGGACTATTTGTACGATTTGCTTCATATCTTCGGACTTTAGTTTGTTTTCCTTTAGCACAAAATACACACGACTTTAAGTCGGTTAAGTCTAAAGGATTGAGAATTTCTGTTTTGACAAGACGTTCTATTCTGTTTTTGGACATGTGTCCTAAACGTCGATGCCAAAGTGATCCTGAATTCTCATGAGTTAATTTTGTTTTAACGTTTCGCGTTACAACATGCAAGGTTTCCTGATTTGAAGCAACATTTATTGAATAAAGCTTATCAATTTCGGACATTATACCGTGACCAATCAATCTAGAAGCATGATAAAGTTGGAAATTTCCATTTCCAAAATAACCGTAATATCCACTTTTATCCAATCGATAAAACGAAATAAGATTTCGTTTAAACGATGGTACTACAAAAGTGTCATGCAAATCTAGATAGAAACCGGATGTCAACAGCAATCTGAAATGCCCGATGGCTTCAACCTTTATGCCGCTGCCATTTCTCCAATAAACGTGTCTTTCATCGTCTGTTGGTTTTCTATGGCTTAGGCAACGTTGCATAGTCACAGATAGGTGAGTCGTGGCTCCCGTATTGACCCACCAAGTGGCTATATCCGAAACAAAATTAACTTCAGAACAAACTAAGAATGTACCCTTTTTCTTGAGACAAGATATATAACCGGTACAATTCTTCTTTAAATGTCCTTCCTTATTGCAAAAGAAACAAGTCATGCTTTTGGGTGCGTCAGTAATAGGCACCCCCTTTTCCTTTTGACTTGCCTTTTGCACAGTAACCATTTCCGCAGCTTTCCGTTTCTTACCACCGAAATTGGTGGCGACAGCATTCATAACTTTATGCACCCTTATGCTGTCGATTCCACGGTATTGTTTCGAGCAAAGTTTCTTTAAGAGATTGCCTACCTCGGCTTTCTCATTCTTTACATATCTTTGCTCGAGATCGGCTAAAAATTCCTTAGCCGTCGTGGACTCAGAAACGTGTCCCCTGAAGCATTTGGGGATAGTCTTTTGCATGATCATAAGACACATGCGATTTGATCGTAGCCAGCGTGCCATATGAGATTTTTCCTCACTGGTACTTTCGTCTGTTAGCACAGCTGGACGATCTATCTGTAACGCATTGTCTAGATCAGCAATCCCCAGAAAGATCTCAAATTGATCTTTCCATTGCTTATAGTTTGAACCGTTCATTGTAGGAATATCCTTAATGTTAGACATTATTGCTGAAAAGCAAACAAGAAACGGACTTAAATACACAACACGTGTAATCTTTAAACTGCATACAAACCAAAATATCAAAATAGAACCCCGATTCCATCTACCAATTGTGTTCCAATATTGGGGCTCTTTGGAGTCATCCCAATACCTTCCAAAAATTGGGTGTAGTGGTCAATATGACGGCTCTCCAAGCACAGGTTAACCACCTTCCTTTGGGCCGATGAGTTAACCTACGCTTTTAAAGCTTCGCCGCCGGCCCTATTTGGGTCCACTACCATGCTCATATGTGTCTTTGACAATCACACCTTCCTTTGGGCCGGTCAATGATTGCCTCCAACACATACATGCCCTTCACGATCATAACAAATATAGTGGCGATGATATGATTGCCGCACTTTAAGGGGATCATATTAAAGCCCTACATTTGCTAAGTCGCGTAACTTTATGGTTCTAAATGATCCGCAGTTTACTGACTGACCCTTTTGCACGTACCGCGCATACTTAACCCCAACATCTGTTTTGTTTTACTTAAACCAATTTGAACTAGCTTGATTCCCTTTACGGCTCAAATAAGAACCACCTTGAACCAAGCTCAGTTCTCCTTACGGTATAAGAAAACAATATCTTTATCAATCAATTTAACAAGTGATATAACCTTATGATGGGTCACATTGAGTGTGAAGGGAACCGATTCAGCAATACCCACTTGCCATAAGGGTGTATTACCATTCCACATAATTTCCAGGCCACCGGTGGAGTCACAATGGTCTCGCTTAAGTACCGGCTTTCTTAGACAAAACTATGTGTACGGTGTTTTTATCACAACTCAATGAGTCATCTATCACAAGTATAAACTGCATTGATTGATAAGTGTTGATTAATTCAGTCAACTTAGCCCATCGAATTAACTTGGTTGAAACTCGGTCAAACCGGGTCAAGCAAGATTCGGATCCTTATTGGGTTAAGTTCCTTAACTTTATTTTATTTATTTATTAACATGCATAAACATAAGGCATAAAAAAATAAATAAACAAATAACTGCATGCATATAAACAAAATAATGCAATAATAACCGAAAATTAACTTAACACTTGATTATTATTATTTTGGATTTCTTTAAAATAATAACAATAATAATAACAAGAATTTATTATTATTATTACTATTTTCCTTAATAAACTTTAAATAATAACAATAATAATCAAATTATTATCATTATTATTTACTTTATTTTCCTTTAAAAGAAATTTAAAATAATAATAATACTTACTTATTATTATTACTATTTTTCTTTAATAATAATAACAATAATAATTAAATTATCATCATTATTATTATTATTCTTTAAAAGGAGACTTTAAAATAATAATAATAACGACAATTTTTTTATCACTACTATTTTCCTTAAAATAAACTTTAAATAATAATAATAAGAAATTATTATTATTTACTTTATCCAAAATAATAACAATATACACATAAACAACAAACTGAAATTCTAAACTAAATAAAGGGGCTGGGGCCGGGTCGGGTAGGGTCAGAACCCGCCCGGCCCGTTCTGATTTCCTGATTTTGTTTTTTTTATATTTGGAATCTGTATTGGGCAGAAGCCCTTTCCTGAACCGAATTGGGACCAAATCTGAAAGCCCACCTGAAACCTTTTTTTTTTGTAACCGGATTTGGGCCGAAGCCCAATATTTGGCTGAAGGCTGCACCGGATCAAACCCGGATCCGAAGCCCAACAGGAAGAGCTGCTCCAGCCGCCAGAAAAAAAATGAGGCGCAGAAGCCCTAGCAGGTTTCGAACCTGCAACCTCTTAAGTACTGCGTGCTGCGTAACCAATAGGCCAACAGGCCTTTTGCTTTTAAATGCAGCAGGTTTTATATTTATATAAATAACTGGAATTTCACAAAGACAAAAATTACAGCCGAAAATCTAGGAAGCGGGTTTGAACTTCCGACTCCTGTTTTGGTGTCAGGGGCGCTAGCAACGAGGCCAGAGACACTTCTCGTTGAAAAATAGGGGGTTTAAAACCAGAAACTTTTCTCTACTAAAACTTGATCTGGAAAAACGTTTTGACCCGAAAAATCTCGTTTTTTTTTCGAACATGAACAGATCAACAGATTACAAAAACTGATTCGATTAGGCCTGCTCTGATACCACTTGTTGGATTTAATTTAATAAACCCCTGAATAGGACCGTTTAATCGAATCAATGGACAAAGCAACAAAATGCGGAAAATATACCTTGCTCCATTGCTGTTGTTAATCTGAACACGTACACTGCAACTGCTCCGGCTGATGAAGAATCTGGCGTGATCCAAGGATTCACGACCTCCCACCAATTGTTGATATGCCCCTTGAACCGGAATCAACAATTCACTGCTTTACCCGATGGAGAGGCTAGGCAGTGTGGGCTTTATAGAACAAGTTGGCACACCCTCCCTTTTCTCTGTATATGGCCGATTTTGATCTGATGCTATGAGGAGGTGAAGACCTCCTCCTTTATATAGAGGGAGAATAGGGGAATCCTAATTGGCATATTCCTTAATAGATAAAGTTTCTTTTATCCCAGATGCCTGGAATATGCTTGATGCCATATTCAAGTTGTCTTTATCCATTATCCAATAGGAATCCTGGTGGCATATTCATTTATGGATAGAGATTCCTTTATCCAAGATACCTGGAATATACTTGATGCCAAATTCAAGTTATCTCTATCCATTTCCAAATATTATCTAATATTTAATAATAAATATTATTAAATATTATTTAATATTTAATTATTGTGCCAACAATTATCTACTAGCCACACGCGGGTTGTCGCCCCTCGGGGACCAGATGTCGTAACTTTATGGTCGTTGCACTTTGAGCCCATCCATCGCGGTCTCTGACCATATGACTGTCTACATATTCGGGGTTTCCATTTAGACCACACTATACATCCACGAGTATACCCGATGATCACTTAACGTGTGGATGTTTTACGTAACAATTAATATCATTACGTGACATATGTGACATGTAATATTATCATACATAACGTCCACCTTATGATTAATTCGTATAAACCTTATCAACGTGCTGCGCATCATACGTATCTCGAATTAATCCCAACACTAGTGAATGACTTTTTTTTACCTTTTATCTAAATTTAATTTTTCAGATTGTTACAGGAGTCATGAGTACTTCTATTTTACTATATGAAAGAAATGGAAAACAATACAGATATTTCAAGTTTGGAGAGGCAAATGAGGAGAGACCAAAGCCATTATAATTACAAGTGAACGTGGAGCACGTGGATTTTCCAACGTTAGAGAATTTCATCATGTCCCTCTTCTGCATGGTTTCCCTCCACCTTCTCTTGATATATATATATATATATATATATATATATATATATATATATATATATATATATATATATATATATATATATTTGGCATGAACTTATAGTTATAGTTATAGTTATATGCATTGTTTCTTTTTTGTTTTCTGGTCTCGATAATATTCATCTTTTCGGATGATAGACATCAATGTATTTTGTGAAGTTATACTATTTTGTCAAAAGGCGAAGAGATCAAATATATTGTTCTCTCTCTTTTAAATATATTGTCACGTTTGATTTATCAAAATGGTGTAAATAGTTGACTTTTTAAAATATTATAATCTATATCATTTTTTAAATGTGACAATATTTTTGTGACGGAATGAGTATATTCTTTGTTAATGCAAATATTTTTATTCTTAATGGTGTTAGTAGCAGATGACAATATTGCTTTCTTTTATGAGGTTATTTTACCTAGGCTTCATTTATTGTCAATAGTTTTTTTTTTTTTTTGGGGGGGGGGGGGGGGAGGGAGTAAAGTTCATGGGTGTTGAAGGCCGAAGGGTCGAAGTGTTTAGAGTAGTGTTGGGAGAGTTTTTTCACTAATTCCAAATTCCATTATTATTAAACAAATATATCAATGTCTATATAAATGGAGTTGTAAAGGGGATGAATAGTACTGTAAACGAGTCGAACGAACCGAGCATTGCGTTGTTGAAGCTCGGTTCATTTAACTTAGCAAACGAGTCGAGCTTATTCGTTTATTTAAATGAACATATTTAATTGTTCAAGCTTGGTTCGTTTAACTCACGAACAACATTAACGAGCCGAACACCTAAAACGAACGGTGCCACTTACCGAGTTCGAACAGAAAAAAGATGTTCGAGCTCTATTCATTAACCTTTTATCCGAGCCAAGCTCTAGCTCCAGCTCGAACCAAACGAGCCTCTGAAATATAGAATAAACAAATAATATGGATCTGAAATTATAGGAAACGTGGCCCGAAAGGTTTCTGGATTTTATCTTTCTTCCGTCTAAAACAATTGTATATCAAACTGATCAGACACTTTTTTTTGAACGAAAGACACATAAATATTACCGTCTTAAATTATTTCACTTAATTACTGGGAGAGATAATGCAATATAATCCTCAAATCACAATAAATTAAAAGTAATATAACATGACAATGTCACTCATTACGTTATTATTCTGCTGGAATCAAAAGACAAAGCTTGTTCCGAAGCAAAACTGACCTTTCGCTATTACCAAAGAGAACTGGCCTTTCCTTGTTCCAAATAACTCAAGGCATTTGGTATTGGCAATTGCGTATTGGCCTTTAACGATATCGATTGGAAATACGAGACTATACACGATTTCATCAGATCAAGCACAAAGCAATAGACTTTATATATACATATATATATGTATATATATGTGTATATATATATATATATTAAAAATTGGGGAAGGGAATCGAACTCGAGACCCAGGATTGGGATAAATGCTACTCAACCGCTAGACTTAAAGATTTTTTGCATGTATATATATATATATATATATATATATATATATATATATATATATATATATATATGCTTGATTTCGTTTCATAAAGAAAGATATGCTATTCAAGCATATTCAAGTACAACAGCCACATTATAAACCGTACAATAGGTGAAAAGTGACAGTGCTTCACAAGCAAAATGAAGTTAAGTTGCTGCTGTCTGAAGTCTTTTCTCCACAGGATCGTGCTCTACATCCATGTCACTAGTATCTCTGGCCTCTTTAAAACGTTTGGAGGGGGGGGGGGGGGGGGGTGTTTGCATAACTCATGCATATTTCTTGTAGGATGACCTGAAGGAAATTAAATTGATAAATATGTGAGAAATTGAAAGAAGAAGAATATACAAAAACACAAAGTTTTGTTCAATAGTCAATGCTCTTATTTGGAATTTTAGAATTGTTTTTGGTGACTTGTTACAAAGTTAAAGAAACTAGGCTACTTATAAGCAAATACTACAGACGTAAAAGCTATTTGACAATATTTTTTCTTTCTTTTCCCCGGAAAGATCCATCAGCCGTTTATGTGTTAGTTCGCCTTTTTGGTTGTTTGATATATTTTTTTCTAATAGAGGGTTGTTTTTGGATGAATGGTTTGTATATATCAATAGAGACATACATTAGTTTAAAGAGTCATAACCGAAAGAAGAACTAGATATATGACATTACTATTGGATGAACTAGCGAGAGACGTAAATTTTAACTGTTTTACACCTTCCAATGTATTGGATAAACCAATAAATCCAAGGTAGTAGAAATACTTTATAGTGAACCAATTGATTACGCCATTACCATATACTAATAACCCTTTCTCCAAAGATATACCGTCACCTTCTCCTAGTTGATGTATCCGAATTTCTCCATCAAATTTAAATGATCTCTTTCGACCAGAGCGACTATCTCTGCAGCAACCCGTCTCGAGCCCTAGCACTCGAGACAACTGACCTGTCAATTTCACTAAGGAAAATACAAGCGTCGAAAATGATAAAAATACACGTCAGCAATTTGACGAAAATCAATGTCAACGGATGTCAAAGTAGAACCTCGAAATCATCATAAATAATAAATAATGTGCAAAGTTCTAAGTCTAAACTAATACAATGTCGGAAATAAAAAGAAATAAATAACTAAGTCTCCACAAATATCTAAAACTTAAAAACCACAGTCCTCTAAACTCATTATCACAATCCTCAATGGCCATAGACAAATCAACTCTCTCACTCCAAGTCGTCCTCGATGTAGACTAACTCATAATCATGTTCATCTGGAAAAAAAAAAGAGAAAGTGTAGTATAAGCGACACTTCGCCCATCAAGTAACCTCATTATACTTACCATGAGATCATACACAGAGAAACAAGTGTAATAAAAATAAATAACAATATGGAAAATAGCATGCTTCTCATTCGCAAATAAATTTACCATTCTACTCCGAACTAGGGGTGAGCAAAAAAACTGAGAACCGTAAAACCGGACCGAAACCGAACCGAAAGTATGGATTGTAAACCAAACTAGAACCGTTTAAGTTTCACGGTTCGGTTCCGGAACTGTTTTTCTGCTTCACGGTTCTAATTCGGTTCATAATTTTCTTAAACTGTTAGAACCGGAACCGAACCGTATAAATAATAATATTTTACTTTTTTATATAAATAAGAAAAAGTAGTTGTTTTTTTGGTTAAAAAACTACAATTCTACAAACCCTACTCCTACCGACTACACTAATTTCCGCCGTTCTGCCTTCTCACCTTCTGCGCTTCTGCCCTCTGCCTTTCCCTTTTCGCCTTTCGCCCTTTCATCCAAGCACCTTGCAAACTCTGCTACATCTTGCTCCGTAACTGTTTGGAGTTTAATTCTTAAGGCAAGTTCCACAGGAAATGGGTGGTCATGCTGTAGAAAACATTTTCAAGTATTATTGCGATTGATGGGTAGGTTGCTATCCAAGCTAAAAGTTTGATTTGTTGAAAGCAAATCTCCGCATTTTCAGGCGCTAATACTGGTAAGCTCAAACTCTTAAGCACAAATTTCCTTTGTCCCTGTAGAATTGTAGTAGGGTTATTCAAGCATTGATAGTAAGAACACCTTAGCTTATCAGTTAAAGTTGAGACTCTTAGATCAACATGCCTTATGATCAATATTAGCAAGATGCAAAATTTTTTTGACTTATTGGTTTCGTTTTACCTTCTTTCTCTTTTCTCTCTTTGGCATGTCCTCTATATATGTTTCTATGTAAAGGGCCAAAAAAGAGTCGCGAGAACTTTGCTAACTATGTGCATTCGCAGCAGATCCAAAAATAGGACTTCTTTATCATTTCTACTTCAGCGGTTAGTAGACCTTCTTTACCATTTCTCAATGCATTTCATGGCCATATAAACTACTATGTCACGCCTCAAATAAGGGAAACAAACGAGTGTCAAGTTTCTCCTAGCACTCGAGACAACTGACCTGTCAATTTCGCTAAGGAAAATACAAGCGTCGAAAATGATAAAAATACACGTCAGCAATTTGACGAAAATCAATGTCAACGGATGTCAAAGTAGAACCTCGAAATCATCATAAATAATAAATTATGTGCAAAGTTCTAAGTCAAAACTAATACAATGTCAGAAATAAAAAGAAATAAATAACTAAGCCTCCACAAATATCTAAAACTTAAAAACCACAGTCCTCTAAACTCATTATCACAATCCTCAATGGCCATAGACAAATCAACTCTCTCACTCCAAGCCGTCCTCGATGTAGACTAACTCATAATCATGTTCATCTGGAAAAAAAATGAGAAAGTGTAGTATAAGCGACACTTCGCCCATCAAGTAACCTCATTATACTTACCATGAGATCATACACAGAGAAACAAGTGTAATAAAAATAAATAACAATATGGAAAATATCATGCTTCTCATTCGCAAATAAATTTACCATTCTACTCCTAACTAGGGGTGAGCAAAAAAACTGAGAACCGTAAAACCGGACCGAAACCGAACCGAAAGTATGGATTGTAAACCAAACTAGAACCGTTTAAGTTTCACGGTTCGGTTCCGGAACTGTTTTTCTGCTTCACGGTTCTAATTCGGTTCATAATTTTCTTAAACTGTTAGAACCGGAACCGAACCGTATAAATAATAATATTTTACTTTTTTATATAAATAAGAAAAAGTAGTTGTTTTTTTGGTTAAAAAACTACAATTCTACAAACCCTACTCCTACCGACTACACTAATTTCCGCCGTTCTGCCTTCTCACCTTCTGCGCTTCTGCCCTCTGCCTTTCCCTTTTCGCCTTTCGCCCTTTCATCCAAGCACCTTGCAAACTCTGCTACATCTTGCTCCGTAACTGTTTGGAGTTTAATTCTTAAGGCAAGTTCCACAGGAAATGGGTGGTCATGCTGTAGAAAACATTTTCAAGTATTATTGCGATTGATGGGTAGGTTGCTATCCAAGCTAAAAGTTTGATTTGTTGAAAGCAAATCTCCGCATTTTCAGGCGCTAATACTGGTAAGCTCAAACTCTTAAGCACAAATTTCCTTTGTCCCTGTAGAATTGTAGTAGGGTTATTCAAGCATTGATAGTAAGAACACCTTAGCTTATCAGTTAAAGTTGAGACTCTTAGATCAACATGCCTTATGATCAATATTAGCAAGATGCAAAATTTTTTTGACTTATTGGTTTCGTTTTACCTTCTTTCTCTTTTCTCTCTTTGGCATGTCCTCTATATATGTTTCTATGTAAAGGGCCAAAAAAGAGTCGCGAGAACTTTGCTAACTATGTGCATTCGCAGCAGATCCAAAAATAGGACTTCTTTATCATTTCTACTTCAGCGGTTAGTAGACCTTCTTTACCATTTCTCAATGCATTTCATGGCCATATAAACTACTATGTCACGCCTCAAATAAGGGAAACAAACGAGTGTCAAGTTTCTCCTAGCACTCGAGACAACTGACCTGTCAATTTCGCTAAGGAAAATACAAGCGTCGAAAATGATAAAAATACACGTCAGCAATTTGACGAAAATCAATGTCAACGGATGTCAAAGTAGAACCTCGAAATCATCATAAATAATAAATTATGTGCAAAGTTCTAAGTCAAAACTAATACAATGTCAGAAATAAAAAGAAATAAATAACTAAGCCTCCACAAATATCTAAAACTTAAAAACCACAGTCCTCTAAACTCATTATCACAATCCTCAATGGCCATAGACAAATCAACTCTCTCACTCCAAGCCGTCCTCGATGTAGACTAACTCATAATCATGTTCATCTGGAAAAAAAATGAGAAAGTGTAGTATAAGCGACACTTCGCCCATCAAGTAACCTCATTATACTTACCATGAGATCATACACAGAGAAACAAGTGTAATAAAAATAAATAACAATATGGAAAATATCATGCTTCTCATTCGCAAATAAATTTACCATTCTACTCCTAACTAGGGGTGAGCAAAAAAACTGAGAACCGTAAAACCGGACCGAAACCGAACCGAAAGTATGGATTGTAAACCAAACTAGAACCGTTTAAGTTTCACGGTTCGGTTCCGGAACTGTTTTTCTGCTTCACGGTTCTAATTCGGTTCATAATTTTCTTAAACTGTTAGAACCGGAACCGAACCGTATAAATAATAATATTTTACTTTTTTATATAAATAAGAAAAAGTAGTTGTTTTTTTGGTTAAAAAACTACAATTCTACAAACCCTACTCCTACCGACTACACTAATTTCCGCCGTTCTGCCTTCTCACCTTTTGCGCTTCTGCCCTCTGCCTTTCCCTTTTCGCCTTTCGCCCTTTCATCCAAGCACCTTGCAAACTCTGCTACATCTTGCTCCGTAACTGTTTGGAGTTTAATTCTTAAGGCAAGTTCCACAGGAAATGGGTGGTCATGCTGTAGAAAACATTTTCAAGTATTATTGCGATTGATGGGTAGGTTGCTATCCAAGCTAAAAGTTTGATTTGTTGAAAGCAAATCTCCGCATTTTCAGGCGCTAATACTGGTAAGCTCAAACTCTTAAGCACAAATTTCCTTTGTCCCTGTAGAATTGTAGTAGGGTTATTCAAGCATTGATAGTAAGAACACCTTAGCTTATCAGTTAAAGTTGAGACTCTTAGATCAACATGCCTTATGATCAATATTAGCAAGATGCAAAATTTTTTTGACTTATTGGTTTCGTTTTACCTTCTTTCTCTTTTCTCTCTTTGGCATGTCCTCTATATATGTTTCTATGTAAAGGGCCAAAAAAGAGTCGCGAGAACTTTGCTAACTATGTGCATTCGCAGCAGATCCAAAAATAGGACTTCTTTATCATTTCTACTTCAGCGGTTAGTAGACCTTCTTTACCATTTCTCAATGCATTTCATGGCCATATAAACTACTATGTCACGCCTCAAATAAGGGAAACAAACGAGTGTCAAGTTTCTCCTAGCACTCGAGACAACTGACCTGTCAATTTCGCTAAGGAAAATACAAGCGTCGAAAATGATAAAAATACACGTCAGCAATTTGACGAAAATCAATGTCAACGGATGTCAAAGTAGAACCTCGAAATCATCATAAATAATAAATTATGTGCAAAGTTCTAAGTCAAAACTAATACAATGTCAGAAATAAAAAGAAATAAATAACTAAGCCTCCACAAATATCTAAAACTTAAAAACCACAGTCCTCTAAACTCATTATCACAATCCTCAATGGCCATAGACAAATCAACTCTCTCACTCCAAGCCGTCCTCGATGTAGACTAACTCATAATCATGTTCATCTGGAAAAAAAATGAGAAAGTGTAGTATAAGCGACACTTCGCCCATCAAGTAACCTCATTATACTTACCATGAGATCATACACAGAGAAACAAGTGTAATAAAAATAAATAACAATATGGAAAATATCATGCTTCTCATTCGCAAATAAATTTACCATTCTACTCCTAACTAGGGGTGAGCAAAAAAACTGAGAACCGTAAAACCGGACCGAAACCGAACCGAAAGTATGGATTGTAAACCAAACTAGAACCGTTTAAGTTTCACGGTTCGGTTCCGGAACTGTTTTTCTGCTTCACGGTTCTAATTCGGTTCATAATTTTCTTAAACTGTTAGAACCGGAACCGAACCGTATAAATAATAATATTTTACTTTTTTATATAAATAAGAAAAAGTAGTTGTTTTTTGGTTAAAAAACTACAATTCTACAAACCCTACTCCTACCGACTACACTAATTTCCGCCGTTCTGCCTTCTCACCTTCTGCGCTTCTGCCCTCTGCCTTTCCCTTTTCGCCTTTCGCCCTTTCATCCAAGCACCTTGCAAACTCTGCTACATCTTGCTCCGTAACTGTTTGGAGTTTAATTCTCAAGGCAAGTTCCACAGGAAATGGGTGGTCATGCTGTAGAAAACATTTTCAAGTATTATTGCGATTGATGGGTAGGTTGCTATCCAAGCTAAAAGTTTGATTTGTTGAAAGCAAATCTCCGCATTTTCAGGCGCTAATACTGGTAAGCTCAAACTCTTAAGCACAAATTTCCTTTGTCCCTGTAGAATTGTAGTAGGGTTATTTAAGCATTGATAGTAAGAACACCTTAGCTTATCAGTTAAAGTTGAGACTCTTAGATCAACATGCCTTATGATCAATATTAGCAAGATGCAAAATTTTTTTGACTTATTGGTTTCGTTTTACCTTCTTTCTCTTTTCTCTCTTTGGCATGTCCTCTATATATGTTTCTATGTAAAGGGCCAAAAAAGAGTCGCGAGAACTTTGCTAACTATGTGCATTCGCAGCAGATCCAAAAATAGGACTTCTTTATCATTTCTACTTCAGCGGTTAGTAGACCTTCTTTACCATTTCTCAATGCATTTCATGGCCATATAAACTACTATGTCACGCCTCAAATAAGGGAAACAAACGAGTGTCAAGTTTCTCCTAGCACTCGAGACAACTGACCTGTCAATTTCGCTAAGGAAAATACAAGCGTCGAAAATGATAAAAATACACGTCAGCAATTTGACGAAAATCAATGTCAACGGATGTCAAAGTAGAACCTCGAAATCATCATAAATAATAAATTATGTGCAAAGTTCTAAGTCAAAACTAATACAATGTCAGAAATAAAAAGAAATAAATAACTAAGCCTCCACAAATATCTAAAACTTAAAAACCACAGTCCTCTAAACTCATTATCACAATCCTCAATGGCCATAGACAAATCAACTCTCTCACTCCAAGTCGTCCTCGATGTAGACTAACTCATAATCATGTTCATCTGGAAAAAAAATGAGAAAGTGTAGTATAAGCGACACTTCGCCCATCAAGTAACCTCATTATACTTACCATGAGATCATACACAGAGAAACAAGTGTAATAAAAATAAATAACAAGATGGGAAATATCATGCTTCTCATTCGCAAATAAATTTACCATTCTACTCCTAACTAGGGATGAGCAAAAAAACTGAGAACCGTAAAACCGGACCGAAACCGAACCGAAAGTATGGATTGTAAACCAAACTAGAACCGTTTAAGTTTCACGGTTCGGTTCCGGAACTGTTTTTTCTCTTCACGGTTCTAATTCGGTTCATAATTTTCTTAAATTGTTAGAACCGGAACCGAACCGTATAAATAATAATATTTTACTTTTTTATATAAATAAGAAAAAGTAGTTGTTTTTTTGGTTAAAAAACTACAATTCTACAAACCCTACTCCTACCGACTACACTAATTTCCGCCGTTCTGCCTTCTCACCTTCTGCGCTTCTGCTCTCTGCCTTTCCCTTTTCGCCTTTCGCCCTTTCATCCAAGCACCTTGCAAACTCTGCTACATCTTGCTCCGTAACTGTTTGGAGTTTAATTCTTAAGGCAAGTTCCACAGGAAATGGGTGGTCATGCTGTAGAAAACATTTTCAAGTATTATTGCGATTGATGGGTAGGTTGCTATCCAAGCTAAAAGTTTGATTTGTTGAAAGCAAATCTCCGCATTTTCAGGCGCTAATACTGGTAAGCTCAAACTCTTAAGCACAAATTTCCTTTGTCCCTGTAGAATTGTAGTAGGGTTATTCAAGCATTGATAGTAAGAACACCTTAGCTTATCAGTTAAAGTTGAGACTCTTAGATCAACATGCCTTATGATCAATATTAGCAAGATGCAAAATTTTTTTGACTTTTTGGTTTCGTTTTACCTTCTTTCTCTTTTCTCTCTTTGGCATGTCCTCTATATATGTTTCTATGTAAAGGGCCAAAAAAGAGTCGCGAGAACTTTGCTAACTATGTGCATTCGCAGCAGATCCAAAAATAGGACTTCTTTATCATTTCTACTTCAGCGGTTAGTAGACCTTCTTTACCATTTCTCAATGCATTTCATGGCCATATAAACTACTATGTCACGCCTCAAATAAGGGAAACAAACGAGTGTCAAGTTTTTCCTGGACGGTTCTGCAATTCGAAACCGGAACCGAACTGTTTTAAACGGTTTCGTGGTTCCACGGTTCCACATGTTTACAGTTCCAGTTCAGTTCCAAAAATATCATGTTAAACGGTTTTCGGTTGCAACGGTTCTGGAACCGTCAGAACCAGAACCAGACCATTGCTCACCCCTACTCCTAACAACCAAAATCAAAGACAACAAATATGCCTAACAAAGACACATAACATAATCCAATCAAAGGTTAGTCCAAGCCAAAATGTGATACAGTTTTTCAGAATAATGCAATGCCAAAGTTTTCAAAGTTTCAAAACCAAATTTCCAAATCCGGCTTAGCCGGTCCAATGTCCAAATAACCAAAATTCGGTTTAACCGGTCTAAAGTCCAAAATCAAATACAATAGTTATAACAGTTTCCCTACAAGTGACTTATACCGCAAGACTTACAAATTGGTCCCCTAATAGCCAATATGGCATAGACACACTGTCCCAGACTAGGTCGTTAAGTCTGTGGCGCCCTAATGGTGGTAAATATATCCGTGCATCCTGTCCCAAACTAGGTAGTTATTCTGAGACGCTCCATTTGTTTGCAATCAATCCAGCTTACAATATATTTTACCTTGTACGGGTGAATTTCGAAATATAATTGCAATTTGCAAAAATTATTTTCCAAGCCCAAAATTTTTCTAAAATTACCAAAGAGTCCAATAAATCAAATATTCCAAACTAAATAAGCTAAATAAACAAAAAGTCTCGAAATACCAATCATATCATCTCAGCCGCATACACACACACATATATATTTGTATAAATATGTATGTATATACCCATGTACATACATATACATATAAACTTGGGGTGGGGTGGGGTTGACATCGTTACACAAAGCAAAAGGCATTGGCGCGCGTGTATTTTATACAAAGCATAAGAATGCATAAAAAAGATAGACACATAAAAATCATATAAAAACCGATTTACTTCTCAAACCATAAAGGAGGAAAATATAATGTCTTCTATAGATTTTATTCGTTAAGAAGCAACTAGTCGACTATTTAAAAATTTCCCTAATTCTTAAAGTAACTCTTTTTTCTTTTAACATCGAAATGAGATATTATAAGGTAACTCTTATCTCATTATATTCGAACCTCCCTAGCTCTACATATGAACCGAGCACCAACAAGATATTTGGATTTGGTTCTTCTAGAAATCGGTTCATGTTCGAAAACAGCAAATCTGAACATGAATTTAATCCTAATTAAGCTCGATAAATTTTTTGAACAAATTCAAAGTGCCATATCATTCGACTTGGAAAGCTCGCAAAGGCTCGATTTCTAAACACGGTTTGATTCTTTCAATAAATATCAACCCATTTCCCCTTCTTACTACACCGCGTCACTTTCACTATTGAACATAAACCCTAGCCGTTCTCCAAAAAAAACATAAACCCTAGCCGCATATGTGGAATTATTTCTATCTCCTACTCTCCTTCCTCCTCAATCCATCGCTTGCAGTTGTATTGCATCGCATTTAGAGATATCTCAGGAAATCTACATCTGCAAAAGCTTTTTTCCCCTCCTCTGATTTTGAAGTTTTAAACTTGAATGTCTTGTTGCTCAGAATACTACACATCAAATTTCTGGCTTGCACATTGAGAAGACTCGAAGCTTGTTAGACGCCGTTTCCGTACGCATAAGATACACTTGGAAAACAAATCTCTGTTTTGCGGTCCAATAAGTCAAGCATAGGCGTCATTTTGCAGACGAATTTCTGTGATTATCTTAGCGGCGTCTAGTATTCTAGTTGTTCTGACCTTGAGGATTTCTTATATTTATGATCTTGATCTTCAGAAATGTGCAGCAAGATGAATGAAGATATAGAAAACAAGTTGGAAGAATTGAATATCACTTCCCTCAATGATCATGATATGGATAAGGCCTTAATTGAGGATTTTTCTGATGATGACGAAGATGATGATCAGCCTGTTACACTGGGATTTGTAGGGAGTCCTAAGCATTCTTGGTCACTACTACCACACATGTTTCCGAGCATAGCTGGCGGTACTCCTGTATGTTGAACTTGTTACATTTAAAGAAAGAAAAAAAAAAGGGGGGGGGGGGTTTACTTTAGGCGTGTTCCCTTAATTATCATTAGTTTTCACCCATCTTGATATTTAGATCCTTGACCCAAACCCCTGACGTTTTGTTATGGGATCCGGATCTCCTGACCCCCTCCCCGTGACCCCTCCGCGACCGTCCGACACGTGCTAGCAGGGGGTTGTGAGGCTGGGTGAGGATCACCCGCATCCAGCCTCACCACCCCACTCCGCTGCCACGTATCGGGCGGTCGCGGAGGGGGTCACGGGGAGGGGGTTAGATGATCTCATTCGTTTGTTATGATGCCAATGTTTTATTAAATTGTTTAGCGTATTCAGGTAGGTGGGACCGGGTACGATGGAAACGAGGACGGACACCCGGTTGAGATCACAGCAGGTAGAAAATGAGGTAAAATATGAGGTATCCAATCACGTGTCGCTACGTGTACAAATTGCTTTTTTTTAAAAATAAAAAAATTTAAACCTCTCCCCTCTTTTGTACACGTGATTGGAGACCTAATATTCTACCTCATTTTCTACCTGCATTTTCTACCTGCTGTGATCCATCTCAACCGGACACGACGTACACCTAGCCTAGTATGGCAGCTTCAATTTGAAAAAAGAGAAAAACAATGAGAACATAAATATGAACACTGTAAACCTTCCGGTAACCTAAAAAGCAAAGTATAATCTGTCAGTGCATTTCCTTGGACTTGGGGTTTGCCTAGTAGAATCTTGAAGAACTCACCTTGCTCATTGGGGTTTTGGATTAATTTCGCTGCACTAGTCTTTGTCTAACGTTCCGGCACCGCTTCCGACCAGGTATTTACGGTAAACCTCTTTTCAGTCATCCGTCGAGCGCAATCGTTTCTACTTTTTCGCTCACTCTTTATTTGCCTGTTCTTATACTTATCGATACCTCGAGATGCGGTCTTCACAGTTTCTGAAACTTTGATCCGTCCTCAACTTATTTATGTATGATAGAATGGAGATCGGTGATGACCGAGGATCTAAATGTTATGTAAAGTGGAGGCTTTTCTATAATTAGCTGCTTCTACTGGATTTTTCTGTTTGATGACAGAGAGAAGGTTTCTCCCTTCAAACACTGGAATTTGCCGATTATATTAAAGGTCTAAGGATAACAATAGACAAAAATACAAGCAGTTTGTTTGATTTCATCGTTTTTAAAAAGGAAAAAAAAAAGTAAATAGTAGGCCCTTTTGTACACGTGGCGTCACGTGATAATTGAATGCTTCATATTTTGACTCATATGAAAGCTTCTCAGATCTCATCCGCATCTTTCGGATTATACATTTAAGAACTTTGTCAGTATGACGTGTTAGAATAATGTATGATATGCACTACAGTCTCTAAGGCAATGTGTAATGTTGTTGTTATTTGACGATAATTGACAAGATATCAACCATAACTAAATTAGATCATTAAAGAGAACTTACGCTACTATGCCAAATTTCCAGTTCCCTGAAGATCAAATTGCCCGACTTTAGCAAGAACAGTTATTACAAACTATCAGAGCATCATTCAAATCCTTTTCAGGTAAAGTCTACCCTGTTGAAATATTTTTTTACTCCTATCAAAACTTCTACGAGTTGAAGTTCATAAATGGTAGGCTAAAAGAGTAATGGCAAGAATATCACTCACTCCAACAAGACAAAGGAAGTTTTCTCATGTTCACAAACAAGAAATTGCTCACACAACACAAATTACAAGAAATCCCCAGGTCCAGAGCATTGGGTTTGAATCTATATGCATATATGCATCTTCACCTTTACTGAACCTCCTGATTTTATTTCAACTGCCCATGTGGAAGATTTGATGAAGTGAAATAAACTTTTTAAAGAAAGAAAAACAAATACATATTTGCTGATACCTGAATGAATCTATCAGTCAGTCGAAGAAGAGTGAGAAGAATACAGCCCTCTTTCTGTCGGACGATTTCTGGGTGTTTTTTCCGAACAGTTTGCGAACTGTTCGAGTCAGGTTCGTATTCGTTCGACAATTATTTGTTAACAAACCGAATTTGGACATGTATTCAGGTTCGTTTAGTTAAATGAGTCGAACTGTTCGCGAACTGTTCGGCTATTTTAAACCGTTATAAGGTTATCGAGCTAAACTCGAACCTATTTTAAAGTTTGTTTAGCTAAACGAATCAAACCAAACAATTTGTTTAACCAAACGTATCCGAATTCTAAAACTTAGCATTTGGTTTGACTCGGTTCGTTAACACCATCGGTTGGTCAGAGTTGGGTGATGGGAAATCGTACTTCATTTCCCATAACTTATGGGGCTTTCTTTCACAATCCGAAGAAGTATATGCATATGCTTATTTTTCTATGGGGCATAGTCCAGTACTCACATGAATAAAGAAGAGATACTTCCTCATTCTAGTAATTAATATTCGATTATCTTTAGCTACTTCGGTAAGCAATTAAGTCTTTCAGGATCTAGAAATCTATGTCATCACATACACAATCATTTCACAATTATAATAGGACGTTAAGCGGAAGCATACCTTTCACCATGATACGGTAAGCGGAAGCGTCTTTGATGAGCGGAATCTTCAACTTTGATGTAGACAAACTCGAACTTGAACGGAGGTTTTCTCCACTAACCCTTACTTTAATATTTACTTCGATGGATAATTAAAGACAATGGCTTAGGGTGAAGAGAAGACCTTCATCCATATTTATAGGTAACCAAAAGGCACTTCCATCATAACCTTTGGCATAGCACTCCTTTGATAAATGGACATGTCCGTTTAATGAAGAATTGTGTCTTTTAACTTAAAAGACATAACCCTTCTAGATAACTCTTCATAAATAACCAATTAGGATTTAATTATAAATCATATAACTAAATGTCACAAGGGACATAACCTTACAATCTCCCACTTGTTCCTTGTGACGTATTATATGATCTATAAAACCATAATGCGCACTTTAGTATTAAATCCTTTAACCATAATATTGGTCCCTATAATATTGTGAGTAAGTAAAGTTTAATGTGAGTCATGGCGGTTGTAAATCATCCATTTTGATAAACTCCCTTCCATGTACTACATCAATAAACTTGTCCTTACTACAACCTTTAGTGAAGAGTAAAATACAAATTTAATAAACATTCATTCCTGTAACATAATTCTGACACGCTTATGTATACAAAATAATCAGAAACAGGAAATATCAGAAACAAATAACTTTTATTGAGCTCAGAGTGTCAATACATTAATACATATCATTCATGACGTCTAACAATACCCATACGTTCAACATGCTCATGAAATATCTTTGGTAGCAATCCCTTCGTTAATGGATCTGCTACCGACCGGTGCTAATATGCTCAATTGACACTCTCTGTTTCTGAACTTCTTCTTTAACGGCAAAGTACTTTATCTCCATATGCTTAGCACCTTTAGAGTACTTGTCGTTTTTAGAAAAGAAGACTGCTGCGGCATTGTCACAATAAATTTTCAGCGGCCTAGCTATACTGTCGACAATCATAAGCCCTGAAATGAAATTCCGCAGCCATAAACCTTGAATAGTGGCTTCAAAACATGCCACAAACTCAGCCTCCATGGTAGAAGCAGCAATGACAGACTGCTTCGCACTTTTCCACGAGATTGCCCCTCCGGCTAATTGGAACAAATAGCCAAATGTTGATTTTCTTGAATCAACACATCCCGCATAATCTGAATCTGAATATCCAACCACCTCTAATTGATCCATTTTTCGATAAGTGAGCATGTAGTCGTTAGTTCCTTGCAAGTATCTGAGAACTTTCTTTGCAGCCTTCCAATGATCCATCCCAGGATTGCTTTGATATCTGCCTAACATTCCAGCAGCAAAGCTAATATCTGGTCTGGTACAAGTTTGTGCATACATTAAGCTCCCAACAAGTGATGCATAAGGAATACTTTTCATCTCTTCTCTTTCCAATTCACTTTGCGGACATTGTTTTAAGCTGAAATTGTCCCTTTTCTGAATTGGAACTGTTCCAGATGAACATTTTTCCATATTAAATCGTTCAAGAACTTTATTGATATAGGCCTTTTGAGATAACCCTAATACTCTTTGTGATCTATCACGGAAAATTTCAATTCCGATCACATAAGTCGCTTTACCCATATCTTTCATTTCAAAGTTCTTGGAAAGAAATTTCTTAGTCTCGTATAATAGACCAAGATCATTAGTGGCAAGCAAAATATCGTCAACATATAAGATTAGGAAAATAAACTTGCTCCCACTGACCTTCATATATATACACCGATCAACGGTGTTCTCTTTAAAACCAAATGAGGTCACGGTGTCATTAAATTTGAGGTACCACTGTCGGGAAGCTTGTTTAAGTCCATATATTGACTTCTTTAATTTACACACCATATGTTCCTTTCCTTCAACGGAAAAACCTTCCGGTTGATCCATATAAACTTCTTCATCTAAATTCCCATTAAGAAAGGCAGTTTTGACATCCATTTGATGTAACTCTAAGTCATAATGAGCTACCAACGCCATTATAATTCTAAGTGAATCTTTCTTAGACATCGGTGAAAATGTCTCTTTATAATCAATGCCTTCTTTCTGAGTAAAATCTTTGGCAACTAGTCTAGCTTTATATCTCTCAATATTACCATTCGAGTCTCGTTTTGTTTTGAAGACCCATTTGCAACCAACTTTCTTGCAACCTTTAGGTAATTCGACAAGATCTCAGACTTGATTTTGATCCATAGATTTTAACTCATCTTTCATGGCATCGATCCATTCACTAGAATGATCACATTCAATGGCCTGCTTAAATGAAACTGGATCATCATTAATGATCATGTCAATTTCTGATTCCTGTAGATAAGCCACATATTCATCGGGAATTGCAGATTTTCTTTCCCTTTGAGATCTCCTTAATTGTGGTTCTTCTATTATAGAATCATTGTTGACATTATCATTCGGAACTACTTGATCATCAACATGTTGTTCTTGACTGTAATCTTTGTCTATAATAGTTTTAGGAACAACTTCTTTAATGTTGATGTTACGTAGTTCAACACTCCCACTAGTTTCATCATTTTCGATGAATCTAGCATTTCCAGTCTCAATAATTCTCGTACTATGGTTAGGACAGTAAAACCTGTATCCTTTAGACTTCTCCGGATATCCAATGAAAAAACCACTGATCGTCCGGAAGTCCAATTTCGTTTCATATGGATCATTAATCCTTATTTCTGCTGGGCAACCCCATACATGTAGATGCTTTAAACTAGGTTTCCTTCCAGTCCACAACTCATAAGGAGTTTTAGGAACTGCTTTACTAGGAACCCTGTTTAATAAATACATGGCAGTTTTTAAGGCATACATCCATAAGGATAAAGGCAAATTCGAATGACTTAACATACTCCTAACCATTTCCAAGAGGGTACGATTACGCCTTTCTGCCGCACCATTTTGTTCTGGTGTCCGTGGCATTGTATACTGAGCACAAATACCACGCTTTTCAAGGAACTTAGCAAATAGACCAGGATTTTGTCCCGATTCATTATACTTTCCATAGTATTCACCACCTCTATCAGATCTGATGATTTTCACCTTTCTATCTAATTGTCTCTCAACCTTTGGGAAATATTAAGATATGTAACTATAATAAACTTTAATTTGGTAAAATATGCTACTTATATTTATATGCTATCTTTGGATATGCAAATAAACTAAATAACATATACACCAGCCAACACATTTATTATAGAACATTTAATCAACCTTTGGGCGATTACATAATTATTCTATAATAAATTAAACACATATCTATAATGTCATTCTTTAATTTATCATATTATATAACTTGATCACTTTGGTGACTAACAAATTATATAATATGATAGAACCCCTTATATGACATCAACAAAAGATGATATCATAATGAAAATGTCAAGTGAACCAATTCAGCAATACCCAGGAAAGATCATGAATCAATTTCCTAGACAGTATTACCATTCCACGTAAAGTCCCAGGCCGTGCGGTGGGGTCACAGACGGTCCCGCTTAAGTACCGACTTTCTAGACAGAAATTACGTGCACGGTGTATTTATCACAACTTCATTATATCAATAATTCACCTGTTGTACTTGCTACAAACTTTAATATGTCATCAACAAAATGCTCTAAATAATACCTTTCAAATGACATATTAAAATTCAACAATGAAGTGAGCAAGCTAATTAATTTAACCAAAATTTTCAATACAGATAAGGAAGAAAACGCCTTACTCTAAACATTTTCTCATGAACCTGTTTCAACATAAATCATATATGCTATAAATTATGCATTAAAAGGATCTACTTTATTATTGAAACTAGATCCTTAACAACTTCTCCGTCATTAACATAGAAACGAACAATAAATGAAGGAGACATGTCTTTTCATCAGTGACCTTTCAGTAATAACAGGTACATTCTTTATCAGAATTCACAACCGCATGGATAAATGCAGAAGCAACGAAAGAAGTTGTTTGGCATGTGATAGTTTGCATAGACAGCAAAAGGAACAAACGCATTGAGAAATACATGTAATTTTTTTTTTTCACTAATAAATGACACAGATCAAACGACAATTTCCTAGCCATCCATGATGCCTTTCATGAAGAACAACATCACACTCCAAATGCAACCGGCACTCAGATCATCCATGAAAAATTATTCCAATTTCACATATGCAAACAGATTCACCTGTACGAACTACCCATTTTGTTTCTTCTCTATGGTAGTTCATACTAAGAGTAATATGTTCTCATTTCAATAAATGCATTTAACTTACTATGGTACTGATGTTTTTCAAAATGCTTGGATAAAAGCACGCCTGACGGTTCCAAACGTTACCAAGAATTTTACAACATAGCTTGCCCAGAATCTGTCATCAAAATTTCTATAATTTATCGACAACATTACCGATGCAATATTTACAAGAAGTTCCGGACATCCACAGCAGGTATCGTTTCCCCACTGTGATACATGTTTGTTAGACAAACCTCATCACTATATAGCACTACTAATATGCAAGTCGTAAATGCAGTTTTGTCGTGCCCTTATCAAAACCTTTCGTAGACATGAAGTAGGTGAAACAATTAGGACGGTACGTTGGACATCCTAAGTATGGAAAACATAAATTTCTAAACCGCTATGATACCACATGTAAGCAATTAAGTCTTTCAGGATCTAGAAATCTATGTCATCACATACACAATCATTTCACAATTATAATAGGACGTTAAGCGGAAGCATACCTTTCACCATGATACGGTAAGCGGAAGCGTCTTTGATGAGCGGATTCTTCAACTTTGATGTAGACAAACTCGAACTTGAACGGAGGTTTCTCTCCACTAACCCTTACTTTAATATTTACTTCGATGGATAATTAAAGACAATGGCTTAGGGTGAAGAGAGGACCTTCATCCATATTTATAGGTAACCAAAAGGCACTTCCATCATAACCTTTGGCATAGCACTCCTTTGATAAATGGACATGTCCCTTTAATGAAGAATTGTGTCTTTTAACTTAAAAGACATAACCCTTCTAGATAACTCTTCGTAAATAACCAATTAGGATTTAATTATAAATCATATAACTAAATGTCACAAGGGACATAACCTTACAACTTCATCAGCTATTTACACTGAAATGAATTTGGACACGGACATCTTATTGGTCATCTCATTTAGTAGACTCTGTGTGACCTGATATACATCTTTCACAGATTTTTTTGAACTAAGACAGTGTAAACATTCGGAGTTAGGATATAAACTTTTGCATCTAAAAATATGCGATCTTTGTCTAGTTCCAATGGTGAGATAAGGAAGAACATGATTGTGATGTATTATAAACTATCACGCTCTATCATTATAGTATCTCTAAATTTGTATCTGGAATATTTATGCATATCTATATACGATATATTTTATATGTAGGTATAAATAGATGAAAAATAACTAAGTTGTGTGTGGATAAAATTTTCCAAAGAATAAGCATGATGTAAATGATAGAAAAATAAATAGATGAAAAATAATTATTAAGCTGCATGTAGATAAAGTTTTCCGAAGAATAACTACGATATGAAAGATAGGAAGTGGAAAAGAAAATTGTCAACTATTTAGAAATAAAATAATTATGCCTACATTTCTTTTTGTTGCTATAAATACTTATCCCTTGTATCAATTATTGATGCTAATTTATATAAATTTTTATAACTAATCTGAATATGAAAATTAGTTACGTTATTAATTTAATCAATGCAAATTATGATGTATAATTTTACTCTGACACATTATATGATTTATATCATCCTAAGATTTGAGTTGAGATTCCCTTACACACAAATCTCTCATTTCGCGACACGTGTCTTCCACCCTATTCATATACCCATTCTTGCTCGCCATCTCATCTAGCTTTATCACCTCTTGGTGCCACGTGTCGTGAGGTGGAAAGGGGGTGAGAGATTTGTGAGTGAAGGTATCCCAATCCTAACATTTTTAGCTGGAAAAAGGATCTTAATTCAATAAATCGAAACATTGCAAGAAATACACTTTCAACATCTATCTAAGACACCGAAGTGTTTTCTACATCTATGCTACGTCTAGAGATATTTACAAATTTCTGTAGTTCTACCCGCCTCAAGATTTCATCATGCACATACATACACAATGGTAAACAATTTATACGTCCATGAATGTATTAATTGCGCCAAAACCAAATGCTAACTACGAATAATACCATCAATACCAAATGCGTCCATGAATGTATTGATGTACCGCCCAACCCCTAACATTTTGTCATGATGCCAATGTTTTATTAAATTGTTTAGAGTAGTCGTGGGACCGGGTACGACTGGAAACGAGGATTCAATTTGGAAAAAAGGGAAAAACAAAGAGAACATAAATATGAACACTGTAAAGCTTCCGGTAACCTAAAACGCAAAGTATAATCTGTCAGTGCATTTCCTTCGACTTGGGGTTTGCCTAGTAGAATCTTGAAGAACTCACCTTGCTCATTGGGGTTTTGGATTAATTTAGCTGCACTAGTCTTTGTCTAGCGTTCCGGCACCGCTTCCGACCAGGTATTTCCGGTAAACCTCTTTTCAGTCATCCGTCGAGCGCAATCGGTTCTACTTTTTCGCTCGCTCTTTATTTTCCTGTACTTATATTTATCAATACCTCGATATGTGGTCTTCACAGTTTCTGAAACTTTGACCCGTCCTCAACTTATTTATGTATGATAGAATGGAGATCGGTGATGATCAAGGATCTAAATATTATATAAAGTGGAGGCTTTTCTATAATTAGCTGCTTCTCCTGGATTTTTCTGTTTGATGACAGAGAGAAGGTTTCTCCCTTCAAACACTGGAATTTGCCGATTATATTAAAGGTCTAAGGATAACAATCGACAAAAATACAAGCAGTTTGTTTGATTTCATCGTTTTTACTGGTTGAATTTACTTGAAGTGCCGAAGACTACCCGCGGAATGACGAGAAGTAGATAAAGTTTGAACCTTTTATTTCTATAAATGCTGTGTTTCAGGTGGAAACTTTGTACTGTCACATAACAGGGTTTCTATTAGTTAAATGTGTTGCAGAAGATAGAACATATTTTATCTTCCAAGCACTGCCATAGCAATGTGCAGTATACTAGTTACAGGTCACCACGTTAGCACGTTGCTGTTCTATTTTGACTACTGTAGAATAAGAAACTGCATTCAAATGTGTGTTGGCGGTTGTGTTTTCTCCTTCTTGCCTTTCTCCTTTAATACCTATCGTGGAGAAGGAAATCAATGTGCTGCATATAATTAGGTACTCTGGCTGTCTGAGACTCCGGTGCTTTTCTCAATTGACCTTATCATTTGCTTCATTTGATTTTAATGTGTAAATGATGCATGACATGGATTTCAAGTGAGTCACTTCACGGGGCTCTAAATGATTTTGAGATTGTTATATATGTATGTTTGAAGAAGTAACTACTTAAAGGCTGAGAATTCATGTACACCAATATTTCTCCTGCCTGAATTTGGCAAGGGAAGACTGACTAATGAATATGGTCGAAGCAGACTTTAGGGTGTGTAGATTAAAAAGCGATGTCATTTGAGCTTATACCAACAAGTACAATGATCACAAATGGCCTTGGTTGTGATGTTATAATGGATTGTGCAACATCTTGTTTTGGAGATGCTATTGCATCTTTTGTGTTAATGAATTTGGAGAACCTCCCTAGCTCTACATATGAACCGAGCACCAACAAGATATTTGGATTTGGTTCTTCTAGAAATCGGTTCATGTTCAAAAACAGCAAGTCTGAACATGAATTTAATCCTAATTAAGCTCGATAAATTTTTTGAACAAATTCAAAGTGCCACATCATTCGACTTGGAAAGCTCGCAAAGGCTCGATTTCTAAACACGGTTTGATTCTTTCAATAAATATCAACCCATTTGCCCTTCTTACTACACCGCGTCACTTTCACTATTGAACATAAACCCTAGCCGTTCTCCAAAAAAACAACATAAACCCTAGCCGAACATGTGGAATTATTTCTATCTCCTACTCTCCTTCCTCCTCAATCCATCGCTTGCAGTTGTATTGCATCGCATTTAGAGATATCTCAGGAAATCTACACCTGCAAAAGCTTTTTTCCCCTCCTCTGATTTTGAAGTTTTAAACTTGAATGTCTTGTTGCTCAGAATACTACTACACATCAAATTTCTGGCTTGCACATTGAGAAGACTCGAAGCTTGTTAGACGCCGTTTCCGTACGCATAAGATACACTTGGAAAACAAATCTCTGTTTCGCGGTCCAATAAGGCAAGCATTAGCGTCATTTTGCAGACGAATTTATGTGATTATCTTAGCGGCGTCTAGTATTCTAGTTGTTCTGACCTTGAGGATTTCTTATATTTATGATCTTGATCTTCAGAAATGTGCAGCAAGATGAATGAAGATATAAAAAACAAGTTGGAAGAATTGAATATCACTTCCCTCAATGATCATGATATGGATAAGGCCTTAATTGAGGATTTTTCTGATGATGACGAAGATGATGATCAGCCTGTTACACTGGGATTTGTGGGGAGTCCCAAGCATTCTTGGTCACTACTACCACACATGTTTCCGAGCATAGTTGGCGGTACTCCTGTAGGTTGAACTTGTTACATTTAAAGAAAAAAAAGGGGAAGGGGGGGGGGTGTTTTCCTTGAGGCGTGTTCCCTTAATTATCATTAGTTTTCACCCATCTTGATGTTTTAAGCATTTTGTTGGTAATTAGGCGTGGTTGGAGCCAAATAACTTGCCCAGTGGAACATCATATCTTTGCGGTTTATGTGATCAACCAATGCAGTTTTTGCTTCAGGTATATGTGATAGTGTGATTTCTGGTAATACTCTTGCTGCAGGGATTTATTTGGGTTGCTACTTCGTACTCTGTCCGTCAAATATCCATACCTCTCCAACTTACCTGGAAGTTGATAGTGCACAAGTTCTCTGTGCTCAAGTTCTTTAAGTAATCAAAACTCATTCAGCCAAAAATGAAAATGCTTGCTGAGAATACGGATTGACAGGAATGTAGAAACTCCTTTTTTTTTCTCAGTAAAAAGCAGAAACTCAAACTTGGCATGAATGTACTAATTTAGTCTGAAAGCTAGCTTGATATCAGTTTTGATGTCTACTTCATAGTCAGAGAGACTTCCAACCTTTTTATTATATGCCTATTTTAAAGATTACAAGGTATATATGCTATCTTTTCAGCTCATTGAGCTGCAAGGCTAGTCATTGAGCATTTAAACTATGCTCCACTGTCGAGTCCAGCTGCTTGAGCTTAAATTAAACTTTTTCCAGAGTGCCAGTTGCTTATTATTGTCTTTGCTTATGTGATCCCTTGCTTTCTATAGTCTTATATAACTTGCATATTTTTATAGTCTTGGTTGGCTAGCATGCTTAAATCAATCTACACGTGCTTAATTCATTTAGGTTTATGCACCACTTTCTGAGAAGGAATCAACATTCCACCGTATGTTATATGTCTTCATGTGCCCATCCATGGCTTGCCTGCTTAGAGATCAACATGAACAGTGGAAAATGGATTATCAAATGTCCTGCAGAAGGTCCTTTTTGCTTTATTAAGTTCAGTTGGTTTGGTTGCACTGAGCATCAATCCTTCTACTGACTTTTTTGTTGTAATGCTAGTGTGAGGGTTTTTCGCTGCCAACTGCCCCGCTCCAACTCTTTCTACTCCAGCAATCCGCCAAGGAATGATGGGACTGATAAGCCGTTAACAACTGGAGGTAAGTTATAAATATTTGCTTCAGCAAATCAAAGTTGTTTTTTCTCTTAATATCTGAATCACAAAGTTTTCAGTTCAATATGCTCCTTTGTGACCTTTAGTTTTCGATATGTTTTCTTCTCATTGGAGGTTTGACTTCATGCAGCTGAACTCTGTTGCTGGTGTGGTACGTGGAGAGGGAACAAAGTTTGTGGTAGTTGTAAAAAAGCACGGTACTGCTCCAAGATACACCAGGTTTTGGATTATTTATAGTTATTTGCTTTAACCTTATCTTTCTTCCTGAAATTGGCGCACTGATGGGTCACCGTTTACAGGCTGCACATTGGCAGTCTAGTCACAAAACCGACTGTCGAAGATTTCTTGGGGCACAGATGGAATCTCCATCTACTTTGCCTGGTGTAAATGATGATGTAGAAAAAGGTAATATATTTGAACATCTTTAAGCTTTTCTGATGTAAATAGCATATATCGTACATCGGAAAATGTGATATGCATGGTTAAAACACGAGTACCCTGTGAATTTGTCAAGTTCCTATGGATGACATGTATTTCCACTTTGTGATAGAATAATGATGTCTTCAGCTTATTCAGTCGTCAGCTTTACATTAGTAGTGATGGCAGTTTCTATATTGTGAACAGGGCCTAAATGCCCTCGCTGGAAGCAATTTGAGATTGTGACCGAGGAAGAATGTGATAGTATGGAAAATTTTACTCCCGAATCTGGTGCATCCCTGGTTGCTCGGGACCAGGTCGATGAATCACTTGAGTCACTCATGTCAAATTTTGAGGTATGCCTTGTTGTAGTGATTTTAGTTTTTATGTGTGGCTCAGGTAGAAGATATTCGAACTCAATTTTTTTCCTTTTTTTTTTTGTGTAAGGGGGACAACAACAAAAAACACTGGGCAGCCTTTCAAGAAAGAATATCCTGGGCCCCTGAGCAAGTCTTGAGGTAAATTGAGGTTTTTTTGCGTGTGTTTATGTATTTTGTGCATGCTGTATCAATTTAGTCACCTTGGATCTCTCTTGTCGCGTCCTTCCCTTTATCTTGAAGTTTGTGGATATATCCCTTGATTCCAGTAAAGGAATCCAGTAAACTTGTAGTGTTATAGGGTAGATATGAAATTTTTACAACAGATACTTCACAAATTTATTGCACTTCTGAACCAATTTTCCTTCACGAAAATCACATTAGCCTAAATATACACGGATAAGGGACTCTGGTAGACTGGAACAAAACACACTGTATGAGATTCATAGCAAGTCCAGGGGTCAAACTGAAATGTTGTGTTTATTTCTTAAAGCCATGAAGAACAGCCAACGGTTGCCCTTTCTCTTTCCTTTATCAGGTACTATAGGTGTGGAAAAGCCAAACCTCTGTGGCCCATGTTTGATGGACGACCTCTGAGACTCAATATTCCGAAATGCATCTACTGTGGTTGTCCTCGGACCTGTGAATTTCAGGTGCTTGCAACATGAATTCTTGTTGTGCCTGCTGGTTCCCTTGTCAATATTTGTGCACTCTAGAGTCTCATATCTTAATTTTGTTAACCCGCTCAAGACCCTAAGCCAATTTTGCGATATGTCTGCATCTTTTCAACTAAGCTTACGTACTTTTTTTTTTGGTTGTAAGGTATTGCCACAACTGCTTTATTACTTTGGTGTGGAGAACGAGGTAGACTCGCTTGACTGGGCAACTATCGTTGTGTATACTTGTGAGAATTCGTGTGATGGGAGTGTTGTCTACAAAGAAGAGTTCCCCTGGGTTCAACTTTTATCTCAAGTACCTGCATCAAAGGAATAACAATCATGTTTACGCAAAATTTTGGGGGCTTTTACCTAGAAACAACCCCCCCCCCTTCCTTCCCCTTCCCCCCTCCTTGTCCTTGTTTTGAGAATTCATTTGACGTGTATTTCAATACAACTGGTGAAAATCGTGTTTTCATCAGATCAGAATAAGTTTATAAAATCTTCAGTTCGCTGCCAAATACAATTCTTCCTAATGCCCATCCAAGCATGGTAGAGCATGTTGAGTCCTTTCTGATTGTATTCCCAAGTTTACTTCGTTCAAGTTTGCACGAAAAAATAAATAAATATGGGGAAAATAATTTAACCTATAAGTCTGAATTAAAATTATACACATGATGCCTTGATTTCCAGCATATATATAAATTTTGTAGCAGAAATAAGCTCATAAGGTGGAGCAAGTGGAAGTTTCCTTTGTCCTCAGTACATAACTCAGTTGGTGTTCGAGTTGAGATTTGTTTCAAGTGATCAAGAGTTTAATTTCAGGGACACGCATGTGAGTGTTCTACTGCTGCTAGGCCGAAGGATTAGTTTGTGAGGGAACATCTTTTATGGGTCACTGTGTAAGTCTTCACCAAATCTAAGAGACCGTTGGACTCCTGATTTGCCTCTTCTACAATGCCCTTTGGGGTTAGAGCGTTGGAGGCCTTCAGGTCCACGGAATGGCCTTTTGCTCCAAGTGGAAGTTCCCTTTTGCTGATGATATCACACTCTGGAACCAGGAATCTTCCCCTACAAGATGTTCATTAATCTCTCTGCCTACGTTTGCAAAGGAGTTGGATGAAATGTTAGAACATGACCAGAGACATGCGGGTATAAGTTACGTAAGCAACTAAAACATAATCTAAAATGCTGACAAATTGAACCAGAAACTGCATAGCACGGATTGCAATATCCATTTCATGCTACACGATCAAGAAAAAAAACAATAGGTTTCGCCACACGTACCAAGACATCCGTATTCCATCCGTAGATGTACAGAGTTGTTTATGTAGCAAGCAGTTCATGACAAGTGATCTGATCCATGGCTTGTTCTACACAAGTACCTCCTGCAATCTCAATCGTGGAATCATCAACAACATTACCCTATTGCCTTAAAGGCTCCCGCCTATAGCGCGTATGAGGGGTCGGGTGTACGTAACCATACCCATATGTTAGAAACACACAGAGGTTGTACGTAACCATACCCATGTGTTAGAAACACACTGTTTCTCGATAACCCGTAATAATGCGTCAATGTCGATCAACTGCTACTTCACACGATAAGAAGCGCATCCAATTTAGTGAGTCGTTTTGCTTTATTCCATCACTTTTGCTAATTCATATATGTCTCAGTAGAAAACAGATGGATTGCCATATTAGAGTTGGAGAATTCACAAAAAACTAACTGGTAGTGAAACAGTAAAGGAAGAAAGCATGACTTGGTGTTCTTACACTTACCATCTTTAGTTTTCAGCACGCTTCCTGCAGTTGTTTGTACGTTTTTTTCTCGTGCCCCTTGAGAGGAACCCACGGAGGTAGACCTTTTTGTAATTTTGTGAAGAAAAGCAGCTAAGCAGCACCAAATCTAACTGCAGATCAATCAGAGAAAATGATAGTTATCACAAAGTCCAGTACACAGACACACACTTCTCTGAATCAAATTCTACTGCATTAAATCGCATATTACAGCAGCCAAATGAACTTGAAGAAAAATCGCCACGCCTCATGAACCATTTATTCCAAAAGCTACTGGTGAAAAGGTCCTGATGTGTGTGGGGCAGGAGAACATATCAAAGCTGTGAGCATCACTGAAGTGATGCACACTTAGTCAACCTCCTAGAAAGATCATTTCATATTCTATTGGCGAGTGCTTGCTAATGTGAGCCTATTACGTGGTTGATGATGGATGGTTTCATGATTTTGCTGCTTTTTTTAATCCTCAATTACTTGTAAGATACATCCTGCACGTTGTCGTGCAATATTTTTCTATAACTTTTCTAGTGAAATGTAGAAAAAGACTCCTATGAACTGAGAGTTATTCCAATATTGGAAGTGAGACGCTCAGATAGATCTAAAAATTTTCTTGCAGAGTAAACCGAACAGAGACAAAACTTAAAAGAAGAAGGGGAACTAATTGCAACTATTTTTAGAAGATAGAAGAATTTCGTGTCTAAGAGTTGATGAATGCTGCTGGATGGAAACATGATTTTCAAACATAAAAAATAAAAAATTATGATCTATGACTGCCATCAAATGATATCAAGGAGAAATTAGTGTATGGATGCTTACACAAATCTGGTACAGTGGTTGAAGGAACAGACCAATCCCTCAGTGACTGCTGAAGATACGTACCAATAAAAGAGTAGATGGAAAGCATATTCATGTCTCACATCCATTGTTGAATCTGACTGTCCTTTTTTGATCAATTATTGGTTGCCGAACAAGTATTCTCCACCCAATGGGTAGAAACTTGCACGTCCATAGATGAACTGCAGGCACAAGCCGAAAATGGGCCACTTTTATCGCGTGTTCAAATGCAGAAGCTACTTGCAAGCACACCTGGGGACTAATTCAGAACGACCTCATTTTTACTCTGTGCTAGGATGCACTTTGAAAGCACTCCCCAGGACGAGTATAACCATCTATGAAACAGATAAGGGTGCGGATCTGAGGGCGCGAGTCAGCCTATGGAACCTCTTCCTGGAGGAAAATGAAAGCTCAGACACAAAAGCACAACTCTTTCAAGCAATCATCACTGTTTTTGCACGATTTAATACAACAAAAAGTTGTACGTATTTAACTCCCTGATGCAACTCACAACAGAGGTACGAAGATTTTGAGCTAGCCAAATACTATCTGCACAGGAATTGAATAAAGGTATATATAAGGAGCTTTCCCCACATATCAACCATTTGAACAAAGAAGAAATATAAAGTACATGAGAGAAAAAGCCTACTCCTCAGGCACTGAACTAATTTTCAAATTCAGGCATGACCAATGTATTTAACAACCAACACAGCATCAAATCTAGGATGGAGTCAGCAACACACATTACTCATTACAAAGAGTAAACTCTAAAGGAAGAAGGGGAAAGAAGGCAACAGCAAGTCTAGACCATAACACAATGCAGGAATATAATAACTTGGACCAACACCTTCAATAAGCATATATAAACTTTCTCAAATATCATAGTCAAATACATAATTTCATTATTCTCAATATGCTATTTTGGTGCATGGTTAAACCAAAGTGACACAGTTGATACCTTGCACCACAACCATGCCAGTCACGTCACCGCGCCAAGAATGAATCTGATTCCAACCATTTGGTGGTATCTAGTTATGTGGTTACTGATCCATATGCTTTCACGCTTACTATATTGTTGATTGATTGAACCGGTAGTGATGTTACAGACGACTCGCAACAAATCAGCATCTATAATGAGTCGGCAATTCAATCACTGAATATGTCCCTCTAAATGAATCCAGGAAAAGACCAAGATAAAGCCCCGTCTTCCAATAATTGAACATAGAGATTAAGCTTCTTATCCGGCCAGATAGAGCTGGAGATGACCTATGCACGAGAGCTCCAATGCCCTCAACAACTACAAAACCCAAAGCATCACATAAAATATCCCAATCGCCAGTGCCCTTACAGTGGCAAAGGCAGTAGCACATAAAATCCTGCCAGAAAAAACCTTAGTTTCATAGGCAGATTCTGTCTCAATGCCCTGATTTTCGTGCCTAATTTCAGCTGGATCTCATTGATAACTCCTAATAACCCGAGTTCCGCCAGTAATATCATTTGTAGATGAAGAATTAAGCTTGTTACCATCTGCACTGCTTCTCACCAACCAATTCCATTTTCTGCATGAATGAAATTGGACATCACATGAAATAGTTACAAAGAAAAGAAATTGGACATGAAATGATATGCTAAAAAAAGATCTTTATTGATTAAAGTCAAAAGCAAATTGTGCAACAAACTTAAGGTAAAACTGAGTTGACAATTGAGCAGATATTTCATAACTAGAAATCCTTCACAATATCTCAACCTCATGTAATTACTTGAAGGAATCAATGCGGTGGATGCATATTCAACAAACGCCGTTCATGTGCTTAATAATGCAGGCATAAAATGCAAGTTATACAAGGACTCACTTGAAACTATAATATAGAGAATGCTGTGTCGATCGATAAACAGGGAACTTATGACTTGTTCCACAAAAGGAATGTCTACCTCAATGCATCAAAATCACCAGACAAGCTGAAGAAGATGTAGAATTATTGGAAACAGAAATCCAGAACCAATAGGATAGCCCATGAATTGCACTCTGATCCCATCATTGAATTTCCTGGCAGCCACAAGTAGAGTTAGAAAATGTATGTAGATGTAAAAACACACAGTTGGCTAGAAAAGGTGTCTATGAGTCCAGCTTAAAACATCTTTCAGATTATACATTTAAGAACTTTGTGAGTATGACGTAATAAAATAATGTATGATATGCCCTAGAGTATCTAAGGCAATGGGTAATGTTATTGTTGTTAGACTACGATAATTGACAAGATATCAACCATAACTAAATTAGAGCATAAAAGAAAACTCAACGCTACTATGTCAAATTTCCAGTTCCCTGAAGATCTAATTGTCCACCTTTAGCAAGACACTTGTTACAAACTATCAGAGCATCATTCAAATCCTTTTCAGTAAAAGTCTACCCTGTTGCATTATTATTTTTTTTACTCCTATCAAAACTTACACGAGTTGAAGCTCATAAATGTTAGTCTAAAAGAATAATGGCAAGAATATCACTCACTCCAACAAGACAAAGGAAGTTTTCTCATGTTCACAAACAAGAAGTTGCTCATACATCATAAATTACAAGAAATTCCCAGGTCGGGAGTATTGAGGATGCATTTATGCGGATTCACACGAATCTATATGCATATATGCATCTTCTCCTTTACTGAACCTCCTGATTTTATTTCAACTGCCCTTGTTGAAAATTTGATGAAATCAAACGAAATTGTCGTTAAAGAAAAAAAACCATATATGTTGATACCTGAATGAATCTATCAGTTAGTCGGAGAAGAGTGAGAAGAATACGTCACTCCTTCTATCGGACGATTTCTGGGCTTTTTTGCTGCTCGGTTGATAAGAGTTAGCTGATGGGAAACCATAATTCATTCCCACAACTTTATGGGGCTTTCTTTCCGGATGGATCACCTCAAATGCGCGGTGACTCACCGCAATTTCCACAACGCAACATGTGGCAGTCGGGAGTGTGGTGAGGACTCATCATCTCCTGTTGCTGCCATGTGTCACGCGGCGTGCTGTGAGAGATTGGCGGTGAAGAGATATTTACCCTTTTTTTCACAATCCTTCTATTGCATATGCTTGTTTGTCTATGGGGCACAGTCCATAAATAAAGAAGAGATACTTCCTCATTCAATGAATAAATATTCGACCTTTTTTTGGAACTATGTCATCAGTTTTTTATACGGCAATAAGTTTGAGATCAGATATTTGGTATGCGCTAAGTCTTAGACTCTTCACTTAAAAAGTCGCTGAATAATTTGAAACATCTTCAACGAAACTTGTTAAAACTAGACGGTAAAACTTTCGGAATCAAAGTATGACCTTTTGCATCTAAAAAATATTCTATCCTGGTATAACTATGAACGTGAGTGTGACTTATTATAAACTGTGTGGTTCTGTCATTATAGCATCTCTCAATTTGTATTTGGAGTATTTATGTATATCTATATACTATGTATTTCGTATGTAGGTATAAATAAATGAAAGATATATATCAAGTTTTGTGTAGATAACGTTTTCCAAAGAATAAGCATGACGTAAATGACAGGAAAATCAATAGATGAAAAATAATTATTAAGATGCACGTAGATAAAGTTTTTCAAAGAATAACTACGATATGAAAGATAGAAAGTGGAAAATAAAATTGTCACCTATTTAGAAATAAAATAATTATGACTACATGTCTTTTTGTTGCTATATATACTTATCCCATGTATCAATTATTGATGCTAATGTATATAAATTTTTATAACTAATATGAATATGACAATTAGTTATGTTATTAATTTAATCAATGCGAATTGTGATGTATAATTTTACGCCGACACATTATATGATTTATATCATCTAACATTTTGGTTTTGGTCTCCGGAGCATAGTTCAGTTGGTACTTGGATTGATGATTACCAACAAGAGGTCATGAGTTCGAATCAAGAAACGTGTACAGTATGGATGTTTCTCTGCTGTCAGGCCAAAGACTTGGTTTGTGGGGGGCAACTTTGTATGGGTAACTGCGTAAGATCTCACCCAATCTAAGAGGCTGTTGGACTCCTGATTTATATCCTCCAAGCAACTCCTTGGGGCTGGGGCAGTGGAGACCCTTTGGGTTGGGGTTCAACCTTTTGCCAACAACATTTTGGTTTTGATCCCTTCACACACAAATCCCTCATCCTATTTTTACCGTGCGACTCGTGTTTTCCGCCACACTCATACGCCCATTCTTGTGTACCCTTTCATCTAGTCTCACTATCCTACGCTGCCACGATCGTGTGGTGGGAGCAAGAACCCTTTCATTTAGCCTCACCAACTTTTGATGTCACGTGTCGTGTGATGGAAAGGGGGTGAGAGATTTGTGATTGAAGTTATCCCAAACACCTAACATTTTGTTATGATGCCAATGTTTTATTAAATTGTTTAGCGTGTAGGTGGGACCGGGTACGATGGAAACGAGGACAACACCTAGCCTAGTATGACAGCTTCAATTTGAAAAAAGGGAAAAACAAAGAGAACATAAATATGAACACTGTAAAACTTCCGGTAACCTAAAAACCAAAGTATAATCTGTCAGTGCATTTCCTTGGACTTGGGGTTTGCCTAGTAGAATCTTGACGAACTCACCTTGCTCATTGGGGTTTTGGATTAATTTCGCTGCACTAGACTTTGTATAACGTTCCGGCACCGCTTCCGACCAGGTATTTCCTGTAAACCTCTTTTCAGTCATCCGTCGAGCGCAATCGGTTCTACTTTTTCGCTCACTCTTTTTTTTCATGTTCTTATATCTATCAATACCTCGAGATGTGGTCTTCACAGTTTCTGAAACTTTGATCCGTCCTCAACTTATTTATGTATGATAGAATGGAGATCGGTGATGATCGAGGATCTAAATATTATGTAAAGTGGAGGCTTTTCTATAATTAGCTGCTTCTACTGGATTTTTCTGTTTGATGACAGAGAGAAGGTTTATCCCTTCAAACACTGGAATTTGCCGATTATATTAAAGGTCTAAGGATGCCAATCGACAAAAATACAAGCAGTTTGTTTGATTTTACCGTTTTTACTGGTTGAATTTACTCGAAGTGCCGAAGATTACCCGTGGAATGACGAGAAGTAGATAAAGTTTGAACCTTTTATTTCTATAAATGCTGTGTTTGAGGTGGAAACTTTGTACTGCCATGTAACAGGGTTTCTATTAGTTAAATGTGTTGCAGAAGATCGAACATATTTTATCTTCCAAGCACTGCCATAGCAGTGTGCAGTATACTAGTTATAGGTCACCACCTCAGCACGTTGCTGTTCAATTTTGACTACTGTAGAATAAGAAACTGCACTCAAATGTGTGTTGGCGGTTGTGTTTTCTCCTTCTTGCCTTTCTCCTTTAATACCTATCGTGGAGAATGAAATCATTGTGCTGCATACAATTAGGATTCTTGCTGTCTGAGACTCCGGTGCTTTTGTCAATTGACCTTATCATTTGCTTCATTTGATTTTTATGTGTAAACGATGCATGACATGGATTTCAAGCGAGTCACTTCACGGGGCTCTAAATGATTTTGAGATTGTTATATATATGTATGTTTGAAGAAGTAACTACTTGAAGGCTGAGAATTCATTTACACCAATATTTCTCCTGCCTGAATTTGGCAAGGGAAGACTGACTAATGAATATGGTCGAAGCAGACTTTAGGGTGCGTATATCAAAAAGCGAGGTCATTTGAGCTTATACCAACAAGTACAATGATCACAAATGGCCTTGGTTGTGAGGTTATAATGGATTGTGCAACATCTTGTTTTGGAGATGCTATTGCATCTTTTGTGTTAATTTTGTTGGTTTTTGCTCCATTAGATAAACAGGCCATACCTCGATGTAAATTTGACCACACTCTTTGATTTCCTGAAGGAGAGGGACATTTTCTGCACTATTCTGTTGTTTATCACTTGCAGAAAGGTATACTGCTTTGTGCGACTCTTGTCTATGGGAGTTGTCTGAATATGTTAGTTGCTCCTAAAGTATTTTGGTAGATCGAGTGAACAAATCTTCGTATTAGACTAAATTGTAGTTCTTATCTCATCCCACTCTCCACCACCAACGTTCTAATTTTGACTGATAACGTGCATATTTTTATTCTCTCTCCACCTTCAAACACCATTTCATCTTTCTCTCCTCCATCTTCATTCTAATCGCCCCTCTTCTTCAAGCTGAATCAACTTTGTCCTTCCCGAATTCCTCTGCAAAAAAGCTATGCTCATCTTCTCCGGCTGTTGAAACAAACGGTCGGAGGTAAAAATCCAATGTGAAACTGCAAAGAAATGCTTGAGCTTTCTTAGTCGAGCTCAGATTCTAGCATGCAAGGCATCTTCAGAGCGACATTGGCTTGGGCTTCACTACTCAAGCCTGATTTTCAACTTGAAGTGTCCTCTATCTTGAAGCATGTTCATTCAGATGAAGACATGGGCAAGAAATTCTTTACAATCAACCCAAATCTTATTATCGAGCACAAGCAAAAGTGGAGCTACGCAATCATCAGACATGTAACGTGAAACAAGACCTCATTTATGAACATGAAAAGCTTTGCCGAGGCTAGATGGACCTCGGAGGGACTGTTGGAGGTCTAAAGGATGGCTAAAAATCTATTCGCTTTTCAATTTTAGTTAGAAGAGTCCAAAAAAAAAAATCCTTGACTCATCTTCAATGCCTTTCGGTAACAGGTTGTTATTTCTCTGGTCTTGGGTCTTCGACATACACATACAATGCTTCAAGCTAAAAACTGTCCATGTTTGGGTTCTATTGCCAGAATTATGTTACTTTACTTCAACTCTTATGTCCTAAGTGGGTTGAGTAGTCTCATAGGTAAACCTATGCTTATGGATAGAATGACAATTTTCCAGTCTAAGATGGCCTTGGCAGAATGTTTGAAATTCAAGCGGGCGAGCTTTCCCCTAATTCAATAAATTTCACGAATGAAGACGGGAATGAGTGCACTCAAGAGGTGTACTACGAATGGATGCCTATATAATGTCTTAAGTGCAAGACTTTTGGACATTCATATGAAGATATACAAAACAAGAATGCCCCTTCTTAGAGAACTTCAAATTCAGCTCCTTCAACAGGTGTCAACCAGCAGAAGAGTAATTGAACATAAAATATAAGCAGAAAACAGACTATAGAAGTGTTGGATTCAGGCAAAGCTTAAACTAGAAGGGTGATAAAGTGAAACAGAAGTGGTTAAAATGGTGCAAGCTAAGGATAAGAACTCTAAGAATGGTAACATCTTTGAGACACAAAAGTCATACATAAATGTGATTGTTAAAGTCTCCTCTATTCTATCTATTATGTCTAGTAAAAATAAATTTAGCCCTTTTATGGAGGTAACTGATATGTAAAGTGAAGTTATTCTTTTTCTATCCAGTAAGATAGTGACTGATGACGAGAGAAAAGAAAATCATATGAAGAGAGAAAAGAAAATCCCCAAGACATCGTGGAGAAAGAAGGCACACATGACCTCTCTATATCCTCAAAGTGTAAATCTGAGAAGGTAACCACCTCAAGTAGGTCTAGAAGGATAAGGGATAAGATGGGATCAAGTAGGTACACCTCATCCAATTCATACGAAGGAACTGTTAAGGAACAACTCACCAAAAAGAAAAACCTCAAAGGATCCCCTAGCAAAACCGGATAAAACTGTTAGCTATGAAGGGCTTTATTCAGCTACTTAAAGCTAACATTTAAGCCTTTCCATTCAAATATCTTTCCATATGTGAAAACATAAAACTGAGTTCCTTAGCCTTTGCAGATGACTTGTTTATCCTGGCCACTGCTGATGAACCTTCCGTGAGAACAATAAAAACCACACTGGAAGAATTTGAAGGCCTCTTTGGTTTGAAGAACATTAAAAAATGTGAAATTTATGCCTCTGGTTCCACCTCTTTTAAGAAGCAAGTTCTAAACCCATACATGGAATCCTTATAGGCACTTTGTACCTTTGATATCCCCTTTTAGAAAAGCTCAACAGCAAAAATAGCAGTTGGGCATTTTCTAAGCTTTCTTATGATGGTAAGCTTCAGCTTATCAACTCAAATTTTTGTAGCTATAGTGAGGTACTGAACAACAACATTTTTTATACCTAGAAAAGTCATTAGTGAAATTGAGAGAATCCTGGGAGCATTCCTTTGAGGTGGGACAAAAAAGGCGAAGGTCAAATGGGCTTCAATGTGTAAGTTAAAGGAGGCTGGGGGGTAGGGTTTACCTGACTTATTTCAAGTAAACAATGACTACCTAATGAAATTTGTCTAGAACGTGTGTGTGGAGAAAGAAAGCTTTGGATGAAATGGGTATGCTCAGTCATCCTAATGGTAAGTCCTTATGTGAATCAAAGCCAAAGCAGTTGGACTCTTGGATATAGAAAAGGTTGCTTTTGATAAGAGACCAATATGTCCACTGCATAAGGAGAGTAATTAAAAATAGACTAACTACTTTCTTTTGGTACAACTCTTGGCACCCTTGGGGGTACTGATGGAAAACTTTGCAGAGTTAAAGAACAAACTTCATATTAGCCTAGATGCAAAAGTGACAGAGGTCATTGTGGGGGAACCAATGGAGGTTGCCATACGACAGGGGTTGGGATAACCAAGTAATCAACTTCTATTATGCATGCAAGAATATTAACATTTCTCTAACAGAAGATTAGCGGAAATGGTTGCCTTCTCATAATTCTTCTGTTAAAACTGCTACTTATGCTTGTATCCTTGTATCTCACTCAGTCCCTTCGTCTAAGATTGTTTGGAATAGGCCATTATCTTTCTAGATATAGATATGCAGTCATTTTTTGGCTTGCATTTTAGAAGAGGATGCCTACTCTGCAAACCTAGCCCAGTGGGATATTATTGATTATGATACTTGTATGCTTTGTGGCAGGTGTAAAAAAGATCAGGGCCACATTTTCTGCCAATGTTCCTTCTCTAAAGAAGTGTAGAACATAGTGTTAATGCAATTGAAGTGCAAGGACTACATTTACTCATGGCAGAGCCTTCTATCTTGGTTGCTCGCAAACCAATGGTGTTCAAAATTTCAAAAAGATCTTGTTTTGTTTTTATTTTTTATTTTTGCATTAGCATCTACTGTATACTCGATTTGGGAAGAGCGAATCTCAAAGATGCATGGAGCTATTCAGAAGGAGAGGAAGAATGTTACTAAATAAGTCATATAAAATATAAGGTTCTTTGTCACTTCATGGAAAGGGATTAAGATGAAGAAATATAACTGGAAGATCGCCATTACCATGAGACTACTTACGAAGATCTTCAAAACCTAACTTTGAAGCCCTCACCTTCTCCTTGAAACTTCTGGTGTTTTTCTTGGATATGATATCACCTGATGTGTCATGACTACCCCACAAATTTACTCATCTACAGTTGACACTTTGCTACTTTTGTCTTCCAGATTAGACTTGCTCCAAACATCTACACTGGCTTTCTCTGGATATTATGGGCTTTTGGGGGTTCATGACACCCCATAGTTGTTTTCTTTCAACTCTACATTTCTGTTTATTATATTTATGTTTCACAATTTAGCATAAGATCTTCTTCCCCTTCTGCTGCTTTTGAAGCTTCTGGTTTGCTCAACTGGGTGTTCTTTGCTTTTGTATTAGGACTTGTATTGGCACAAGACTACGGATAGTATTGTTAGAAATCACATTGTGCCATTGTATTTTGAGCAAGATATGTTTGTTATTGCCAACTTCGGACGAACTGTTTTGTAATATCGCCTAATTTGGCTTATCTTTGGAATTTAACTTGCCAAAAAAAAAAAACTTGGTAGTTCTTATCAGGATTGCCAGAATTTTAGGTGAGAGGCAGATGGTAGGACCCTGTGTTTTTTTGGAGTATTGGTTAGGAACTTGATTAATGTTTATACAACATCTTTCTGTGCTCACTGTCAGTTTAGATATTTTTGGTTGCTTTCAGGCCTACTGCTACCTTCAGAAATTGCATCAACAGTTGCTCTCCGGTTCAACATGTTATCATGCTTTCCGGATGTATCATGTTAGGGGTATGTTATTGATAAGTTTTTCATATGGTATGTCTTTTTGAGCACTATTTATCAATTTTTTGGTGGATGGTGGATCTATTTGTTGTATCTACACTATGTATTATGGTTTAATTTATTTTTTATTGTGACCACCTCCTCCTCCCCCTCCTCCCACCCCTCCCCCTCCCCCTCCCCCTCCCCCTCCTCCTCCTCTTCTTCTTCTTCTAATATTATCTTAAACTGCACGGTGGATTTGGTAGCACTGTTTGTGTCTTTATTGAATTCTTACCGATCTAGTGACCTTATCTTGTAGTTTTTTTTTTGCTTTATAGGTGTTTTCTCCTCTACTTTGTACTGCAAGAATTTTGTGATTTTCCTTGTGTTGGAGGTAGCTATGCAACCCACGGGTCTTAAAGATACCCAATCTCGTGACAACAATAATCAGAAGGTCCATCCACAGCCTATGGAAGAGGCCAATCAAAGTCCTGAAGCCGTTGAAGGACTCATATCTAAGATTTTCACAAAGGTATCCTCCCTCAAATCGGCTTACATCGAGCTGCAATCTGCTCATACCCCTTACGATCCGGAGAAAATTCAGGCTGCGGATAAACTTGTGATCTCAGAGCTGAAGACTCTATCTGAACTCAAGCACTTCTACAGGGAGCATAACCCCAAGCCTGTTTGTGTTTCTCCACAAGATTCTCGTTTAGCTGCTGAGATCCAAGAACAGCAGAGCCTGTTGAAAACTTATGAGGTGATGGTAAAGAAGTTTCAGTCTGAGATCCAGAATAAAGATTCTGAGATATCTTTGTTACAGCAACAGATCCAGGATGCCAATCAAAAACGGGTTAAACTGGAAAAGAATCTCAAGCTCAGAGGACTGTCAGCCAAAGAGTCAGACGGGTCTGGCAATGAAAGTGGTCACTTGGCTGTGGATTTGACACCGGACCTATTCAGAGGAGCCGGGGAAGCTGCTTATAAAGCAATACATGATTTTTCTAAGCCCTTAATTAATATGATGAAAGCTGCAGGGTGGGACCTTGATGCAGCTGCAGGTTCTATTGAGCCTGGTGTAGTTTATGCAAAGAGAGCTCACAAAAAGTATGCTTTTGAGTCCAATATTTGCCAAATAATGTTCAGTGGATTCCAGGAAGAGAACTTTTCTTTAGAATCTGAATCCTTAACCAAAGAAGATTTTTTCCGCCAGTATCTTGACTTGAGAGAAATTGATCCACTTGACTCTGTTGGCCAAAGTCCAGATTCCATGTTTGGAACCTTTTGTAGAACCAAGTACCTACTTCTTGTTCATCCCAAGATGGAGGCTTCATTCTTTGGCAACCTAGATCAGCGAAATTATATCGCGAGTGGTGGCCATCCGCGGACTGTTTTCTACCAAGCATTCTTGAAACTTGCAAAGTCTATTTGGCTGCTGCATAGGTTGGCGCATTCCCTTGATCCCACTGTTAAGATTTTTCAGGTGAAGAAGGGAGATGAATTTTCTGAGGTTTATATGGAGAGCATAGTGAATAATTACCTTGTTGATGACAGTGATGAAAAGCCTGCTGTTGGCCTGATGGTTATGCCTGGGTTTTGGATTGGTGGCAGTCTGATACGCTCCCAAGTCTACTTGAGTGGTGTGAAAGTCGTCGAATGATTTATTCAGATATGTAGTTCTATCAGTGTGTGGTTGCGTGGATGTGTGGGGCGTGCGTATGTGTGTATTCTTCTTTTGCCTCCATCATATTTAGTGTATTGCTGTTGTATTTCTGCTGTGTATTTGGTTTCATATGCATTGCATGTATGTATGTATGATATGCACTACATTTCCTGGCAGGCCTTATGTTTCTATGGGAAAGACTCTTTCTTCGTGTTTAACTTGCCTTCATCTCTCCCATGAATCAAGACTTTCCCCTCTCAGATCACTTGAGTGTCGAAATCATTCTAGCATGATATTGCAATATATAACTATTACCTTTTCTTGCTGGTATGTGTCGAGGTGGTAATCAAGCAAGCAAGCACCTTCTTTTTTCTGACGGTGTTGAGATCCAGAAAGGCCCAGGGATGGTTAAAGAACTGCTTTTGCGTTTTCTCAAGTTTATCTTGGTGGATCCAGAAAGACCTTGAGATGGTTAAAGAACTGCGTTTGCGTGTTCTCAAGTTTTTCTTGGTGGTCAGGCTTATTTCATCGGCAAACCAAGTTCTCCTATCAAAGGCTTTGTGAGATCTAAATAATATTTTAAGACCTGCAAGTGTAAAAGTTCATTGAATGCGAGGTATTTTTATTTATTTGATCATTTATTTTGAAGAACTTCCACACTAATAGCTAATAATACACGTAGTGGAGAGTCAATATCTCACTTAACGAAGCCCTTACAAGATGATGCGTCCCGGATCTATCAATAGGTTGAATTCGAAAGCACAATCACCACAAATGACAAGTCTCTTTAAGAAAGAAATAAGGTTAGGACCATCGGAGTTGTCTTTTTCGAGGGCCTTCCAATGCTTAAGTTACTAAGGATTGAGAGAAAAAACTCTGGTATAAGATTAAAATTACATTAGATGCCAGAATCATTTACCTAGAGTAAGACATACCCTTTATATTTCGATCTAAATATATCCTGATGTACCACCCTTTATATTTGGATGGAGTAAGACATCTTTTTATATGTGAGATCTTAGACATGTTTTGTAGAACAAGTTTATATTTGGTTTCCCTTTTCATCTTTTTCTCGTGGTGTTTGTTTGCTATCGATCGCTCGCAAGTATTTAGTCTTGGATGGAATTTACCGTGCTCTTAGGGCTGCATCCCCAAACAACCCGATTCGTTCAGAGATGACGAGTCTGTCACCCTCTATGGCGCCCCGTTTCAGACGACAAGTCCAAAAAGTATAACCCAAGACAATACCTTTATGACACGTGTCAAATTATTTATTATTTCTAAGATATTCTTTCTGTTACAAAAGTGGTCCGAAGGACACACATAAGGAATATTGAGACTAACATCTACAATGTAAGATTCGTTTAGTGCCCAACGGGTAGTTATCCTGAGTGTATCTTATGTTACCACGTGTCTCCAAAGAAAAGATATTATCAGATAGAGATAAATACAATTAGCATAAATGACATTTCGCGGATCCAATATAGTGGTGTCCTTTGCATTCTGCGTTATCCCAAATTTTTCCACCGAGGTCCTCATAAGGCCATAATTCGCTAAGTCTTCTGCCCTGTACCTTGGTTGACTAAATCGTTCTCTTTACATTTCTGAGCCTAGTCAATTCCAAGATTAGGCTTGACTTTAGTCAATAATAATAGAGAGATCTATCATAAGATAAAGCTTAAACGTGAAAGCATGTGGCTGGAATATTTGCAGTATATTTCAAAAAAAAATTCATCAAATTTCATACACACATATTGTAGCGCCCTGCTCCCGAGCCCTAACATCGGGAACAGTGCACCCGCCGTATCTCACTAAGAAGAATACAAAGCGTCGAATCAATCTCTTACTTGTCAAAATGACGTAGAAATTTTTTTTCGCGGAAACGTAAACCATAACATGTATTAAACTCCAATAACCGTTATTACACTGCTAAATAAAAATTCTGGGAGTAAAAGTAGTAAAGTAGTATGTGGAAAATCCTCAAAGTATAAATAAAAACAAAACAGCTGCAGAGTCCCCTCATATCCTAGCTGCAGCTCTCAACCAGCCCACTCTGCTATGTCCGTCCCGTCCTCAACGAAGATATGCTCATAGTCCTCATCCGGCTCACCTGGGAAGTAGGGGTGAGTGACAGAAATCACCCAGTAGATGCCCGCCTCAAACAAATACAAAACGTACATACCGAAATGATATAGCCACATAGCACATAGACATGATATAACCACATAGCACATAAATATAAGATAACATGCATAAGATAAAGTAAATGCGGTAAGTAAATCACTCCACATAAAAATGCGCAAGTACGTGATGCATGCTCAATCAACGTGTCACACGCAACAAAGTCATGTCACACATAATGCCGATATCCATACTGTGCAATGCATGAACCCGGGTCCTACTGAGTGGCTGCAGGTCGTACATCCCACAGTCATCATACTGAGTGTGCGTGGCTGCGCCACCGCACACCATCCTGAGTGTCGTGATACCGCCATCGTACACCATCCTGAGCGTCCGTGTCCCGTACGTCACGACCCGCCATCAATGCAATGCACGTGCCATGAATGCAAAAACACAACCGTCTGAGGCCCGTCCGCCCATCCTCACAAACTCCGGCACTCAATATTTGGTTTTGTAAATTTTACAAATATTGGAAAGTTGTTATTTAGCATTACCCTTATTTTTTCCTTAGCTTGTATTAATTTTCTAGAATTTTCTACTATTTTTCCTTATTTTTCTCTTATTTAATTTTATTTATTACTAATTATTTTTAATTACTTACATTTACCAAAATTCAGAAATTGAGTGAAAATAATTTAATTTTAACCTTTTATATTTTCTGAAATTTATTTAGAAATTTTCTAATAATTAAATATATTTTTCTCAAATTTTAAACTAATTTTAATTAATTATTTATTGTTTAATCATTTCAGAAATTAATTTCAGATTTTTTTTTTAATTTTTTCCGGTTTGGGCCAGCCTGCTGGCCTGGTCCGGTCCGCTGGCCATCCAGTCCGGTCCAACAACATTTTCCTTTTTTTTTAATTTTTTATATTAAATTATATTTTCTTCTAACATTCATAAAATCTTCGTTTTAACTCCGATTGACCTAAAATCATTTGCGTTGGACTCGTTATATTTTCTTCTAACATTCATCCACCTCCTGAAACGCGTCCGTCAGACCCGTTTTTTCGACTTTCAACCCAATCCTAACCTATTCCGGGCTAGATGGACTTATTCTAAGGCGAAAACGCAATTTTAAAGAACCCTAAGTGTGAAAATATTAAACCTTTTGATTTTATTCAAGGGTGTTTCCAATCTGAACCACAACAACCATCAATTTCAATACACACGCACATACACATACAGCCATAAACAACACATCTCATGCTTTCCATATAAAACAAGACAAGATTCACATATTAAACAAATAAAAACAACGAATCACATAAATATATCATCAAAGCATGCATGTATTATACCCATTTGAGGAGGAAGATGCACCTACCTTGGAAAAACGATGAACTCACAATATATGAATAGAGGAGTGGGATTTCGGGGAGGATGGCTAGCCCTTCTTTTTTCTTTTTTCTTCTCTCTTCTTCCCTAGCACATGTTCTCTCTTCTTTTTTTTTTCTTTTGCTTGTCTTGGCCGTTTGTAAGAGTGAGGAAGGGAGGGAGAGAGGAGAGATTTAAGTAGGAGGGTGCTTAGATAATGATGAAATTTAGGAATTAGTTGAGATAATTAAAGATAGGTGGATTTAAAAGAGTTATAGAAAAACACAATTAACTAAAGCTAACCTTCCCCACCCCACTTCCCGTTCACACACGCACACCGGCACGTTCTTTGTTTTTTTTTATTTGTTATTTCATTACTTTTATTATTATTTTACTTCTATTATCATGTATTATTTATTATTATTATTATTATTATTATTATTATTATTATTATTATTTTTACAAGAATTCGGAATATAACATCCTACCCTCCTTACAAGAAGTTTTATCCTCGAAACTTAGTGTACCTTAATCGAAGAGCTGTGAATATCTCTCTCGCATATGATCTTCGAGCTCCCAAGTTGCCTCGCGCTCCATAAGATTTGTTCACTAAACTTTAACATAAAGGATGACCCGATGTCTCAGCACCTGGTCCTTGCGATCTACTATTCTGATAGGGGTCTCCTCATATGTCGTGTCTGGTCGAATCCTCAATGGTGGCGCGTCTAGAACATGGCTCGGATCCGGAATATATCTCTTCAACTGAAAAACATGGAACACACTGTGTACCTGGGCCAAGGCAAATGGTAATACCAGTCGGTAGTCCAAGATACCGACCCTCTCGAGCACCTCGCATGGACCAATGTAGCGAGGCTCGGGCATGCCCTTCAGACCGAATCGTGAAACCCCCTTCATAGGTGACAACCTCAAGTAAACCTTTTCGCCCACAGCGAACTCTAGAGGACGTCGCTTCGAATCAGCCCAGCTCTTGCTCCTGTCTTGAGCCACCTTGAGTCTATCACGTATCAGCTTCACTTTCTCTTTAGTCTGCTCAACCAACTCAGGACCAGTAATAACGCGCTCACCAACCTCGTCCCAATGAATGGGGGGACCTACATTTACGTCCATAAAGCGTCTGAAAGGGTGCCATACCGATGGCACTGTGATGGCTATTGTTGTAGGAGAACTCAATCAACTTGATCATACAAGCACAGTTCCCCTTAAAGTCCAAAGCGCACGCTCTCAACATATCCTCTAAAGTCTGAATGGTCCCCTCTGACTGTCCATCAGTCTGAAGATGAAACTCAGTGCTCAAACGTAATTCTGTTTCCAACCTTCTCTGACAAGCCGACCAGAATTCAGAGTTAAATCTCGGATCATAGTCTGAGACGATGCTGACTGGGACCCCATAAAGATTGGCAAAATCATCGATGTACCACATCATTAACCTTTCCAAGGTCACATCACTTGACACAGATAGAAAGCAGGCAGACTTCGTCAATCGATCAATAATCTACCAGATCATGTCATTGCCGTTTCTTGTTTTAGGGAGCCCTACAACAAAGTCCATCGTCACATGTTCCCACTTCCACTCCGGTATCTCTAACGGCAGCATCAAACCTCCCGGCCTCTGATGCTCTGCCTTAACCTGTTGACAAACGAGGCACCTCTCAATGCACTCGACGATGGTCTCTTCATACTACTCCACCAATAGTGTCTCTTTAGATCATTGTACATCTTTGTATCACCTAGATGAATCGATAACTTCGAATTGTATGCCTCCTTCAACAATTCCTTCCTTAGATCCTCATCGTCGGGCACGCACAACCTACCATGGTACCAAATACTGCCATCATCATGTATCTAGAAGCCCTCGATCAGATTGGTCAACATCCTCTCTCGAATATCTCTAAGTGTCACATCATCCTTCTGTGCCTCCTTAATCCGCTCAATCCGAGATGGTGTAATAATTAAGGCTGCCAGAACATTAGCAGTGGAATCAACAATGTCAAGGTCGAACTCTGTCATCTCTTTCTTCAATGGTGTCTGTCTGGCGAAATTAGACTTTCTACTCAAGGCATCTGCTACCCGGTTTTTCTTTCCCTGGATGATAACTGATAGTCAGGTCATAGTCTTTCAGTAGCTCAAGTCATCTCTCCTGACGCATATTCGACTCTTTCTGTGTGAATAAATACTTCAAGCTCATGTGATCTGTGAAGAATTTGCACTTTACACCGTATAGATAATGATGCCAAATCTTTAATGCAAACATCACCGCTGTCAGCTCCAGATCATGAGTCGAGAAACATATATATATGTTGGAAAAAGTATGTTAAAATACTTTTAAATGTGCTCCAAACTTATATAAAAACACGTGTAATATTGTTTGGGAGTTTGAGTGATGATTTGAACACCTTCAACTTGAAGAATATCACTTGGATCGATCCAAGTATAAGTTGGATCGAACCAAGTGAAAGCTGGAATAAAGTTAAAGTGTTCTGGAGGACCTCGATCGTTCTATGTACGAGACATCGATCGATCGATGTAGGACAGTATAATGCTGGAACCAAGCTGTCCAACATAAATCGATCATATCGATCGATCGATGTGACATCGATACATGGATCGATCTATGTGAGGCAGAATGTATTAAGAAATGATTCTGTCCGACTTCAATCGATCACATCGATCGATTGAAGTGACATCGATCGATCGATGTGATCGATCGATGTGCCAACGGACAGAACCTTTCATGATGAGTTGCATCTTTTGGTCCAAGAATCATCTCCCTTCAAAAGTGAACGTTATTCAACGAACTGGGAATGTCTGAAAACTGCTGTAACAAGTTTTAAACAATGTCTTCTTATACCCTAAAGCCTATACATACAAGGCTTAACTATTTTGCAAAATCTAGAAATTCTCTTGCAACTTTCTTTAGTGAAAAAAAGTTTCAGCAGTCTTCCTCTTTATATCCTCTACTTTCATACACTTCTACTTGCAAGTTCATTCCCTTTCTTGTAGAGCAAACGAACAAGGGAAACCGTTAAATTCTGGGAATCATTCGCTTGTAGTTCACCTTTCTCACCGGTGGAAACGAAATTGCTTTTAAAGACAGTGACCTTGATCACGTCTCGGCAATCGTGTTGTGTTGTTTGTTTGTCATCCATCTCACTAATTCATCCCACAGCCCTGGAAACATCCCTTGCCTCAGTATTCACTAATGCTCGCGTGTGTTAGGTAAGATGGTACCACACTTAAAGAAAAAGTTAATGTAATATATTTGATATAATCTTACAATATAGGGTGTGATATACGTATATATATACATACAGTGGTTGACTATTGCACCAATCGCCATTAAGCATGGACCATTATACTCGCTGCTTTCTACCGACGCACCTTATGCATCAACCTCGCGTTCTCTCTCTTAATTTTATTTATTTTATGTCTTTATTTATTTCTTTTTACCCCATCTTTCTCAAGAATCCGTCACCCGCCATGTTTAAATTTGAAAAATATTGAGAAAACATAAGAACAAAATTAATAAAAATAAAATAACTCATTATGTAAACTCACAGAACCATCTTTTGTCGGAGATGAAATTCTCTCTCTAGGTATCCCTCCTTATTGTTGTGTTTGTCTAAAACTATAGTATAGGTTTTTGTGTTTATGCATAATCGACCAGCTGAAATCTAAATTTTTTTTATAAACACACGAATGAGACACAAAGCGAACTCATTGTATCCTGTTCCCTTTGTCGTGACAACTTGGCACAGAAGTCGACGGCGCTGCATACTGCAAGGAAGACAGCTGGTCAAAGTCAAACCATATTTGGTCTCTAGTACCATAAAATGAATTCCTATACGTGTCGAATTTTGCAACAGTTCACCAAGTAATTTGACTAAACAATAATATACTTAACAGCAAATCTAGGCTTTTGCTAACTCAACCTGGTTTACTGGAAACAGCCTACACGTGACGTATGTTATGCTAGTCCAGCTATTTTTGTCTCCAGCTGCCTTCCTGGATGATCAAGATCAGAGGAATTTCTTTTCATTATAAAAGAAAAGTTGAACACCAACTGTTGGGGTTTTTTTATTTTTCACTAGGGTTTTGATTTGAAAAAATATATAAATCAAAAGACGTATTTCATAGACAAACAAATCCATAAGATCCAAATACAGAGTAAGACATTTATATGATTTGAACTCTCGCATTACAGATCGCGAGACTAAACTGTCTTACAAAATTATTTTTCATATAATTGAATGAAACTTACACTAAATGATCAAAATCATTTGCTGATGTATCGCCAACAAGAAAGATTTTTCTTTCTGAAAATCATAGCAAGGACGAGTTGTGTTCGTAATATAATTATATATACAATATTACATCTAAAGTATAGCTAGTTTGTCTTAGCTTTTGCTACCGTTGGAATATATTGAGTATGATTGATTGATCGACTTGAAAGTATAGCCAGCGTGATTTGCGTGCGTAATATAAACAAAATTAGCTCAATAGAGATACTCAGATGGGATCTACTGTCGTCCCAGAGAGACTGAGTTTGCATGCTCAGGTTAATTTGATTTGAATATGTCCATTAGATCACTGAACTCAAGGATAAAAAGAACTCATTTCAAAAGGACGTGCATAACTTGGTGAATATTATAATTAACTATGTTGTTAGTGTTGGAGAAGTGGAAATTGGAAAAGTTTGGATGGGAGGTGGGTTTTGTCAAGGACCATATTTTGGGCTTAATTACGATTAGTATTCGTTAATCAAAAACGGAAACTAAAAATTCCTAAATTATCTACGTGACGAGTAGATGATTTTAGGCTTTTGAATTACTCGATTCCGATACCGGGTGAATGAGAAATTAATGCTCAAAGTTGGAGTAAAATTGGATGAAAATTGGAAAATTAGTGATGTGGCCTCTTGAGGAGTGAACACATCACCAATTTGCTTGTATACCACATTGCCCACTTGAGATGGAAAGGCCATCATATATATTGTTAGTTGGAGCTTTCTAAAATGTGCCCTTGGGCATGAGAAGTTTTTGACGGAGGAGTCAGGACGCAGCTCAGGCAAGGTTCACCACACACGCGAGCGCGCAGCTGCCCGCCCGTTCGGCCGGCTCGGCTTGGGCTCGTGGCTTCGTGGCTCTGGCCTGTTCTTATCTTTTTTGGAGAATTTTTTATTAAAATTTTCCAGAAAAAATAATTACTTGATCCTGCGGTCTACGATTCATCTGCGGTGATCCAACGCTCCAGATCAAATCTGATGATCCTACGGTCTACGATTCATTTGCGGTGATCCAACGCTCCAGATCAAATCTGATCCTGCGGTTCAGCGCGGTTGTTGATCCTACGTCTCAGATTTGATCTTATCTTCGGTTTACTGATCCAATGGCCTACGTATGTCCAGACAAGGATTACGATCTAACGGTGGAGATCTTAACTGTTCTAATCCAATGATCCAGATTCGTTCTGAGCATAAACTGTCTTCAACTTCCTTCAACCACCCTCCATCTATAAATTCGTTGCCATGCATGCGTTCTGAAGTACTGAGATTTCAGTACTGCAATCCTCTCCTTTTTCTAAAGCATTCTGCATTCCATTACGATACAGTCCACTCGAGAAAACAGAACACCTTTAACAGGTTCGTCGATGTTCCTACGCTGTAGTGCCGCTCGTATGAACTGAAACCGTTGTATCCTGGGAGACGTTTGCTATGTCCGGTTGGACACAGAATACCGGGGCATTTCGTCTTAAGGACAGAGTCGTTGACTCGCCTCGGTTTGCATACTGTCATTTTCTTTGCCGTACACGTTCTGTCCAAAATGCATGCTGTGAATATACTCGTCATATTGGTTTACCTTTGTTGCCTATTTGCATGTTTAGTGCATCAGTATTTATTAATATATGGTGTTTGCTATCTACAGAGTTAATGAATTTATTTTATAGTATAGAATATTGTAATTCATAACATTTAGCGGATAAACAAAAAGTAATTAGTGACACAGTAAAATGATCGTATATAAGTATCTACATGTCAAGCAATCATATAAAAAACATGTATATATCTACAAATTTGATTGATGTACTCGTTCCATCCGTGCAATGTAAATGATTTTTATTCACGTTCAAAATACATACAAACTCCATATGATGCACGCATAAGTATAAAAGTATTTATTATCAACTTGGAATACTTTTAGACAAGTAAACATGCTGCTTGAAGAATGGATATTAATGAAAAAGTTCACCGTCCAATTTGACACTGCAGAAGCAAACATATAAAGGAAGTTGTCTATTTATTAGGTTTCTGTCTTTACGCAAGGTCTGGGGAGGAGCGGTTCGCTTTGCGATCTCATGTACGCAGCCTTACTCTACATTTTGTGTAAGAGGATGTTTCTGCGACTCAAACTGTGACCTTTAGGTCACAGAACAGCAACCTTACCACTTGCTTTAAGACGTCGTAAAAGCAAACATATGTAACATGCAAGCGTAAATATTACAAAATAGAGGTCAGATCCGTGATTTTGGCAAGTAGGATATTTGATATTTGCAAATAACCTTATAAACTATACCTAAAATTGCAAAATGCCTCTTGGAAATATTCTTTTAGCATTTTCCTTATTCTGGCATTAGGGAATAACAATTACTCCTCTTATTCAAAATTCTGTATCCATATTTTAATAAATTTATTAGCTATAGAATAGAGATTTATAAAAGTTAAATTTGCGAAGAGTTCGTTATTGTGTATGTATGCATGTATATGTATATAAATTAAATAAAATTAAAGTTTACCGTTTAAAAAATAAAGTCAGCTTTTTGTAATCTCAAATTTTAACTCTAGCACTGAATAAGGGTTCATGTGCGCGTAATTATAGTAAAAGTCAACGCTACTAAACAATTCAGATTATTACACCTCTCACCATCTTCTTCTAGTGTTAAACGAATCGAACACCTCGCAAAGTATTTGAGTTTAATTCGTATTTAATTCGAGTTAGTTCGTTAATTTTACTTAAACGAGCCATGTTTGAACGTCTAATTAGGTTCGTTTACTAAAACGAGCCAAATTGTTCACCAATTTTTTAGCTCGTTTAAATAGTTATAGTGTCTTCGAGTCAAACTCAAATAAATTTTGAAGTTCGTTACCGTAAACAAGTCGAGCCAAACAGCTTGTTTAACTAAACGAATTTGAATTCAAAAACCTGATATTCAGCTCGGCTCGGTTTGTTAACACCTATATATAACACAGATCCTCCACTCTCCTCTTAACATTTCAAACCCCAAAACACACACACACACACATCAAATCTCACAGATCAACAACACAATAAACACACACACTAACCATGTCACGTATAATCTTAACCTTTCTTTTCTTCCTGATCTTCACCATATCCATAACCACCGCAGCAAACCCTACCACCCAAACCACAAATTTCATCCAACAACAATGCCAAGGCACCCTCTATTTCAAGCTATGTGTCAAATGTCTCACAAAACACACACACTCCACCCTCTACACACCCGCAGACGTGGCCCGAATCACGATGCGAGTAACCCTAGCCAAGGCAAGGTCCGCTCAAGCGTACATAAACCGTGTAGCAAATCAAAAAAACATAACAAACGCGGAATACCAATCGGTAAAAGATTGTCTAGCACAGATCACAGAAGGAGTAGAACAAATCGCGCGTTCGGTAGCGGAATTCGCAAGATTGGCTGTTGATGATGAGAATGAATTCAATTGGCATCAAAGTAATGTGTTAACATGGTTGAGTACGGCTTCAACGGATACCCTTGCTTGCATGAATGGATTTCCAGGGCATGCTATAGGGAATAAAACGAAACGTGTTATTAGGGCAAAGGTTTTGAATGTGGCTGAGCTTACTAGTAATGCTTTGGCTTTGGTTCGTAGCTTTGTAAGAAGACGTCATGCTTCTAGGATTGTTAACAAACCTTGAGGTCTTGCAGTTTTGTTTTTTTTATTTATTTTTTTTGTTATACAAATATATGTAAGATCTGTAAAAGGTCTGTGAATAGTGATCTATTATATGTTTTTCTTATGTAATTGTTCGAAGAATCTAACCAAGTTACAAGTTTGCATTATATGGAGCCTTCTCAAGCAATAAAGAGTTCTGAATTCCCTATCTTTTGTTGATGTTTTCTTCTTTTCCCGTTCTAACGTTTTGTAGTAGGATTTCTTCCATGAATGTTTTGGGCGTTCAATACTACAACAACATTACCTCCATTGGCTTAAAAGTTCCCGCCTATGGCGAAGTATAAGGGTCGGATATACGCAAACATACACATGTGATAGAAACATACACAGTTTGTTTTTTTGTGGTAATCCATAACGAAAATTGATTCAAGCTTTGTCCAATCAAGATGATTATTGCAAGAAACACACATAGTTTGTTTTTTGTGATAATCCATAACGAAAATTGATTCAAGCTTTGTACAATCAAGATGCTTATTGCATTGGTCAACAATTATTACGCTGGTTTTTTAAAAAATAATGTAGATTTACGGTTTATCTATAAATTTCAGGATTATTAGGTAGGTTTTATTCAAATTCGCATAAGTTATCAAAATAGCTACCGTATATGTTCGACGATTATTGTATAGATTTACTAAATATCTTCTAGAGGGGAATCAAAATCATACTAGGAATCAATATGTTATGTCAACATGGTTGGTTCAACTGGTAAAGTTCGTCTATTTCGACTTGTAAAGTCTTATGTTTTCTTGAACTGGTGAAGCTTCACCTCAACCTAAACTTTTTATTAAAATAAAAAAAAGTTGAAAACGATACTATAAGTCTATAACCCTCCTTCCAATTCCCACAGGAATATAAAACTTCCCAGAATTCTTCTACATGCATCATTCTATTGAAAGTTTGAACTGAGTCGTCCCTTGAAGGATGATTATGTTTCGAACTGGGGTCATTTTTAAGGGTTGGGATCTCCTAACCCCACTTTTCTCACCCATTTTGTGACCACGCGACACGTGGTAGCAAAGAGGTGTGGTGAGGCTAGATGCGGTTGGCCCTCATCTAGTCTCACCACCCTTTGCTGCCACGTGTTGCGTGGTCATGCGTCACCGCAACCCATTTGCGGTGAGGGGATCATATCCCCATTTTTAACTACTGTTGGAGACAATCAATCATGTACCAAGACGCAGTCGTACAACGTGTGCATATGAAACAAAATAAATCAAACCCGGAGCGAGTCGAAGACTCTGTCCTTAAGACGTATTGCTCCGGTATACTGCGCCCAACCGGTGTGAGCAATCGTCTCCCAGGATACAACGAGTACCTGTTCAGTTGAGCGGCACTGCTGAACTTGAACTCCTTCGAACGCTTAGAGTGTCCTGACTTCTCCCGGACAGTATGCAAGACTCACGTGCTATGAATGCAGAATGCGTTGAAATGCTAAGAGCTTAAGTTGTGTCTCAAATGAACACCCTTAGCCCTCTTTATATAGGGGAGTCGGTTGGAGGACAAGGTACCGTGACCGTTGGATCAAAACCGAAGTTTGATTTAGACCGTTAGATTAAAACCTCCTATCTAGATTAGGAAGGTTTAATCTCAGCCTTTAGATCGAAGATAAATTATTAGGTTTAAACCTGGACCGTTAGATGGAAACCATATTCGGTTAAGCGGTTAAGACAGTTTAAATCTCGGCCTTAGATTAAAGCTATCTTCCCTGCCACCGTTAGATCACAACAGATTGATCTTATTTTAAACCGGAGGATAGTGTTAGTTTCAAGTTTGAAACCTAACCGCACAATCAAAATGATTCTGCCCGCTGTCAGACTTCGATCGATCACATCGATCGATCGAAGTGACATCGATCGATCGATGTGATCGACTGATGTCTGACTGAGTACATCATTCGATCAACTTGATCGATCTAAGTGACATCGATCGATCGAAGTGATCGATCGATGTCCTCTGATTGACTTAGATCGATCTACCAAGAGACCAAAGTCCTCTGATCCACTTCGATCGATGACATCGATCGATCGAAGTGACATCGATCGATCGAAGTCATCGATCGATGTCCGTCAGATGCTTTTTACGCCACATGGACACTTCCAACGTGGCATTCCTCCACACAGGTGACACATCACCCATCCATAACATTTCCATCTACTTTGAGCATTAATTTCACATTCACACAATACCATAATTGAGTGAGTCCACATCCTAACATTAACTACTTGTCACGTAGATAATTAAGGATTCATTAGTTTTCGATTTCATTATCGGAAACTCATTAAGCTCAAAGTACGTTGCTCAATCAAGTTTGCAACATTCATCAACGAGCCTAAGCCCAAATCTTCAATCTCCAACGATGGGCCAAAGCCCAACCTTAAATTCTCCAACAATCCTCCACATGAATGGAAATTAATGCAAATGCATATGCAGACTCTGAGGAGAAGTCAGACAAGAAAATATTGCATCAGAAAAGGTAGCTTCTGGCTTTGAACCTTTCTTAGTGATGTACCATCGGATTCACTCGGCTAAATAGTGACTTGATGTCTTGAACTAGTCAGCCTTTGTTGTGAACCAAGACAATGATACTCACACAATATTTCCTTTAACACCCTTTTGGTTCTCATGGTTGTGTTCGTTTTGGCCATGAACAACCTGGTTTCAGAAAGTGTTTTAGAGAAATCTTGCCACCTAGACTTTCTCATAGAAGCGGCCCCACTTCACACTTACATAGGTGATTCCTATCAAGAGTATTCTGCCATACTCCACTTGACGCATCAAGATATAGGACATCATTAAAAGCCTTAGCTTACCCTACATTCTCTGCAGACAGCACTTTTATCAGACGGAATGAGTAAGTGCTAACTGAACCTTCATAACTTAGTTGTCCCATTGAACCAAGATTCTGGGATCTCCAGTCAACAAGGTTGGGTTACCATTACAAAGATTCATGCATTATGGGCTTAAGTCCCATTCCGTTTGTCAATCTTGACATTTGATCTCTAGGCAAGCCTTTTGTAAGCGGATCCGCAAGATTCTCCATTGATTTCACATAATCAATGGAAATCACGCCATTAGAGATCAACTGTTTAATGGTGTTATGTCTTCGACATATGTGTCGCGACTTACCATTATAGATGTTGCTTTGAGCACGTCCTATAGCTGACTGACTATCACAGTGCATGCTAATAGGAGCGATTAAATATCTTCCAAGAAATTCCGAAGCCACTCAGCCTCTTCCCCAGCTTTGTCCAATGCTATGAACTCAGCTTCCATAGTGGACCGAGCTATACAGGTTTGTTTCGTGGACTTCCACGACACAGCAGCACCACCAATAGTGAACACGTACCCACTGGTGGACTTCGAGTCCTTACTATCTGATATCCAATTTGCATCGTAGTATCCTTCCAACACTGCTGGATATCTCGTATAATGTAATCCAAGATTCATTGTGTATTTCAAATACCTCATTACTCTGTTAAGAGCTTTCCAATGATCATTACTTGGATTACTGGTAAACCTGCTCAACTTGTTTACCGAACACGCTAAGTCTGGTCTTGTATAATTCGTTATGTACATCGGACTCCCGATCACCTGAGAGTATTTCAACTGAGCTACAGGTTTGCCTCGATTCTTCCTTAAGTGCATACTTAAGTCAAGCGGGGTCTTTACCGGTTTCACATCCTCTATATTGAACCGTTTCAGGACTGATTCAATATAGTGTGTTTGTGACAGTATGAGTCCCTCAGTCACCCTAGAAATCTTAATTCCTAGAATGACATTGGCAACTCCCATGTCCTTCATATCGAAGTTCCTCGTCAACATCTTCTTTGTGTTTAAGATTATGTCCTGAGTACTTCCCATAATTAGCATGTCATCTACATAGAGACACACTATCACGTATGCACTCTGTGTGCTCTTAATGTAGACACACTTGTCACACTCGTTGATCTTGAAACCATTAGCTAACATAGCTTGATCAAACTTCAAGTGCCACTGTTTGGGCGCTTGCTTAAGTCCGTACAAGGACTTAACGAGTCTACAAAATTTAGACTCTTGCCCTGGCACCACAAACCCTTCGGGTTGTTCCATATAGATTTCTTCATCCGACTCACTATTCAGAAAAGCAGTCTTCACATCCATCTGATGGATTTCCAAGTTATAGACTGCAGCAATTGCAACTAGCATCCTTATAGAAGTGATCCTAATTACTGGTGAGTAGGTGTCAAAAAAGTCAAAGCCTTCCTTCTGTCGATAGCCTTTAGCTACCAACCTGGCTTTATACTTTCCAATAGACCCATCCTCTTCCAGTTTCTTCTTGAAAACCCACTTACTACCAAGTGGTTTACTTCCAGGTGGAAGGTCAACCAACTCCCAAGTGTGGTTTTGAAGAATTGAGTCTATCTCACTGTTAATTGCCTCTTTCCAGAATGGAGCTTCTGGAGTTGACATAGCCTCGGAAAAATTCCTCGGCTCATTTTCTACCATATAGGTTAGAAAATCCGGTCCAAACGAAGTTGGCATTCTGACACGCTTGCTTTGACGAAGCTCCTCATCTCTTTGAGGAGTCGCCTCACGCAATCGCTTACCAAATCTTGTTTCTTCTTGAATTTTGTCTTTCCTCGGAAAGACATCTTCAAAGAACACTGCATTCCTTGCTGACATGCCCTGAATGCCACAGTTGTAACATTTCCCGGTGAACTTCTTGGCGATCTGCTTGCCTTTCTTATTCACCCCGAGTTGGCTCTTCTTTTTCTTGGCCTCTGCAACATGGGCCTTAGCCGGACCAGAGCTAGATTGTGGCGCTCTTTCAGATCTACGATTGTCCTCCTCAATGCGGAGTCGAACAATTAGATCTTCCAATGTCATCTCCTTTCTCTTGTGTTTGAGATAGCTTCTGAATTCCCTCCACGAAAGAGGTAGCTTCTCAATCACTGCTGCCACGACGAAAGATTCACTGAGCAACATGCCCTCCTCTTCCATCTCGGCAACCAACGTCTGAAGTTCCTCAACTTGAGAAACAACGGTGCGAGAATCAGACATTTTGAAATCCAGGAATTTGCCGAAAATAAATTTCTTAGTGCCGGCATCCTCCGTACGGTATTTCTTTTCCAAAGCCTGCCACAAAGACTTTGCGGTCTTGTACGTACAGTACAAACCATACAAGGAGTTGTCCAAACAACTCAGAATATGACTCAAACAAACATAATTGTTGAAGTTCCAACCTTCAACAAAACGTTGGTTTTGCATATCCTGGGCTTGGTCCTCCAACGGATCCACCATAGGCGGGTCCTCAGTCAGGAAATTTGCCAATCCCACAGCAGTCAAGAAGAACAGCATCTTCTGCTGCCAGCGCTTGAAGAAGCTCCCACTGAACTTCTCCGGTTTCTCCACTTGGGCCACTACAGGACCCTGCGCAGGAGGAGCATGTCTTGGCACCCCAGCAGTTGGTGCCATTGGAGCAGAACTCTGAATGTCTGCGCCATAAACGGAGCCTGAGCTTGCGTTCTCCATCAGATTACTGTTCAGTTGATCAAAACGAATAGATCAGAACAGAATCAGATTTAAGAAAGGAGTAGAAGTAGACTGCAAATCAGTACGAAACTGCTTTTGCGCAAATTAAAAAACTGTACAGAAATTAATTGAATTGAAATACGTCTTAAGATTGTTGGAGACAATCAATCATGTACCAAGACGCAGTCGTACAACGTGTGCATATGAAACAAAATAAATCAAACCCGGGGCGAGTCGAAGACTCTGTCCTTAAGACGTATTGCTCCGGTATACTGCGCCCAACCGGTGTGAGCAATCGTCTCCCAGGATACAACGGGTACCTGTTCAGTTGAGCGGCACTGCTGAACTTGAACTCCTTCGAACGCTTAGAGTGTCCTGACTTCTCTCGGACAGTATGCAAGACTCACGTGCTATGAATGCAGAATGCGTTGAAATGCTAAGAGCTTAAGGTGTGTCTCAAATGAACACCCTTAGCCCTCTTTATATAGAGGAGTCGGTTGGAGGACAAGGTACCGTGACCGTTGGATCAAAACCGAAGTTTGATTTAGACCGTTAGATTAAAACCTCCTATCTAGATTAGGAAGGTTTAATCTCAGCCTTTAGATCGAAGATAAATTAGCAGGTTTAAACCTGGACCGTTAGATGGAAACCATATTCGGTTAAGCGGTTAAGACAGTTTAAATCTCGGCCGTTAGATTAAAGCTATCTTCCCTGCCACCGTTAGATCACAACAGATTGATCTTATTTTAAACCGGAGGATAGTGTTAGTTTCAAGTTTGAAACCTAACCGCACAATCAAAATGATTCTGCCCGCTGTCAGACTTCGATCGATCGAAGTGACATCGATCGATCGATGTGATCGACTGATGTCTGACTGAGTACATCATTCGATCAACTTGATCGATCGAAGTGACATCGATCGATCGAAGTGATCGATCGATGTCCTCTGATTGACTTAGATCGATCTACCAAGAGACCAAAGTCCTCTGATCCACTTCGGTCGATGACATCGATCGATCGAAGTGACATCGATCGATCGAAGTCATCGATCGATGTCCGTCAGATGCACATGGACACTTCCAACGTGGCATTCCTCCACACAGGTGACACATCGCCCATCCATAACATTTCCATCTACTTTGAGCATTAATTTCACATTCACACAATACCATAATTGAGTGAGTCCACATCCTAACATTAGCTACTTGTCATGTAGATAATTAAGGATTCATTAGTTTTCGATTTCATTATCGGAAACTCATTAAGCTCAAAGTACGTTGCTCATTCAAGTTTGCAACATTCATCAACGGGCCTAAGCCCAAATCTTCAATCTCCAACGATGGGCCAAAGCCCAACCTTAAATTCTCCAACAACTACTGCCTTGTTAATCAAGAAATTTTTACGATCGCTATCATGTGATCTAGTTTATTACAACAACAATCATATCCAGTATATCACAACGACAGCACAAGTTATCACTAAGGTCTGGGGAGGGTCCTTTAGCGTTCCCATGGAATAGATAACAATACTTCTATCCTAAGTGATAGAGAGTTTGACTCCAATATCTGCACAGATATCATAATAATAGAAACAGGAATATCATGTGATCTAGTTTATTAGTAGTTAAATCTGGATTTGGTCAAATTCGCCCTTTGCCATTTTTGTGTGTGTGTGTCTATATATATATATATATATATATATATATATATATATATATATATATATATATATATATATATACACGGTTTTTGGGGTGAAGATAGTTAGTGCTGGCGTTGCTTGGACAAGAAGAAGTCAACTGTGTGAAGTGAGTGATAAGAATGCACGTGATCACCTGAATGAGTAATAAATACGATTTATAATACTATTATTATTCGAATTGGATCCGTTGACCGACGATGTATTACAAAAACAATAAAAACTATAAAATTAAATGTGGATAGACAGTAAAAAAAAATTGTGAAGCTGGATGAGAGAACCGTGATACGCGTGCCAGTGGATCTCATTCGCTATTATTACGCCCATCCTGACGGGATAGGATCCTCTCACCGCAAATGGGGTGGGTGTGGTGACGCGTGACCGTGCGACACGTGATAGCAAGGGGTGGTGAGGCTAGATGAGGGTCAGCCGCATCTAGCCTCACCACCCCTTTGCTGTCACGTATCGCATGGTCACACAGGAAATGAAGAAAGTGGGGTTATGAGATCTCAACCACACCCTGACTTAATCCTATCCATGAAACTATCAGGAAGGTCTCTTCTTTATTTTTATTTTTCCTTCGTTACCATGTCGCAAAGCCTCCATCTACGAAAAAAATTAAAAAATTTGACCCTGGACTAAAAATGGCTTTCACTAAATTTACTTGTGGTATCTTTATAGATGTAACCATAGAGTTCGACTTATGTCAGTATATCTATAAAGACTCAAAATCTAAATTACAGACAGAATTGAAACCGTAACGCTATATATCTGTCTATCTTACTTATTATTACAATACGTATACTTTTTCACTATGCAAAACCTCTAATAAGACCGACTCCATCAACATACCAGTGAAAGATACAACAACAACACATAGCCAGTATATCTCAACGACAGCAAAAGCTATCGCTAGGAATACAAGTGAAGGATAAGTATATGAAACGCCTCTGTTACACACATTCTATTTTAGTTGTCCAACTTATATTTTTTGAATAATATATGATTGAATTAATCTTGTGATCAATAAGCTGATAATTACTTACCATGAAAACATTGTTTTCATTGACTGTTTATGAAATATTCATACTAAAAAGAATACATGACCATCGGCGTGAGAAAAGAGAACACATACTGAAAATAAAGAATTAGAAAACAAGCACACATTGGTAATGTTCTTCGAAAAATTTGTTACTTAGCAACAATTTAATGTTTAATCCAAATTCTATTAGTTGGTCAATAATGAACAGAATTGCAAAAATTAAAGCACGTTTATGGATTTGTCCTTTTATCTTTTCCCCGTTCTACTGACGTCTCTTTCGTATATTTAATTGTTAAATAACTTACTTATTATTAAGCTTTGTTCTAATATCAAATTTACATTTGGTTAGTTATGATTAGGGCTGTATATGAACCATACCGTTCAGTTGTTCGGTTCGTTTGGTTCGGGCTCGAGCTCGAGTTTGGCTCGGATAAAAAGTTAATGAACAGAGCTTGAACACCGTTTTTTGTTCGAGCTCGGTAAGTGGCACCGTTCGTTTAAGGTGTTCGACTCGTTAATGTTGTTTGTTGAGTTAAACGAACCAAGCTTGAACAAGTAAATATGTTCTTTTAAATAAACGAACAAGCTCGGCTCGTTCGCTAAGTTAAATGAACAGAGCTTGAACAACACAATGCTCGGCTCGTTTGACTCGTTTACCGCCCTAGTTATGATACTGCAAAATAAATTTGAACACACTACTTAAAATTAGTATTACAGAAGAAATTTATCAGTCATGTGACTCAACTGGAAGCTATATTAGAACCCCAGTGATACTTGGAAATTAAAAATATTCGTTTAGCATTATTTGTGCATAAACACATTTATAATTATTTTATTATCGGAAGCTTTCTATTTGTATTAACTGAATTCGCTCACTAACACACTAGAGCACCATATCTCAATTATTGTGTCATTTATGCAGGTACATATAGAGCCGTGGAAGCAAACTCTCTATCCTTTGGGATGAATGTATTGTTTGCCTGCCTCTCATTCTACATACCCTATCGATAGCTTTTACTGTCGTTGAGATATACTGGGTACGATTGATAGTAATTTTCGTATACTCCTTTCAAGATCTAATACCCTTTCGTATAAAAAAATAAAAGAGAGAGAGAGATCTAATATCTAGCTTTAAAATTTTAAATCTCCTCTCAACAACAAAAAACTTTTTTGAACAAAAAATCTAGCTTTAAAAATATTAAAAAATGTAATACACAGAACGGCATGAATCCGTTGTAGTCTAGGTGGTTAGGATACTCGGCTCTCACCCGAGAGACCCGGGTTCAAGTCCCGGCAACGGAATTTTTTGAATTTTACATTTCTTTTGACATTTTATCTGAATTTCTGCATCCTTTTAATGACCATTATTTGGGAACCCTAGACCACTTGAACCAGGGAACTGTTTGTGTTTGGTTCGTATTTGTTTGGTAATAATCATTAACGAACCAAATTTGAATAGCTGTTTGAGTTCATATACTAAAACAAGTAGAAATTATTTGTGAATTGTTCAACTCGTTTAAATATTTATAGTGTTATCGAGCAAAACTCGAACCAATTTTAAAGTTCGTTTTGCTAAATAAACCGAGACAAACAGTTCGTTTATCTAAACGAATCTGAATTCGAAAACCTAGTATTCAATTTGTCTCGGTTTGTTGACCCCCTAAACCCATCCTATCTACGTAAATCTAAAAAGGGGCATTTGCAAAACTCCTCTATCGTCTAAACCAAAGTTGCAAACCTTATCCATAAACTATTTTTATAATCGTTGTCTCCCTCACTCAAAGTAGTCAATAGGGGAAAATGTCCAAAAAAATAAATATTTGTTTTAAGTATTTACAACTTGAGTTCAGTTTATAGGAGGTGTTTGCAATTATTTCAATCTAAATCCGTCTTTCTCACTAAAACTAAAGGTCCTACTACCTTTTCGTTTGGATAAATTGCCGTTGATTGGGATCAGAGGAGGTAAAATATGAGGTCTCCAATCACAGATTGCCACGTGTGCAAAAATGGAAGAAGTTTAAAATTTTTTTGTTTTTAAAAAATAGTTACTTGTACACGTGGCAGCAAGTGATTGGATGCCTCATATTTTGTCTCACTTTGTGCTTCTTGTGATCTCAACCGAATTGCCGTGCGGTGGAAACTTTTCGCTATTTTGTTTCGAAATGTCCCGAAACGTACGAGAAAACTATTAAGCGGGATGTGTATATGTATACACCGTAAAATAGTTGTCCGTTGATTCAATGAAACAGTGAGTATAACGATATCATATACATTATGATTAGAAAGACTACGTTATACATAATCATATCGTATACACCATGATCCATGATTATGTCTACGAACATGTTTCATATTTTTAAGTAAATAACAATGTATTTACGTTTTGTTGAAAAACAAAAAGATAATTACTTTAGTTCCAGATGCACCCTAAATTGGTGACATCACTGATATGCGGTGCACGAGCAGATAGTTAAACATTAAAAAACGGTGTTAAAGCAAACCACTGACTGAAATCAAGATCCGAATTATTAATTAATTACAAATCATATTTTTTTTAAGCAAATGATGTTATTGCTTTCTTTTTCCAGATGGAACGCAGAATAATTTCGACCAAAATTATAAACCAACCAACCTCTCCCGCTTTATTTTTCAATTATCTAAATCTAAATTTATTTATGCGAAAAAGAGAAAATAGAAAGAAAAAAAAGACTTCAAGACCCTACCTGGTAAATTACATTTTCTCACTAAAACTTTACCAGATATCACTACCATAACATTGTAATTTCTTTCGTTTCATTTTATTACAAAAGAAAAATCTACATTCTTTTAGTCAAATTTCATATCCCCACCCTACACGACGTTCACAACTTTATACAGACTACCTTGACAAGAAAATTTCGTTGCTCAACTCCAAATAAACCACAACTTTAAGCAAGAACCGACTCGCCCTTGCAAACCGGATGAGATCAGAGGCCTCATATGAGGTAAAATATGAGGCCTCCAATCATACGATGCCACGTGTACAAAAGAGTCTTTTTTAAAAAAGAAAAAAAAATTAAATAGCGGGCTCTATTGTACACGTGGCGTCGCATGATTGAAAACCTCATATTTTGCATCATCTGATCTCATCCGCTTGCCAACATCTTCAGGTCAAATTTCACAGAGGATGTTTTCTCTTTACCTTCTCCACTATTAGAAAGAGCGGCTAAACCAATGGACCAAACATGCATAGGTAGCAGCTTGATAACCTTTCCTGTCAAAGGACTTCCTCCGTGAATGTTTTGATAGAACATGTTACGTGACACAAACCTTACCAGGCTTGTAAAATCACATGTATACCGAAAGCAACCGACATATGCTTGTAGATATTTCTTTGGATACCTATTGTTTGCTGAGAGTACAAAGATGGTTCAACTTGTTGTCCAAATATGTAATACTTGTCCTACCTATAACAGAGCTTCTTTCTTTTTTGGTGGAACTATAGCATAGCTTTAATTCTACTCAACAAAAACCGCTCAAACAATCCCAGCCGACACTGCCTGCCACCTCTAAACAAAAAAATAAGAAGAAAAAGAGAGGGATATGATCA
>AP025070.1:7119144-7140651 GCA_036186865.1 Eustoma russellianum
GCCCCCCCCCCCCAATGCCTCTCATGGTTTCAGCCAGGGGTACATAGGAGGGGACGTAGGCAGGCGCGCTGTGAGAACCTCAACTCCTGTGTCAGTTACCTATAAAAGAGAAGGTAAAGCAGAGATTTGAGCCAAGGACGTATGGGACAGCCCCAATGAAATATCTTAGAATGAGATGTGACCGAACAGAGCCTCACCAAGAGTGTGTGTTCAAACTGGGCACTTCGTTTTCCATCTGCAGTCACGGCTGTCCATCCATCAGGCCACATTCGATCACTCCAAATCCCTATTGGAAAGTAATTTTTCGACATATCAGATCAACCGCAGGGTCAGGCAATTTCATATGGAAATCAGATACATAAGTACCTGCATTAATCATAGGTTCAATGGTGAAGGTCTGGCCAGCCTTCATTACACCAACTGCTTTATTTCCTGCCTAAGTTAAGGGCAGACTAGATTTACCAAGGAATAGTAACAAGCAACACAGAAATTGAACTGCTTCTCTGATTAAGTAGCCATTTGTTTGAAAAATAGCGGGGCAGAGGAAAGAAAAGAGCTTGTCATATACAGTATTATTAAATACTAAATACAGCAAGGTGAATTTTGCAGAGGATACTGGCATAATGTGGAATATTGGGTGCGCAATGGAATAGCTCTCCGATACCATGACCGCAATACGATTTCACCTGGGTTTTAGTGATAAACAAATAGAAAAGGAAGTTCAACAAAGTCTGTCAAATCCAAACGAAACCAGGCAATCTGAGATGGGGGTGAACAATGTGAATTACCACAGACAATCCTGACATTGTAGCATGTCGATTGATGACCTCACCAATATCACGGAATCGTACACCAGGTTTAACTGAGAATAGTAAGGCACACATGTATCAAGAAACAGTAAGAAGCATGGCGTTAGAAAAGAAGGTTTAGGACTAACGAACAAAGTTTTCTTCAATTCCTGCAAGAAAACAGAAGCAACATGTTTGATGGCTCAAGGAATGAGATCCGCACATTACTCGAGAACATTGTACAGCCCAATGGAAAAAAGAAAACCAACTTGACTCATTAGTGTGACTTGTACTCTGATTAGAACTACTTTCAGTTCAGGAAAAAAAAAAAAAAAGGACCCATAACATACAACTACAACATCTACGAATTGAGACCAACCCTTGACTATTTTTTTGCAACTCTTCCACTAAGTAGCTGCTCTGCAATCTTTTGCAAAATTACAATAGACCTGCCATCAGCACATTCAAAAGAATACTTTTTGACTGATTAATGAAAACCAAGAGAAGATATTGCATTTAGCATATTCATCCATAGTAGTTCTTTTTTTTTTATGACCGCGTATGACAGAATACCAAAAACGAACTAAGAAATAAGAAAGCAAGTTGGGCATTCAGAAATAAGCCTCTTGTGCAAGTAAATTATGAGATATTATAAAATACTGGAAAACTTATGGAGTGAATGAATCTTGATTACTAGGAGAAGCATACTGAGGCACTTTGCCCAAATGGAAGTAACAACAAGATACACCAAAGGTCACCAATCTAAATTCCAAGTCATTTCATGTTAGAAAAAGTCAAAGAACAAAGCCTTCAAAAAGCAATAAAGTGACCCATTGAAAAGCAGCATGAAGTGGATGCACAAAATGAGGACACTAAATCAGAAGGATAATTAGGACTTGCAAAGGAGTGATGTTTCTAAACCTACCAATTGAAATAGCTTTTTCCAAGCATTCATAAGTACACTGCACAAGCCGTTGAGATGCTTCATCAACATTACCGACAAAGAAAGTTTCATTGAGGTCACCTATCCCACAGCATACATTCCAGCTAATTGTCAGATGGAAGGACTGAAATTGATGAAGGATAATTCGAAAAGAACTGTTGAAACATTATACCATGGACGCCATTATAGTATACAGTCACATCCACATTCACTATATCTCCATCCTCTAACTTCCTGAGACAATTATGCATATCAGTTAAAGCAACATCCAAAACAAAACCAGACAATTCCTTTTTTTTTTCCATGGCATAAAGAACAACATAAAGTTTAAAAGGGAAAGAAACATATTATGGAAAAATAATAACTGAAAATCTTAATAAGTACAAAAATGACTTGAAAATTGGTAAAACTTCTCCAGTCACTTCGAGTTCGAATATGGTTAACATTGTTGAAAAGTCCATTAATTGAGTACCCATGGCCTTTTGGAACATCGGAAATGAGCTGGATTTTTCTGTTTGTAAGTGACGAGAGCACTGTGCAAACTTTTTATATAATAGATGAAATTCAATTATCTTCACCTAATTCATAAAAGATTAACTTTTAAATTATAGCATCCCCACATAAAACTTATTTCATGGAACGAGGAAAAATAAATGAGACACCAGCCAGGCAAACCACTAGAAAAAAAAAATGAAAACGGATGAACATCTTCCACGAAATAGCAAGTACCTTGCATCAGGAATCCCATGGCATATTACTTCATTTACTGACCTGAAGAAAATGAATAAAAAGATACTTCAATTCGCATCCAAGACTACATAGGGCAAACACATAACACTTACAAAAAAAAAAGGGAAATACCTACGTGCAGGAAGATTTTGGGAAGAAATGATAGTTTAGTGGTGATGGATATCCTCCTGGAAGAAAAAAAAGGCAGGTTGTTGGGGGCCGAAAAGATGATCAATATTTTCAAAATCTGCAATCTTTAGTAAAACAAATAAATCCTATATACGAGAAAACAGGGCAGTATGCAGAAGCAGTGTGAACAAGGAAACGTTGATCTGTCCTTACTGAAACTCTACGGAATTCCCACACCCAAGTCACAGTCGACCTGAAGGGATGAGAAATACACGGAACTACTGAGTGATAGGACAAATTCCCAGACCTACCAAATGTTATATTATCTAAACCAATAAAAGCAATGCCTTCTGTATGAGAAATCTCTAGATCCAATCCCTCCAGAGAGAGAACTGACAGCTAGTAGTATAGGAGAACAGAAAAGAAAATCCTATTCCAATGACAGGTAAAGATTACTTGAATGAGAGTAGAAGGAAGAGGGGACAAAACAATTTCGTGTGATCATTAACTACCAAATATATCTTGATATCTTTTCCTAAATAGCTATTTCACAAAAGAACAGTGAACATATTAGGCTGGAAGTGCTGACAGCAGCGAAAGGACTTTTGCGCTTTTTGAAAAGCCTCAACCATTTCACAAACTCCCCATGACACGATAATACGCTAATGCTACCAAGGGATCAGCACACTATAAAAACACAGGGAAACCTCAAGACGTACAAATCTTCTTTTAGGAAGCTAAATCAATGATCCAAAGATCACTTGCTCCAGTAATTAAAGAAAGCGCAAAACATGCCGCTAAGAAAGTTTTGGAGTGGTCAAATTTAATGTTACAGTCGATTAAATAGAGTAGGCAATTCACATGTGATGAGCACTAACGTTCCAGATGTTACTTAATCTTGTTATAAGAAAACATTGCTTAATAACACCAATGAAGCAGATAAACTTACAGATAACATCAGCAAATTCTTTTCCCCACATGTTTAATAAACAATTATCAAACGCACACCATCAGCAGAACAACATCCTCTATAACCATATGAAAGTCTAAATACCTGCAGCAACAGTGGCTTCATGTACTACAGCATCAATATGATCAGTAGTCACACCAGGTCGAATAACACGAGCAGCAGCATCCAGAACTTCTCTTGCTATCTGGAAGACAAAAACAACATTCAAAAAAATACTAGTACAATATTTCTGCACACAAGCATTATAGTGATACTGGTTTCAAATGTTATTCTAAACTAATACATCAAAATGGTCATAACCTATTGTATTATATACAAGGATAGGACTCCATACAGACACACAAGAAAAAGAAAACAAAAAAGAGGGGGGGGGGGGGGGGTTGTTCCTGAAAAGATGTAAATTAAAATCATAGAAACTTGTTGCATTTTATCTCTTTGATAAGCTTCGTAGTACTGCAAAAATAGCAACCAGAAAACACTTGACAAGGCTTTCATAAGCATGTCATGCATATGTACTAGAATCACTTAAGAAAACACTTGGCTGAGATAGAAAATGTTAAAAGAAAAAGTTCAACTTGAATGTTCACAAGAAATGAACACTCCTGCAACTTCCCCAAGATCACTAAGCCTTATAGCAAATTGTAGAATCACACACATTGACATGCAGATAATCATATGCATATAATGCATGCAGCATACTTAGATCTGTATGATGCTACTCCAGAAGCATGCCCAAAAAAAAAAAGAGCAGCACGTAAACACATACGTAAATACCAGTATGAATACAAAGCCATAAATCTACATATATATGAGTGTATTGTGTATGCATGGTTGGACAATAAACACCAAATTTAAAAAGAAAAAGATGTGTCCCTTATAGGAAAGAGCTCGGCAAATTACTTACTCGACAAGTTTCTCTCATCCTTTTAATTTGCTCTGGAGTTTTGATCTTAAGAGGGAAAAAATGGAAAATTAGAGAAATGAATTTCAGCCATCAGTTTGTCCACTATCATCAGATTAATAGATGGTCCAATAGCAGCATACCTCAACGACATGCTGCAACTCACTAGTTGGTTCAATTTTCGGGATTCCCTACAAAGTTAAAGCTTGAAATAAGGGGTGACTGACAAGTAATAAAACATAGCCTGGCAGGCATAACATCATAGTCTAGAATATGTTGCATTCAGGAATATGAACAACAAAAACACACATGCATAATCCTATCGAATCTTCAAATGTTTTATTAAAGAAAAAGAAAAAGAAAAAAGAAGTGCACAAAAACTATATGACATCCAAGGAGAAACAGGGAAACTCACATCCATCGCCCAATCGGGTTTCTCAATTTCAGACGGTACCACACGTGTTGGTGATATTGGGAATGGCCGCAATGTCCTAAGAGAAAATATAAGATTCAGCTACCAAAAAGAAACAGCAAGTAGATGAAAAATTAAATGGAAAAATCCTATCAAAAACTACTTCCTGGTTCTGATATTACTCTCAAGAAGTAAAAAAGGTTTTGGACAAGAAGACCACAACTTCACTTTCTAACATACAAAAACTCCTTTTGGTCATGCCTTCCTAGCAGTATCAACACTCCCCAACCCCAAAACCCAAATAAACAAACACGAGAAACAAAGTGTTTTCGCTAGTCCAAATGAAGGGCAAGAGTTATTTTACTAGAACTTCAATTACACTATTCTCACATCGCAGGACTTGGCAACAGAGGGAAATGGCAAGGAAAAATGTCCTTCCAGGAATACCGATCTCGATCGGAGTTCCGATCAATTTTGAGATTCGCAATGACATGTTAATTGAAAGAAGATTTTGAGAAAAAAAAATCATCTAACTACCCAGTCCAATCAAAATGTGGCAGTTTTGCTGTCCGTGCCTGTCCTTTCTTCAAACAATATAGCCATCCATCACCAGGCAAGGAAGAATCTTGTTCACTTGCAATACCATCAAGTGAGGACAATCTTGCCTTCAGGTGAACAGATTTGTGAGAACTCCAGGATGCCTTGAAACAGTCCTGTGAGCTGTTAAAAGTAAGAAAAATAAAGCAGCTTGATCAAGGCATAATCTAAATTATATGCAAGTGTAACATGGAGTGCATTTTTCCGATTGAAAGTGAATGTCAATGCCCACTTCTCCTGGTTTAGCAGAACAAAAAGATATGAAGAATAGAGTGCAAGAATTATTTCTTTATGTAGCATTTTTGTCCCACAAAACATCTGCTTTGGTGGTATTACGATATCTTTTATCCAAAAACATTTCAGGTGTTGATGATGAAAGCCATCGAATGCCTCCCTTACAAAACCTTAAAGAACTATTCAGAAGCTGCTTCATTATCACAGTGTGAATCGCAAGACAAAGCATTTTTTCCGTTTTTTTTTTCAGATTTACCAGTTGACATGGGAATCCACAGTCGAAATGTTATTAATTGTATCATTATTTTTTTTATTCTTAAATTTAGCATGATGACTAGACCATTTAAAAGTAAGGAAGTGTTTTGTTACGGTTACTGGGAGTCCCTCAAAATAGGCAATCAGAGTTTGATAAGGTGTTGCTCCAAGCATCAAGCTATCCCTCCAAACAAAGATTGCTAATGTGGGCCCAACATTTTTATTTTTCTTTACTTTTGAGTTTGAACAATAAAATGTCAGTAAGCTGAGTAGCCATCTAAACACCCATTCCAGGTACAAACAAAAATCTTACACCCATGACATTCAGAGACTGGTCTTAGCATACTTGTAGGAAATGCATTTCGAACAAATTTTCCAAATCAACCACACAGTTAACCATAACCGTTTATCATAGCTTTCCTATCTATCTCTTATATTTTGGAATCATCAAGGAATATAGCATTAGCATCAAAGTCAAAGTAACAAACCAGAAAGCGGCACCTTCACGAGGAAGCTTTAATTCGACACACTTGGGACACCTGTAATCATGACATCAAGCATAAATAAATTTCAATGGCGATATAGGACTACAAACACAAAAAGTGAAAATTTCAGGACAGACATCAATGAAGCCTATATCGACTCTGATGATCAGGGTAAGGAGATTTGGCCACATTAGAAAAAGTTTACACATCCTACTTATTAGGTGCATCCTTATATTAACCACCTACGCTTTAACCTTAAGTACCAAAAGAGACATTCTGCAAACTTCCTTGCAAAAGTTAGTTCTCCCCTCTCCGTTTCATTCCACAAAAGTCTTGCTACTCGCTTGTTCACTGCTATAAATCACAATGCATGGGCGGAACAATAATCACAGAGACCTCTCAAAAGCAATCCAAAGAAATTGTTTAGAACTACTTATTCAATTTATCTTTCCCTACTAGAAACCAGGTCCAACCGAGTTACTGGGGCAACTAATGATAGCCACATAAAAAAATAATCACAGAGACCTCTCAAAAGCAATCCAAAGAAATTTTACAAAAGTGAGGTGAAATACACCGGCTTATCATTAGGCCTCGAAACTCTGTCTCAAGAACTCAAAATAAGCCTTATGCCAACATCTTTTTCTTAATTTTCTTTGATTAGCTGCTCAGAACTCCAAACCTCACGACACCAAAACTAACAAATGGCTGTAAAATGCATAATCAAAAAACATACTACATACTGTAAATTCGCAGGTTTGCCACATCGAGCACACGATAATGCCGAAGCCTCTACTGCATCTGATCCGCTATCCATCAAAATCTGAGTTTTTTCACGAAAAGGTAGGCAAAAATAGCACAATAAACTATATGTGCTTATAGAAGCAATGTATAAGGAGAAATTGAATCTTTTTGAAGAAAAATGAAGAAACTACGAGAATTGAGCTTGATTCGTTGAGCAATTGGGGAAATATCACCTGTGATTCCGAGTATGATCGTCCCAATGAGAAGATGAAGAGAAGGAAGATTTAGGTAGGGTTTTGACTTTTTCCCCGCCCGCACTTTGAAAGAGAAGCATACAAGGAGAAGAAAGGTAGAAATGAAAATGAAATCAAACACAACTGAGTACTCCTTCTCTACTAAAAATTACGCCTTACTTTGATTTCAGTAATAAAGTCAAACTATTTTATTCTGTGTTGCTATTTTATTTTTAATTGGTTAACTGATATAAATTTAAAAATTATGTAAATGTTAATTGAAATGTTGTGTGCTAAAGTAATTTCATTTTAAAAAAAAGTATACAATATTTTTGGAAAAAACAAAATAGAAATTATGATAGTGTTTTTAAAATGAAAAGAACAGTCATTTTCCTTAAAGAGAAGGTAGGAAAAGAAAAATATTTTATATTCTCTGATTTCTTTTAGCGAATGTCGTTATTAACGTTTTTCTTTAACGCTCGATGTCAACGTGATAAGAAAAATCGTCCATAAATATTTATATCTGTCGTTTACTACTTTAATATTGCGAAAATGTTTTCATTAGACGACAGCTGTAGTAATTTCCTAAGAACTCTCCTCAATAAAATATGAATGTTGATATTTATCGTTCGCTTCTAATAAAAAACATGATAGTCTTACACAATGTGTAATAAAGCTTTTAGTACACATTTTTGTTGGTCATTATTTTTTTCATTTCTGAAATTTTGAAGTGTAACAAGTAACTAAAACAGTCGAATTCAAGATTGGCAAAATAAAGATAGGAAAGTTATAGCACAAATATTAATTTACAGAATATCTAAAATGTATTCGACAATTGGATCATGTAGCAGTGGACGCCATCATTCGCGGCTCAAAAAAGTCATCGATTACAAGCGGCTTTTCGCGGGGATAGGATATCCTCACCGCAAATGGGATACGGTGACGCTTGACCGCGCGACACGTGGCAGCAAAGGGAGATGGTGAGGCTAGATAAGGGTCACCCGCATCTAGGCTCACCAACCTCTTTACTGACACGTATCGCGTGGTCACAAAGGGATGAGAAAAGTGGGGTTAGGAGATCTCATCCCCTTTTCGCGAGCATCTGATGCTACTTTAGTTTCTCACAAGGAGATTTGGATGGCCTACTAGCAAAAGATACATCTTATTATGAGAAAGGCCAACTTCTTACTTGTTTAAAAGATTTCCAACTCTTTAGCACCAACTTCACGCAACCATGCATCTTATGAACTTTGTTTTTTAAATAGTGGTGAAGTTGGATTTTTATATAGAATTAATGGATGATTTACATGATAAAACTAACAGCAGTTGCTGAAGAAAAACATGCATACGCAACAATGTTAGAGGCTCTAGAATTGTTACTTTAAGAGAAAGTCTCTGATGCTCAAGTCAGTTACGGATTTAACCATATTTCTATGCTTAAATATTTGAGAAATCTGTTTCATTTGTGGAATTTTTATCTATCGGGTAGAGTTTTTTCTCTTTCGAATCCAACTGCCTCCGTTGGCGCTGTTTTTTCTCTTTTGTATAGTATGACCAGCCAATACATGTCAAGAAGTTTTGGAAGAATGCTGTGTGTATTGCCTTAATGATGTCCTGTTTATGTGTGGCCGCCATGTTGAATAAGCTCGTGCTGGTAGGGGATCTGTCTGGCAGGTGTCTCCTTAGCCAAGCCAACGTAGAAGGCTTTGTGTGTTGAGTAGTCAATGACCCGCTGGGTACAGCCAAAGTGGCAGCCATGGTATATATGGATAGGTAGCTGATGCCGAGATGGAAACTCTAGATGAGATGTCGACCGTGGCTGAGGTGACTAGTCATCGCTGCTTTCTGAAAAGGTTGACTAACACTTACTTAAAATCTTGGTCGGCGACTAGGAGGCGTCCTACGTTTCATATGTCGCACCGATTTGACTGTGTATTTAGACCGAATGTGTCCGACATTGATCTTCAAAAGCAATCAGGCGTCAAATGTGTCAGACCGAATTGCCCTTACTTTGGCATTTTTCAAAGGGTTAAGTTTTGTCATCATCAAATAATATCGTCATTATTTATGATTTATTGTTTTTATACTCAATTTGCTTACACGGTGCAAGAGACAAAGCTCAGCATGCAACTACGTAGAGTCACCCGTTGGTCAGTTATTGTGATCCACATATTCCAAAGTGGTAGATACCAATGCTAATGCCAAAAAGAAAAAATGGAGAAACCTTTGATGTTGATTCAAGATTTTTAGTTCGTCAAGTTGGAGTTTCACGACTCATTCCCAAGCCAAGCAATCGACAATGCTCCATTTCTTCAGACAAAGACAGTTGTGGCCATGAATTACTTTGACCCAAAAAAAAAAATTTATTGTCGCCTTATTTCATGTATAGATATTGTCCAAGTATATACGTTATGGGTCATCGAGAAACAACCTATGTGTGTTTCTAATATATGGGTATGGTTGCGTACATCCGACCGTCCATACCACACTATAGACGAGAGCTTATAAGACAATAGTGTAATGTTGTTGCTGTCGTCCAAATATATACGTATGCGACTTTGCATATGTTAGTTTGTTTAGCATTTCTACCTAGTTCCCTATGATTAAATGGCTGTCAACATCCCACATGGAAGCACCAAAAGAGAAAAAGAAATTGGTTACTCAATATAAAGCAAAATGATTCACAAATTTAGATGCGCTTCTTATATTGTGAAGTAGTAGTTGATCAACACAGATCGACACAGCTTGACGTAATTTTTATTATGTGTCATCGGAAAACAAGCTCTATGTGTTTCTAACTCATGTGTATGGTTGCATATATCTGATCCTCCATACCTCGCCATAGACAGAAGCCTCTAAAATAATGAGATAATGTTGTTGCTTGATATAAATCCTAGTCGCTAGTAATGAATCCAATGCTCTATAATTTTCTTAGAGCAAAAGGTGAAATTCCTCATCCCGGGGGCCTCACCGTCCCAGTCTTAAGGAGCATGTGTGGAGGATGCAAATCAGAAGCCTATCGACCTCTTAGATTGTGTGACATCTTACACAGTGACCCATATAAGGTGTCTCTCCACAAACCAGACATTCGGTCAAGCATGAAAGTCTATCAAGGAGCAAACCAAAATCACTCCTTTATTGGAAAATGAACATCTGCCTCCCGTGTACGACCCGGGTTGTTTTGAATCCGACAACGTTGTTAGAGATATGAGCAAATATTAATTTTTTACGCTTCGTCTTCGTCTTTGTTCATACGAATATTTTAAAACCCTTGTTATTTATTGAATCTCATTAAAAAGGACTTTACCCTTCTAATTAAAGTTAATTTTCTGGATCTTTACGTCCAAACTGCTGTTGCGTACGACCAGCATTCAAGCCTCATATACAGTATTTGCACTTTTTAGGAGAATAACATTATTTCTTCTTTTTGGATAAAAATTACTCAAGCTTTTCTAGTCTTTGCTCCATCCCTGGACAAAATTGTTATGTCAATGGATAATGCTTATTTGAAAAGCTTTCCATTTATATATTTGGATATATAATTTTCCTTCGCCCCCAAAAATATTTTCATTGTTTCATTCGAATATAATTTAAAATTTCAAACTAATGTGACCACTATTTGTATTATATCTTTAGTTGGTTAATTAAAAACAAACTAAAGAAATCATATAAATAATATCTAAAATGATATTATGAAAAATTTGGCTGCTAAAATATTTTTATTTTTGAAAATGCGACTATATCTCTGGAATAATCCAAATTAGAAACTATGACAATAAAATAATACAATTCAACTTTGATTTTTAAATAAAATAATCTTGAACCCAAAAGGGTGGTGATCATCTCCCTTATAGCTGTTGCCATTTGTTTTCAATAGAGGGGATTTTTCCTTCTACGTAAGAGATATGCCTAAGCATGCAATAATCACATCACAAGCTCTTTGTATATATGTATACATTTTGCATGTTCTTTAAACCTGTGCTAGAGCTATGAACTTCCACATTGTGCATTTGAAAGAGTTGTAACGTCGAAAATTAAAATGTTGCCAAAGACGTAGCTCAGTTGGTAATTTTGTGGTAGTATCAAATGTTGTACGTTCGAGCATTGACTGATACACTATAAGCGTTTGGACATTACCGTTGGCTTCTTACACTAAAGCGGGTTGGACTTAAACACCTTATGAGTATCAAGTCAAATTCTTTTATCTTGATTTACATCACCCAACCTCGTGTAATGGACAATGAGGACTCTGAGGGTCTTACAACTTTTTGAATCAAGACTAAAACATTAGTAAACTTGATATCTGAAACGTTAGTGTACTCAATTTGACGGTGAATCATGCACATATGATGCAACTCATCTTGTAAAAAGGCGTATATGTGTGCTTTGTTCCACATCTCATTTATACTTCAATTTCGTTATTGTTATATTTTGTGGTCTAACTTCGATGTATAATTCTGTAACGTGTATGTAGAAACAACAAATTATGCTTCAGAGGACTTTAACATTCCCCATATGTGAGAGAGAATCAATTGCATTTATGTTTTCTTTTAACTCCGTATATGGGTAGTCTTGTTAATCAGATACTCCCTCCTATATTGAAAATCACTCTTTTTTGGATGTCTCAAAAAGAAGTCAATTTTTTATTTTTAGTTTTTAAAGATTATATAATCTTCTAAAATTATCTGTAGTAATAATAAAAAAAGAACATATTAAACGCTAAACCAACAACCAAAAAATAAAAATAAAAATATATAATAAATTTAAAAGTTAGACAACATATTTTAAATAATATTTTCATAATATGGCATAGTTTCAAATAGTTTCGAAACAGTGATTTCTCAGCTCAGAGGGAGAAAGTACCATCTAAAACGAGTGCGCGTAAAACATCTTGTTCAGGGATCACCTCTCTAGATTAGCACATTTGAAGCCTCCCTTCACGAAAGGTCATGCCGATGATCCCCACTGTTTCATGGTTAAAAAGTTTCGTAGAAGATGTAAATGAAATGTAAAAACATCAAGATTTAGTGTTTATAAAGTGTTTAAGTCCAAATCTTCTTTCGTATAAAGAGCATACGACAAATGCTCATAGGGGATAGTTCAGTTGGTACTCGGGTTGAGGTTTGCCTTAAGAGCTCAAGAGTTCGATTCTAAGGACACGCACAGTATGAATGTTACTCTGCTGCTAGGTCGAATGCCTGCTTTGCGGAGGAACACCTTGTGTGGGTACTGCGTAAGATCTTACCCAATCTAAGAGACCGCTGGGCTCTTGATTTGCATCTTTCACAGATGATACTTGGAGCTGGGACGGTAGTGTCTTTAACTAGCATGTGAGAAGAAAATTCCCTACAAAAGGAGCAATCGCATTTGTATTTACTCTAAGGTGGCGTTTGGTTGGCACTTGGGTATCGGAATTAGAATCGCAATGGGTATGATAGGGAATGTGTTTGGAGGATATAAGTTTGGGGTTAAAAGTGGTAGTTGTTTGGTATTAAAGTGAAGAATGAGAATAGTGACCGGTCGGAATAGTGGTCGCCGGCGGCGGCCGGCAGCGGCGAACTGGCGGCGGACCGGTGGCGGGCTGGCGGTGAACGGTGGCCGGCGGCGTTGGCCGGCATTGACCGGCGGCTCCCCATTCCCATGTTTTGATATATCAAAAAACGATATCTATTACCAAATAGTTGGATATCAAAATGAAATTCATTCTCTCATTTCCCCCAAGCAAACCGCCAGAACCCTTATTTCCATTTCCCCAACCAAACGCCACCTAAATCTATTTTTAAATCATCGATACATGAAAGTAAGTGCAAAACTGATCACTGGCATAGTACTCCATTTATATGGTGACTGTCCTATTTAATTTCGTTTGCTATTTGTTTAGTCATTATAGAGACAAAAACTATATCAGAAGGCGTAAAGTCGATTAATTTTTGTTCAGGCTTTCATGTCAAAGAAAGCGTACCCAAAACCTCTAGAATTTTTTCTGGTACCCATCTCTCATTGACTTCTGTGATTTTTCCAATAATCAATTTAAGCATGCAGATATTTTAGAATTGTGACAAAAAGTCAACGTACCCGGCTGTTAACCTACTCCATGCTTACTAATTGTCTTAGGTGGCGCTTGGTTCACACTTTGGTATCGGAATCAGAATCGGAATGAGTATGACAATGTATGAGTTTGGAGTATATGGGTTTGAGCGTAAAAGTCATAGTTGTTTGGTATTGAGTGAGAATGAGTATGATTGACATTGATAGTGTTTGGAACGTATCGGAATCGAAATGGTTATCGAAGGTGAGCGGCCGAAAATTTGACCAGAAAAATTTGACCGACTGGAATAGTGACCGGGGCGTTGACCAGTTCGAAAGACATACCCCTATTTCCCCATATTGATAGACAGGGGAGCTAGTATATCAAAAAAATGATATTCATTACCAAATACTTGTATATTAAACCGAAACTAATACTGCTCATTTTCCCAAACAAACAACTTTTATGGGTTTGAAACTCATACCCTAATGAGAAACCCCCGACCAAACACCCCTAATTAATTTGAACCCGACTAAAATTATCTCGAACATAGTACCGACGCTAAGAAGACTTGCCACAAGTTGTTAAAATTAGAATTCAAAAGTCAAAAGTATTGGATTTTATTTTCACAAGTGCCCATATTTTATGATAGTATTTCACAAGTTCTATACAATTTTCATATATTTGAATGCGTTCTATATGTTCAACTTTATGTACAAAGATTTTGCAGGTAAGCACAAGAAAATTATAAACAAGACTGACCTTTACCTATCTTTGAGTCCATAAAGGTGGAAGGAAATAAAATCTAATGAATTCTTGTTACCTTTTATGGATTTTTAACTTAATATATTATCCCTAAAGAATGCATCAAAATGTTGCAACGAGTCGAAAACCTACCGCACCGCACACGACATGAAAACCCTATCTTAATATCAAAGGGATTAAATTGATGTAATCTTAATTGATGTGAGTAGAGTACTTGTTTAACGTGTAAGGATAAAAGGACGGTCACATGACACCTCAATTGTCTTTTAATTAAGTAAAATATTCTTATCTTAAAAAATAGGGTTGCGTTTGCATTTCCAATCTCTAAGATGGGATAACAATCCGTATAACAATAAATTAACAAACTATGCAAAAACCTAAAGTCTAATGCATATCCGAGATATGAACATTAATGCAGAAAATATATAGTCACATAAATAATTGTTGTTGTTGAGAGTGAATTTTGGAGCAACTGATAAAATTGCTACTTTGTGACTTTATGTGTTCGGGCCGTGTAAATAACTTCTTGCATAAATTGTAGCGTAAAGTTGCGTACATCAGATCGCGAGCGATCCGGTCTTTCTTTAGGCCCTGCATAAATGCGGGAGCCTGTCGGAAATGCCTTTTTATAAATAATTGTTGTTGTTGTTGAAACAAACCACTTATTTATTCAACTTTTTCCCTCAAAAAGATAAAAAATCAAAATGATCAAATTTCGGGGAAAAAAACTAGAAAATTTTGCACTTGAACTAATCAAATGACATAGTCAATAAGTATATGAAACCTTTAAATACAATATACTCGAGTACCTAAAGGAAATAGATTCGAGGTATATACTTTAGTACATAAACACTAAATATAACATGAATCTTTAAATAAAGGAATGATAACATGAATCCTTAAGTATATGAACTTATATATGAATCCTTATATATTTGAATAGCTTAACTACATGAATGGATTATGCGTAAAGATAAACAGACTGTCATTAGAAGAACAGTTTTCTTATTTACCCAACTATCAATTTTCTCAGATAACGGTTCTGACGAGGCAAAACTTACACCAAATGTAAAGACAAATGTGCTCAGGCGAATCCATACCTGATCAACGCTGAACAACAGAACAGATGCTTGGTCAATGTCTTTTTTCTGTATGGGCTCGACCGAAGACGCTTGCTCAGACCACGCGGCCTCCGTTTCCTCCTGCCCAGCGCACCTGCCAAGGGGGCAATCTGGCAAGCCTGCCTACCTCTGCTAGAGATGATTAATGTCGCTAGATTCTGCAGCTACCGCAGATCATTTACCTTCTCAGCTATACTCCTGTTCGGTCCAGAAGGCAAACCCTCTCAATGGGCCCTATTAGCTTAGCTCCGCCGTAGAGTTAGTCGCCAGCTCAACATGTTGTAGCAGTTCACCTCAGTTCAGCTCGACGGGTGCCCAAGGGCAGCGTGCTTTAGCTCAGCTCGGCAGAGCATCATGAGCTAGTTCTAGCAGCACTACGCCCATTTCGTCTCTTCGGCTGCGCTGCTCAGAAAGCTATTTTGCTCGCCATACTCGCTCAGGCAGACATCTGACATCCATCTGCCTTAAACATGCACAGCGACATGTAGCATCACGTGGCCGCCATGCAGATGAAAGCTGTCAGCAGGGCAGTAAGATGTCGTCATCTCAGAACTCATTATCATGCATCGCTCTCTCAAGGCCTATATAAAGAGGACACCCCACGACAAGCTAAGCCAAGCTAAGAAACTCTAAGCTCCTTCCAGCTAGAACAACCACTTTCTCCTCTAAGAAAAATTCGACCAGCTTCTTTCGACCTTACTTCAAACATATATTCATACGATCACATGCCCATCACTGACTTGATTGTCCGAGGTTTTTTTTCAGATCAGTAGTCCTGGGCCTCTAACGTCGTCTTCTCTTCGCAGGTTCCAAGGGAAAAATACCTCGACTTTAACGACGTTGTTATGGATCACCTCTGATTTATTAGTGAAAAATCCGACTTGGTGGTTCCATCAATTTTATCTTATAAATGCCTAAGAGATCCATAAATCATGTTTAACTTCTCATAGTCCATCTTCAAATTGACGTATTTGCAACTTAAAATAAAAAGCAAACAGTAGGGATTAGTTACAACTAATCAATCAATTAATAGGACTATTGAAAAGTAGAGAAAATCTTCGGATTTTCAAATGTATCTATCAGCGGAGACGTAATTAATCATAAATATAATCTAAATACGTCATCCTTATCTAATAATATGAAGAAGACTATAAAAAAAATTTAATTTATTATGAGTCAAATTATAATGAAGCAGAGGCTCAAGTGTTTTTATTAACTATTTATCTTATGGTAGTTGGTTACAGATAATCACAAAATTTGTCGGCAAAGGAACTTACTATGTACTCCGAGGCGAAGGGGATGGAGGTTAAAGTTGATGCAAAATATGAGGTCTCTAATCAAACATCACAATGCGTAAAAAAATAGTTTTTTAAAGAAGGGTGTGCTGCTCTTTTTTTTTATTTAAAAAAACTATTTTTACACGTACCGATATATGATTAGAGAGCTCATATTTTGTCTCACATTTATCCTTCTATATCTTAACCCGTGGCGAAGGCTTATTGGCAAAGCAAAAATGTCGCTTGATGTTCCCTAACCGCGGATGAGATCAAAGGAGGCATCACATGAGACAAAATATGAGGCCTCCAATCAATCACTCGACATCACGTGTACGAAAGGACCCGATGTTTTCTTTTTTCTTTTTAAAAAAGACTCTTTTATACACGTGACATCGCGTGATTGGAGACCTCATATTTTACATCATATAAGACCCCCTCAGATCTCATCCGTATTCACCGTAGCCATGATCAGTGTCTTAGTTCGTCATTTCATCGTGTATTTATAATTAATTCTCTGTCTACACATATAACTATTAATTTTTTTATACTTCTGCATTTATTTTTTCGAATCTAAAATAGAAAAACAAAACCATTATATGACAAAACATAGTTAAAAAAAAAGAAGCAATAGTAATTATAAATGTAGAAAGAGATTTACAAACTTATGACATAAAATATACAAAAATTAATAATCATCGAGACCTAGGTAAAATTAGGAATTTATGACACAAAATATAAAAGAATTAATAATTATCGATGTACTTGGTAAAATTGCAAACTTATGTTGAATTTTAAATACGATAACTGAACCAATTGTCGTTTTTTTCCATCGACAAATTTGATACTTATTTTGTCCTCCCTCCATGTCAGGTTCTCAGTCCGATTTGACAAATACGAATTATTAAGGACAATTGCCTTATATTAAAAGTATTTCTAATTTATAGTTTTACTCTTGATCTATTATTTCATTTGTTATTTGACATCAAAAAAGAGTTAATAAAACTAAGTATAATTAATATGGTTATTAAAGAAAAAACAATGGTTTAAGACATTCTGAAAAGAATATTGTAATATACAAATTATTGGAGGTGTATCATTTATCGTGTTATATTCAAGTCCCCCTCTAAAAATGTTCGAAGGAAATGAAGAAACGTAATGAACTCAAATAATTACACGTATAATATAACTGTTAAAAAGAAATGAAGCTACATAAGTACAAAACTATATCAGAGGATCCATATATTAAATCTTTACCAAGAAAATTAAAAAAAAAAGAGAGGAAAAAAAATGAACCTCAAGACCAGGAAGAAAAACATAGACCAAAGTAAAAAATTGCTAACTATTGAAATTGTCGTCATCATATCTAGCTAAAGGTGGTCATTTCCACGTCAGAAATTTCCGGCCCTCCTTGATCCGGGTCTGAACATGCTCAAACTCCGAGATCCGGCAAGGAATAGTGATGGCACCCGGATGATCAAACCCGAATTCCTCTTCAGCCTCTCGTAGAAGCTGTCCAAACAAAGGATGATTAAAGTGAATTACAGGAACTAAAACTCTTTCGAAATCGCCGTCTTTTTGCCCCACGTACACCGCCAAATACCCTTTCGGCACCGCCGCCTCCGATATCTTCTTTTCAACAAAAGGGTCAAGTTCTGACCCGATTTGCATGTACCCATGACCCATGACCCGACTCATTTTCTCGCAACACATGGTCTTGACTTTAGACCTCAGCTTCCGGGTCCATCTGAAGAAATTCGAAATGGGTTTCACCGGTGATCGGCGCCGGCGGGAGAAGCACCGGAAAACAGTGTGGACTCTGTGCTTTAGCAAGAAACGTCGGATCTTTCCCATGTTAGAACTGAAAAAGGTAGAATCTTTAACGATTTTGAGGAAATTTTACAATGAAATTACAACTAATTTGAAAGAAAAAGGCCAAGGATCAGCGGTGGACATAGCTACTCTGGATTGAGTCAGACAAACTTCAGACTACGATGGCGGTAAGTTTGACGTCGTAAAGATCAGTTCAGGTGAGAATTGAGAGGAAATGAAGGAGATGAGGAAAGGACATGAAGGGTAAAGGAGAGGAATATAAAGAGAGAAGAGGAGAGAGTTTAAAAATACCCCTTAATGTTTGAGTTTTGATATTTTACCTACAATTTCTTCATCCACTTCTCGTGCTTTCACCCACTTTCTCATCGTACGACATGTAACAGCAGGAGTGATTTGTGATGCTAGATGAGAGTCACACGCATCTAGTCTCATCATCCATCCTTCCTGCCATATTTCGTACGGTGGGAAAGTGGGTGAAAAGATTGTCATGGAATAATCCAATACCTCTTGATGTTTAGGGTAATCTCTAATATATCTTCATATTCAAAAATACATTTTTAATTTTGTTTATGCTTAAAAAATCATGTTAGCTTCATTGGTTGTCTCTAATTTAACAAAAAATATTATTTGGATATAATATAATACGAATGGCTTCTTTTCCCCTTAAAAAATATCACCGCTCTCCTCCTCCCTCTCCCGGCTCCACTCCGACTGCCACCACTCTCCCCCTTCGCCGCCTATTGTAGTGCAACAGTCTCCGCTCCACTACCACCCCCACCACCCTCTCCCTTCTTCTTCATCTCTTCTTCTTCAACATCACCTCAACCTTCCTCACCCCTGTTTCTACCCTTAACTACCTCCACCTGAGCTTCAACCCTTAGCCACCCATATGCCTATTGTCGCCCTCAGCCACGCTGTCCCGTCACGCTACCACCCTTCCCCTCCTCACAAACTGAAATTTGGATTATCTGATTTTCTTTGTCACCCCTATCCATTAGAAGAAAAACACTCGAATTTCTTGAGGCCTGGAGACCTCAAGGCCTTCATCTCTATGGCTATTGAAGATTACTCTAAACATTAGAGGATAAAAAGTAATTAACCCAATAAAAAAAGACACTACTGGAAAAGGCATCAGATTGAGGGGAAAAAAGGAGAAGCAATTAAAATGACCACGTAAAAAACGAATTTTATTCAGTCGTGGATAACATTTATGAGGATTTGGTTTTTCGGGAAAAAATGGATCTTTATTAAAGTATCAACGAGGACAAAAGGTTTTTCACTATCAATGATACGCTACTCGTACGCTATAATATCCAATCTAGGTGTATGTACATAAGCTAACAAACTAATTCGCTTCAATATATCTTGAAGCAAAAGGTGAAATCTCTTATCCCGGAAGTCTCTACTGCTACAGTCCCAAGGAGCATGTGTGGAGGATGCAAATCAGGAGCCCAGCGGCCTCTTAGGTTGGGAGAGATCTACGCAGTTACCTACATTAGGTGTCCCCCTACAATCCAGACCTTCGACCTAGCAGCATAGGAACATACATATTGTGCGCGTCCCTAGAATCGAACTCTTGATCTACTGGAGCAAATTTCAACACGAGTACTAGCTGTAATATGCTCTTGGGGCTCGGTTCAATATATCTAGACATAATGTGGGGCTGGTAATTTAGATATGCATCCATGTGTCAACCAATTTTGCCAATACCATATGGTGAACACTCCCTCTCGAAAAATGTACCGCCAAGGAGGACGAAGGCCATGAAGCTTGGATGTTCATAAAAACACAATCCCATGGGAATGCCGATTGATGAAACAGTGCCACAGCATCATTGTGGACTAAAATTCTCCAACACGTTTACGAGTTTTTGATAAAATATTTAAACCTATTTTATTATAATTTTTATCTGAACTTTATAAAAAATATCTCATAAAATTTATCCATTTTAGGACACAAATACAGCATAAACAACTGTTGTAATAGAAAAGGAGGAAGGGGAGATGTAGATGAATTTCATTTTTAAAAAATGGTATTTATAGACCCGAAAAGGAATGAGGCAGAAGTTACAGTGATGAGCGGTGGATGGACGGAGGAGGAGAGAGGAGGGAGAATGGAGGAAAAAGAATAGAGAGAGTTCAATCTGCAATCATGTGCCATAAGCAGGTTACTTGGCGTTTTGTGAGACATTACCTATAAGGTTTACATAAAACTTACAATAAATTTAGGTGTAGATATTTTGTGATAAAATAGTAAACATTTGGTCGCAGAATGTAATTTCTTCTGAAAAAATTGTTTTTTGTATGTCAAGTTTGTCGTAAATTTTGATCAAAATCAAGCTAGAACTGTCTATCCCTTAGATTGACCAGCATGTCTGTCAAATTCAAAAATAACCAATCAAACTTAACATGAACCTAACCTATTAAATCCGAAAAAGACCTATCAACCTGCTAAATTTGACACATCAAGCCTAAAAGTAACACGCCAACATGCCAAACCCAATTATCTAAACCTGCTAAACCCGACCTATCAAACTTTAAAAAATTGATTCTACAGGTTAACTCGAACACGTGTTAGAAGACACACAAAACAAGTCAGATTATGAAAGATGGAAAAAGAAGACTGAAGATTTTCTTTCGACATAACAGTATTGATAATGTTGGTCATAAATCTATTGAATTTATTAAGATTGGACTTTCGATCTCGCATTTTATCTGATGGATTCCAGTTGTTTCGAAGAAAACAGACAAACAAAGTGAACAATGTTACTATGGTATCATGTTGTCTTCCTTTTTTATTTGAATATTTTTTTTTCTTTCTTCTGATAGAGTTTTGGGTATGCTTTGACCAAAACTAGTTATATTTCAAATAATATAAATTATATAGTGGCTATGGTTTTTTTTTTTAAAAAAAAATTTACGCTATTTTTTTAAGAAAGGAAAAAAATAGGTCACATTAGCCAAACCACGTAAATATCTATCATGGATGTTATATTCAAAGTGGATTACATAGTGATTAAAAACAGAGGGTTAGAAAATGGGTGCCTAATCTTCCCCTACCCCCCCCCCC